>OX465274.1:94513314-94883153 GCA_949987645.1 Tachina grossa
ATTCTTATAAAAGGTGGAGGTGTAGCGTGTTCTAACTATCACTACGACCAACATTGTATAGTAAACATTTAAAGTCAACTTGACCGCAACATACATAACATCCAATTGCATTGAAAGTATTTTGGACATTTGACACTCATGCATTCGGGCAAATACCGCTGCATGAAGTGTTAGATAAATGCATTGACAGACTGCAACGTAAATATGTATTTTGTACAACGGCTATTTGACACTCACCAGTCTGATCAAAGGCCACAGCATAATGCACTTGAATAAATCATATTTAATAACCAATAATGTGTTTATATATAAATATAAACAATACAGAATATATTTAAAAGAATAAATAAACAACTTTCTTGGGAGCTCCTCGCTGAGCTCTAACTATAAAAGAAATAGTTTATTTCATTTAAAATTAAAGCATTCATCTGCTATAACAAAGTCATTCATCTGCCTTAAACCATTTAGAGCTAGTGGCGTTAATTAGCGCCGGCACACTCGGGCAGGTAGAACCTTAGGAAAGTTATTAATTATTACACCTTAAAATGATGGTTGTATGTAGAGTTTATTATTCAACTGTATATTATATACACATATTTATGTACTATACATACATAAGTATATAAAGTTAATTTTTTTGTTTTACCTTTAATTTTTGTATTGTTTAAAGTATTTACATGAACTTTTACCTCTTTTTTTAATAAATCAATTTAAAATCAAAACCTTTGTATAATAATTTTCTTACTTAAAAAAACCGGTTGACTGGTTTTTCCTGAATTGTAAAAACCGAAACCGGGTTTTTCATAATTTCAAATATTCGAAATCCGATATCTGACAAAAGTCGAATAATCGATCACCCTATACGGAACCCTTTGTGCGCGGGTCAAAGTCGCACTTCACTGAATTTATTTATTACAAATTGTCATACATTATGTTAACGTAGGCAAATAAAAATAAATAAATTAAATGAAAGCAAAAACATTTAATTTTAATACCCAGCTAAAAAAATTATATGTGGTCCATATATTTTTAATACATATATATATGAATGTATATAACTATTATGAATATTTATGAATTCATCTATGGAAATGTATGGGATGATACATGGCAAGACTATTATATATGAACTAATATATGAAATGTATTATAATATGTATATGGAAATTTAATTATGAAGCTCTTCATATGTGGATCCACAAATGGCGCCATATAAGAATGTATGCATACATGATATCTCAAATAAGATCGTTTTTGCAATCAAAAAAGCTCGGATTTTATCACTGGTGAATTGGAAATCCATTAGAAAAAAGATACGGTATGCAAAGTTAATATGCGTATCCTCAACGTTTACAAAAGAAAAACTTTTGTTACAAAAAAAAACCGTTCTTGTATGATTTTGTACATTGTGGCCCCATTTAATATATCAAATAATCAGAAGGATAAACCTGTCATTAATTTTATAGAAAATAACAGAATTCTCTAGATAAGAAAAGGTTCATATTACTGCATAAAATTATATTGAAAATTATTGTTAGACGGATTGTTTTGTCTTTTATAATTAATTGCATTAGGTTTTAATTTGATTTCTTAAATTTAATTTTATGTACGAATATGAATTTTGGATTTTTTAAATAATTGATTCACCTTTTGACTCCAGTTCTCGTTGTACCTTCATAGCGAACAGTCGATTAGCGGAATTTTTCTTACATACTTATTAAACAAACAAAAAGTTATAAAAAAAAATCGTAGTACATATTATTCGTAATAGGTACATACTGACTTAAATAAATAAGCTTTATTGACTTGCTAATATTTTTTACATAGTAGAAATAACAAAAAGAAAAAACCTCAAACAAAAATCATAAACAAAGTGCCCTTGAGGAATACTCTATATGAGTACTTCAAAACCAAAAATTTTGAAGTGATTTCTAACGGCAGAAATGGTTATTTTACTCTGAGTTCTGAAACTCTTAATGGAAACAATATAAATAATAAATCTGATGAAAGTCTTTTTTTAACGGCAAAGCCAATTTTTCGTCAGCGATCAACTTCGCTTTGTCCAATGTCAAATAGTAGTGATTCATTAACGTTACAGTTGCCTAGTAATTCTTGATATAATTCAGTAATATCATCCCCTTCAGGCGCGTGTTCATCAGTTTACAAAGTAATCACTACAGATAACAGTAGCTCAAAACCCAAGGTACCAGTCTGAATAGACAGATATATAACCGTGGTAAAGCGTGGGCGAAGCACGAATTCTTCAAAAATTTCATCGGCTCCAAAGATGTCTAGGGATAACAGCGCAGGCTAAACTAATCGCCAAAACCGCTTTAAAATTTTGCAAGATTACAACGACAAACCCGATGTATCCTCGAATAAAACATCCAAGCCACCAGCAATCTATTTGAGAGAAAAATTCAAATGCCCTTATTAAAAAATTAATTTCGGTCATTGGTGAGAATAAATTTCACATTGTTCCAATAAAACGTGGCAACATCGATGAAACGAAGTTTCAAATTTATGACGAAAAAAATTTCCGCAAAATGGTTTCTGAATTTGAAAAAAATAAAACAAGCTTCTACACATACCAGCTTAAGAGCGCTAAAGGCCTGCAGATCGTATTGAAGGGCATAGATTCTTATGTTGTTCCCGAAGAAATAAAAGATGCACTCGTCTCCCAGGGATTTTAGGTAAAAAATGTATCTAACATAATAAACAGAGAAAAGGTACCCCAACCCGTATTTCGTGTTGAACTGGAGCCGAATGATATACAGTTGAAAAAAACGAGACATCCAATTTATAACCTAAAATACCTTTTATACAGAAAAATCACAGTTGAATAGCCAGATAAGCGTTCAGGTCCCGTGCAGTGCCATAATTGCCGAGAATATGGATATGCAAAAGCTTACTGCAGTTTACCTACAGCGTGTGTTATCTGCGATGAATTGCACGATACTGCTAGTTGTACTAAACCAAAAGATCACGCGGGAAAAAATGCAGTAATTGTGGAGGTAATCATACCGCTAACTACAGAGGTTGTCCTGTGTACTCTTTCGTCAAGCAGGGTATGGTGCAAAAACCTAAATTAGCTCCAGTTCAAACAACAAACGCTTCCTCAACTTTTTCGCAAATGAGCACACCAGTCACTTCCCGTGTTTCGTATGCCGATGCTGCCAAGACAAATTCTATTCCCGCGCAGAAAGTGTCCCCACCAAGTAATTCAACAAATGCTAATACAAGCTTTAATTTCAGACGCCTTGAAGCCACTATTGAAAATCTTGTGCAAACTATAAACAACTTTACAAGAAATATGACTAGCATGATGCAGGAAATGCTTCGAATGCAGAATACGTTGCTTAAAAATATGTTTCTGGAACGCAAACGGTATTCACCAACATAAAAATGAACTTGAGCAATTCGTTACGGAAAAAAATATTGATATAATGTTGGTCTCCGAGACTCATTTGTTTTTGGAAGCCTCTTTAAAATTAATGGCTACACTATGTATGATACATACATATGACGTTTGAGGGAGAGCATGCGGTGGATCAGCAATTCTAATAAATTCAACACTCAAGCACTATATTCTTGACAACATTTGTGAAGAACATCTACAAGCAACAAATATCTGCATTGAAAATTTTGGTACAAATTTTGCGATGTCTTCAATTTACTCCCCCCCCTAGATTTTCAATCAGTTTTTACCAATACGAGAAATTGTACAAATCTCTTGGACCTTGTTTCGTAGCAGCTGGCGACGACAATGCTAAGCATACGTTCTGGGGTTCGCGTCTAATTACGTCTAATTACGGCGTTGTTCGACCCAATTTCAAAAATGGGCTTGGATGCTATTTCGAGTGAGGAGCCCACTTACTGGCCTACTGAGGTACGAAAAATTGCGGATGTTATAGATTTTGGCGTCATAAAAAGTATTTCTAGGGAATTAATTCACCTTGAAGCTTCCCTAGATCTCTCGTCCGTTCACTTTCCCACGATCGTTACAATCTGTACCCCACTGAGAAGCGCTTTACCTCACCCATATGTCAAGGTGATAGATAAATCGTGTTAATTGGCTGGGATTTAAAAAATATCTTAGTAGTCATTGCACAGGAAATATAACCCTAAGAACACCCTATGATATTGAATCTAACATTGCCAATCTTAACGAGAATATTAAACAAGCTGCTGAACATGCCACTACCTCCTATCCGCAGACTGGGTTTAATAGAATTTATTCTACAGACGTTGATCGTCTCGTACGTGAAAAAAGAAGAGCTAGAAGGGAATGGCAACAGCACAGATCACCTCAAAACAAAATCAGATTTAAAGAGTGCACTAAACAACTCCAAGAGTTGCTTGCATCTGAAAAAGCTGCATCTTTTAAAAATTATCTGGAAGGTATTGAGGTCACAACAGCATCTAATTACTCTGTGTGGCCCGCTGCTAAAAAGCTTAAAACACCCGTTGAGTTTAAGCCACCTTTGCGCACATCTACCGGAGGTTGGGCAAGAAGCGATACTGAAAAGCATCATCATGAAAAAATTGTCTTCAATTTTAACTCATAATGGGTGCATTCCGGACTATGAATTTGGTCTTAGAAGCCAGCATACACCATTGACCAAACGCACAGTTCTTTTTGGGATCTCTGTCCTCGAAAAAAATTATCGTCCGGGAAAGTCTTACTTTTTAAAGAAATTTTTCGCTTTTGCATTGTTTGACAAATTGTACTTATTAAAAGCTGAACTAAAAAGGGAAGTAATTGGTATTGTATGCTCAGTTTATCTAATATATAACACTGTTCATGAGGGTTGTGGTATGTTATTTTAAGACGTAGAATTATTAAGATTTATTTAAAATATGGATGGATTTGAGTAAAAATGGCCAGATTAACATAGTACGTAGTTTTAAGCGAA
This sequence comes from Tachina grossa, assembly GCA_949987645.1. Classification (NCBI taxonomy): domain Eukaryota; kingdom Metazoa; phylum Arthropoda; class Insecta; order Diptera; family Tachinidae; genus Tachina; species Tachina grossa. The sequence goes on from OX465274.1 coordinate 94,518,231, forward strand.
AGTTCAAAATCTTTATTTTATTAAAAAACAAGAGATTTTAACTTAAAAATGAAAGTTTATTTAAGGCCAGTAGCCCTATCGTTTGATGTGTAATCGGTTGCACTTTGATATATGAAGTGCTATTTCTGTTCGTTTATGAATGTAAATATTCTCAACTGTGTAAATATTTATATAGGTACAAGTTAATTTAAACATATCAATAGTGTTGGGTAAAAAGATCAAATATTCTATGCAAAATTGTGCGAGGTTGACCCTTTTTACAGAACACCATCGATATTTATTTAAGATTTTAGTGTTACGAATCACCCCTATCGCGAATAATATGTGAAAATTTTTGTTCCCTTACAATTTTCATTCCCCATGAAGAGAATGTTGCTATCTCGCATTTCATAGTGAATGTAAAAAACAGCAAGAAGACTCGCAAATCATAGAAATTAATTGAAAATCTGAAATTGTAAGATATAGGAACAAATGTTTTTATGTTTTTAAATACTTTAGGTGCCGTGGAAAAAATGATTTAATATACCATCCAATTTGAATTTTTTGTTTTCACTATTACTTGCTATTGCTTGAAATTGATCCCCCGGAGAAATTTCTTGCTGAATTTCTCTTATAATTGCCTTCATTAAGTGGACAAAACCAATAAAAAAAAGTGCAAAAATCCCCATGAAAAATACTACTCACGATGAGTGGAATCAAAAAAGAGATTCGATTTCTAGGGAAAAATTAATCACGATTGCAAATTTTGGGAAAAGGGAAAATATTTCGAGGTAAAAACTGTTTACGATAGGGGTGAATATTATTGGAAAATATCAATTAAGTTTTATTTTTAAGTCCTGCTTTTTTAAGCAAATGTCCGGGTTTTTTCCCTCTGCTGTCCTCTTTTTATAAATTAAGCGATAACAACCCTAATGTATGTGTAAATATTCCCTCTACAGCAGTAACCCACAAGCCATAGCACAAATGTGCGGATGAAAATCACATACATGCTTATGCTCTTTCATGATACAACTATACTAGGTACATGCGCGACTACAACAAAAATACAACACCAAAAAACACATGTATTTTGTTGGTATAAACAAACGAATAATTGTCAGAAACAAATGCCTTTTGTTTTTAAAAATAACAATTACAGGGTAACTAAAGTACAATTGCAGACGCGGCATTTCTGCATGATTATAGTTATTCAGTGTTGCCAATCTGTGTGCAGTTAGACAGTGTGTAATTTCTACTCACATGTGTAGGCCATGTAATTAAATTCTTGTATAATCTGTGTGTAATTCTACTTTGAGTTTTATTTTTGTTTTAATTTTAACCTACACAAAAGATGTGTAGTGCAATTTTCTTCAATGTGCAATTGGAGACACAGCCATGTATAAATTCATTGGCAACACTGTCATTTTATTCACACACATACACTAACATTTTTGTAGCTTGTAAACAAAGTTTGACAATTATCTGCAATGTATACAGTGACAGGCTGGGCCAAGGCGCATATATTAGGTGGCAGCACTATACCAGGTGACTTATGTCATTATACCAATCTAAATGTCAAATTTGGACTGTGTAGGTATAAGCCTAAAAGCATGCTTTTATTTGGGTATACATAAACACCTTTCGAATATTTAGTTTTGTATGGTGTTTGACATTTCCTATAAAAAACATGCCATCTGACGATGCTACCATGTTTTGAAAAGTGAGAAGTTAATTTATACCAACAAAGTACATGTGGTTGTTACTGTTGTAATATTTGTTGTAGAATCGCGGGTACATGATTGATGTGCCTTGGGCTGGGCTTGTGCATGTACCTGTTATAATTGTATCATGTGCTCTTTCATTTAGTCATCACTGAGCAAGCGACGAATTAAGTTATGCACTCATGTATTACTTTTTTTCCTGGTTTTTAGTTTAGTTTTTTTGACCACACGCAACAAAATTAAAGTTCAAATTCAATAAATTTCTACAGACAAAAAATTGATAATATAATTATAGAAGCTGGGAAATATTTTGTGATTAAAAATGCTTTTGGCAATATGCAATGCATTTTATGTTATGAAATATTATAAAATAATAGGGAAAATAGATTAAAAAGGCATTTTAATAGTATGCTCAGATCTGTGAATAAATTTAATTTTGAATTTATACACTAAATTGTTGAATGGTTATTAAATTTTTACTTTTTATTTAAGTTTTTATTAAATTGCTTATTTGCAAAAAAAAATCAAGCAACTAATAACCACATCATGTATTTTATATTACAAAAGTTTTCTTCAAGTGCAAGTCCATTTTACTCTCATTTTTCTCACCAATACAAACATATTTTATTTTGCGGGACACTGCTCTACACATGATACAATTATACGCCAGCCAAAATTATTTGATCTGCCAAATTGTGCTTATGTCTTACCAACAAACGCGTACAGTGCCTATTCAAACTGTACTAATACAAACATGCTTTGCAAAGCCAAGAGAAAACGCAAGTATATTGTATTCCTCTCTTGTCAATCACAAAACAGCAATAAAAATCACTGTTGTTTTATTTGTTGTATATTTGTTGTAGATTCGCGTCTACCAGTATTATTCTATCATGGCTCTACAGTATTCAAAGTTCATATTCAAACTCTCTTGATTCACAAAAGCGCACTGCTGTGCAATAAATTAAATTACTAAAATTACTTTTTTTTAGATTTTGAACAGGCATGTTGTTTTTAATGAAACATTTGTTTGGACAAATAATGAAAAACGAACTAAAAGTCATTTCATTCCTCATTTTAAGTCAAAAGGTGAATCAATTATTTAAAAAACACAGAAATCATATTCGTACATAAAATTTAACTTAAAAAATCAGATTAAAAACTAATGCTATAAATTATAAAAGAAAAAATAATCCGTCTAACAATAATTTGCAATATAATTTTATGCAGTAATATGAACTTTGTTTCTTATCTAGAGAATTCTTTTATTTTCTATAAAATTATTGACTGGATTATCCTTTTGATTATTTGATATATTAAATGGGTCGACAATGTATACAATCATACAAGACTGGTTTTTTTTTTGTTACAAAATTTTTCTTTTTTAAACGCTGAGGGTAGGCATATAAACTTTGCATACCGCATCTATTTTCTAATAGATTTCCAATTCACCAGTGATAAAATCCAAGCTTTTTTGATTGCAAAAACGATCTTATGTGAGATATCATGTATCATATCATATCATATCATATCATTCTTATAAGACTCCATATATTAAATCTTATATCTATTATTATTATTATTATCATTATTTATTAATAGATAAATATTGTATTACATATACATTTTGTGGTAGAAATATAATTATGTATGTTTACAAACTTTATCTATAAAAGGCATAACATTAGAGTTGTGTGCCAGATCAGCAAGACAATAGCTTTTATAGTTACATTTCATAACAGTTAAATATATCAGAAATTGTTATTCAAATCTTATATCTATATATGTGACAGCGCATAGAGAAAGGGACCTAAGGGTAAAAAAAAAAATCAATTTTCACTTTTTTTTTATGTGGACAACATCTGAGCATCGAATGAGACCAATCCCATGCCCCAAAAGTGTTCCCTCCCAGAGATATGCGCGTTTTATGATGTGATGGTACACCAAAGATACACGTATTTAAATCTTTAAAATGGCTCTCCTGAACAAAACCGGTTTTTACCCTTAGGTCCCTGTCTATTTTGCGCGTCACATATGGATCCACATGTGAAGAGCTTCATAATTAAATTTCCATATATGAGCTCATATGTTAGGTATATATATTCTATTTTTTCCCGGTTTTGAATTCCCAAAACATGTCGTCCGTCCCCATTACTAATCTACTTGCAATTAATTATAAAAGAAAAAATAATCTGTCGTAACAATAGTTTTCAATATAATTTTTTGCAGTAATATGAACATTGTTTCTTATCAAGAGAATTTTGTTATTTTCTATAAAATTAATGACTAGATTATCCTTTTGATTATTTGATATATTGAATGGGGCCATAATGTATAAAATCGTACAAGAATGGTTTTTTTTGTAACAGAAGCTTTTCTGCAAAAACGATCTTATGTGAGATATCATGTATGCATACATTCTTATATTGCTCCATATATTAAATCTTATTTCTATATATGGATCCACATATGAAGAGTTTCATAATAAAGTTTTCATATATGAAGTCATATATTATAATACATTTCATATAATAGTCCATATATTAATTCATATATGTATAATAGTTTTGCCATGTATAATCCCATATATTTCCATACATGAATTCATACATACTCATATCGCACATCCAGTTCAATAGTGTCATAGCTAAAAAAAACTAGTTTTGCAGAAAAGAGGTTTAAAGTTTTGAATTTACATACAACTGAATGAAGTCATGAAAAAATATTCTTCTCTCAGGAAGTGATAGTCTATTTATATGAAATTTTTATGCAAGATAAAATACAAAATGCATTATTATTCTGCATTATTAACTCAAAAAACGAATTTTTTGAGTTAGGTCACTATTGAACTGAATGTGCGGTATATAGTTCTATACATTCATATATTAAAAATATATGGACCATATATAATTTTTTTAGCTGGGTGGGCAGTTATAAAATCCAAACTTTTTTGATTGCAAAACCGATCTTATGTGACATGTCATGTATGCACACATTCTTATATGGCGCCACACACAGAAAAAATTATTCCCAAAAAAATTTCAAGCAAACTTGTCTTTTGAAATAAAATTTAGTTTCAGTAAATATTTTTACTGTTCCAGTAAATTATTTGTTTCAATTTTGTTTTATGTAAAAAAAACTGTATCATTTAATTTCATTTGTTTGTGTTGGTCTTTTCCGTGCTTGTTGATTGATTGTTATTTAAAATTTTGTCAAAAATTTAATTTTAACTAAAAAGTAATATGCGAAATACTAAAAAAAGGCAGGGCAAAATTTTTTTTTGTCTGAAGTAAAATATCTTATGAGATACGGAAACACATCTTGGGAAACTATTTCTTAAAAATTTCAAGTTTATCTCAAAATGCTTTATCCGGTAAAAATCGGATAATTTTTAAAATTCTAGCTCAAGCTAGAAGGCTGTTATGACATGTGTTAAGAAGACTAAGTCTTTCCGTAGGGATGTTAGTAGTTTCATATAAATCCAGTCAATAGTTTAGAAGTTCCAGGTTTATTGCCATTTACTTTTTCAAAGTCCCCATTGTGCAATGTAAATTTTACATATACACGTGCATAAATGTGTACATACAACATACACACTATGTATATGTGTGTAAAAACCTATTTTTTCAATCCCAAAAAAATACAAGTTGTATCCCAGTGAGAATTTGAGTTAACTCAGAGTTATTGAATTATCAGCCAAAAATTAGTCAGAGTTGGTTAAAATCAGCACTCATTTTGCATGTTAAAAGTGATCAGATTTAACATTGAGTGGCCGCAGGACGAGTGCATCAGTTTTGAACTAACCATGAGTTAGCTCATTATGAGTTAGCTTGTGCCAAATAAAAAAAAATAAAAAAGAAAGTGTTATACATATTTAGTTAATTATGATTTAGCTAATTATTTATTAACATTTTTTAGTCAGCTTAAAGTTTAAATAATTTTAAACTATTTTTTTTAGAAACGAGAACGTGTATCGAACCGTGATCAATTTGTTTGTCAGCCATCATACTTAACACTTTGCCATCGCGCCATATAAAATATAAACGGGACAGAGTTATTATAAACATGAATTTTATGCTGACATCTTCTCTCTGAATTTTGACTGTATCAGCTTTGAGTTAGCTAAAAGTTAGCTCAAAACTTATCGAAGAAGTTAGTTGTACAAAAACAACTCACTAATCTCTGCATCAGTTTTGAGTTAGCTTAAAGTTAGTTCAATACTTATCGGGAGACCATCTTGAGAAATCGTACCTTGCCAAAATAAGATAAGGTATTGTAATGTATCATATGATCTATGTGTTTCAGACACACGCTGCAGTTGATTGTCACGCAGGTGTTTTTTTTTTAATTTTCAGCCACGACGACAATAGGGACTTAATCAGGTGTATTATCTCCTTTGATGACAATTTGGTGGTTATCGGATGGTGTGCGGTCTTAAATGTAACGATAATTTATGGCGGTGAGGTTTTTCATACGATTTTGAACGGCATAAAATTAAAATCTATTTCATTTTCATTGCGGACTTTAGTAGTAGTGAACTACCACTTCTGGCTCAATTAAAATTGTTAAATTGTTGCTGAAAATGTTAAATTTTGGTAATTAAAATATGAAAATTGTTAGATTCTTCGAAATTTGTGAACTTTGATACCTACGAGGATGGTTCAATAAGTTCGTCTTCTTTTTTGTTTACATAAGGAGTTTTTTGTTTACATTAACCCTTGTGGGAACGGGTGATTTTTTTTTATTTGGGTAACATTAATTGTGATGATTAAACGGATGATTTTTTTTTGAGGTTTTTTATGAGTATATATGCCGACGGGAAAATCATGAAAATGATTTTTCCAAATACCAATGGTGAAGTAGTGCTTATTAATTTTTCCTAATGTCTACGGCAATGCATGATAATTTTTCCTAATGCCGACGGCAAAACATGATAATTTTTGCTAATGCCGACGGCAAAACATGATAATTTTTCCTAATGCCGACGGCAATGCACGATTATTATTTTTTCAAATGCCGACGGCAATGCATGATTATTATTTTTTTCAAATGCCGAAGGCAAAACATGATTATTATTTTTTTCAAATGCCGATGGCAAAACATGATTATTATTTTTTTCAAATGAGGACGCAAAACTTTGTTATTATTTCCTAATGCTGTAGAAAAAATTTTCAGTGTTGCCAGACTGCAGAAATTTGTTATGGTGAATGTAAAAAGCCGGGAAGACTTGTTAATCTTGAAAATCTGAAATTGAAAGAAACAGAAATGTTTTTGTTTTTAATTTTTTAAGCGTCGTGGTAAAAATGATTTAATATACCATCACCATAAAATTTACTGAATGTAAACCAAAGAGGTTCATATTCATATTTACTGCTTTTATCCTACAATAAATTAATTATAACTTTTAATATATAATTAGAAGTATAATATTGAAATTGCGAGATGTATTAAGTCTGTCCGCCTGCAAACATAAGCGGAAATTATGAATAAAGTTGCTCCCTTTTCCAATTGGAATTTCTTATTTTCCCTATTTCTTGCTATTGTTTGAAATTATTCCCCGGCAGAAATTTCTCCCGGAATTTTTGTTTTGTATAATTGCCTTCACTAAATGAACAAACCAAGGGAAAAGTGAAAAATCCCCATGAAAAATATTACTCACGAAGAGAGGAATCAAAAAAGAGAACAGATTTCTAGGGAAAAGGGAAAATATTTAGAGGGAAAAACTGTTCACGGTAGGGGAGAATATTATTGGAAAAAAACAATTTCTTATTATTTTTAAGTCCTACTTTTTTAAGCAAATGTCTGGGTTTTTTCCCTCTGCTGTCCCCTTTTTATAAATAAAGCGATAACAACCATAGTTAAACACATGGAGAATTAAGGTAAATGAACAAAAGTGTGTTCAAGTAACATTTACCTTACGAAGAGATACTTTTGATAATATCGGCTCCATGGTTCGGCAAAAATTCAAATATACATCGTGATTTAAATATGCCACTAGTGACTGAAGAAACTGCAAAATACACAAGCAAATATCTAACAAAACTCGAGTCACATCCTAATCCGCTTGCTCGTAATATTTTGAACTTTACTGGACACATCCGCTTAAAAAAGAGAGATACAAGGGCTCTAATACTAAACACCCCAGATGAAGATAATTGAAAATACTTTTTTTCCTATCACTGCTTATGTATTATTAATAACTATCACTAAGTTTATTTCCGACATTGGTCGGGCCTACTAATAATATTTTAGATTTAAGATTTGAATACTTATTCTTAGTTCATATATGAAGATACAATAAATAAATAAAATAACATGCAAAAAAAAACTTTTGAATTATAATGATGAATGAAATGACTTTTAGTTTGTTTTTCATTAATTGTCCAAACAAATGTTTAATTAAATACAACCTCCCTGTTCAAAATCTAAAAAAAGTAATTTTAGTTTTAAAATTTTTAAACGCACTAATAATCCCAAATTAATATTTTATTATTAAGTAAAATATTTTTTATTAAAAATACATTGAAAGTGATTATTGAGGGGTTTAGCTGGATCCTATGCGAATTTCACTGTTGCTAATGCAGATCATCAGGGAACCTTTACCCAAAGTTTCTTAGAACAACTAGAGTTATTATGTTATAAACTTTCATTTAAACAAATGAGAAGCTTAAAACAAATAACAAAGTTGAAAGAAGAACTCAATAATAAACATGTTTTTTATTTTCTTTACTACATTGGGTGACTTTTTTTCAGCTTCATATTGTAGTCGTAAGATTATGTAAAAGAAAATAAATGTAAATAACAACAACAGCTATTTAAGAATAAAGTGTAAAGTTTTTGTAGAGAAAATAAAATAAAGTCGAATAAAATTTTATTGTTGCGATTTCTTTGTTTAAATTTCTTAGTTTCTACTTATGCTTTCAGTCTTTCATTCGATTTTCCCATCCTTTATGGCAACTCTTACAATAGCCGTGTGACGTCACATCAAACGGTAAACTCTACGATTGGCGTAATCTTGTATTTTATCATTCTTGCTTTTCGTCATAGGTTTAGTGGTTTTTAATTCTTAACAGTGCAAAATTTTTCAACTTGGTGCTTTTTTTTTAAAGGCAATAAATTCAATAGCTGCAAAACTATCGATAGTACTATCGATATTATCGATAGTTTTGTTGTAAATGAAATAACGATAGTTTTTTACAATATCGATACTATCGACAAAAAAAGCAAATAATTAATACCCTCTTTACACTCACTCACATCTTTGAGGAATGCGTGGAATATGTTAAATATTTTAAAAAAGCTGTTCACATTACAAATCTTTCATCTGTCATGTATTATAATACTATTTTTTCGAGTGTGAGCAACTAAAAATTAAATAATAAAATGCAATTTAAAAATTCAGTAGAAATTGATTTAATTGCTGGCTCCTCAGGAGCAGAAACAAATAATGCTACAATATGCAGAATTAGTAGAAATTATGCCAGCGGACAATGATGATGAAGAAATATTACAAACTTTATCCGCAAAGATTTCGCGTAGACATTTGCAATTACTTTCATGTAATTTATTTCGATTTGGAAAAATATATCACAGATTTTATTATATGCATACATATATGTACATACATATGTATATAATAAATTCTTAGAGTAATTACGGATCTTTTTTTGGGAAGGATATTCCAAAATGTAGCCTTTAATGTATGTACATATGTAAATGCATATGTAGATATACATACATAAATACATATGTATATATTTTTATAGTATGTATGCATGTATGAATATAGTTGTATAAATTTTTTCTAGTGATGAAACTAAAATAATCGAAAGATGTTGAACGGAACAAAGTGAAGATGTTGGACATTCAGCCCTGTATAGTTGTTATGGGAATATGTTATCATCTTGCCAAATTGATGAAAGATGAAAGATGTGAGTAAGTGTGAAAAGGCTATAAATATGACTCTCAAAAGACTTATTTTTCTTAGGATTTTATGATTGCCCTCGTAATTTATGAACATTTATGATTGATTTCGGAGCTTGCAGAATATAGGACTCCGAAAATACTCTTTTTTATGAGCAATTTAGGATCACACTCCTAGAAAACTCTTATTTATGAGGGTCTTCTGAGGGGTAATGGTAGTTTGTTTTTTTTCTTGATAATTTCAATATTTTGCGTTTGTCTGTCATTATTGTGATCATTTTTCGCTGTTTGGTTGTGGTTTTGATAAAATCTTTGAGAAATTGTGCAAAAGGTAAGTTTATTTTCGTGTTTTTAAATAAAAAGAGAAAATGTATCCAACAACTGGCGAAAAGATGCGTTCAGCCCAAATAATCAATGAAATCAAAAAACGAAAAGTGAAGTTTGTAAACAAGGAAGTGAGGGCTACACTTTTGAAAAAGATTTCATGCATATCGAGGATAACGAGTCGGACACCTCTGAAAGTTCTATAAATTTTGGAGAAAGTGAAGTTTTACATCTGAACGATTTTTTTGATTCTCATTTAAAATCAGGTCTTGTAGGCATAACAACCTCCGATATTTTGTCACTTGGTTTGAGTTCAGTAATTCATAAAAATGTTGATACAAGTATCAATAAAGCCTTATGTATTACGTGATCACAAACTTTCGCAATTTTTCCACTGCTGCACTATAAAATGACCGACTTTAACAATATTTTTGGCTCAAGCAGCCCAACAATGTCCACACAACAAATACTTTCGAGTGGGTCATCTCATACCGTGTTGCAAAATGCAACAACGGTATTGAAGCAAAATTTAGTTCCGCAAACAAGTAATACAGGTAATAACAAAAATTAAAAATTTTAAAAACCCCCGACTTTTTTCAGAAAAGATGTTATATCTTGTAAACGGCTGTAACGATTTTCTTCAAACAGTGCTAAGAACCCTTTCGATCAAGTCATCTTTCAAACAGAAAAAACTAAATGAAAATCGGTCCAGCCGTTTGGCCTATACGTGGACACGGACAGACACACATATACACAGACACACACTACAAACTTATAACACCCCTTTTTTAGTCGGGGGTTAAAAAAGGGTTTTATTTAAAATTTGATTAAGATTTTAATCTGGAAAATCATTTTACAAATCCAATTCAGCAAATTCTGGAACAAAGCAATGATATGGCAGAGAACGTAAAATATTAATAAGTGAAAACAGAGGTAAGTAAAGCTGAACTCTCATTTCATATCATCACACAAATTGAGTTTGTTTTTGGCTATTTTATTATTTATTTTCAGTATTAAAAGAACGAGTTCTAGCATTGGAGGAGGAAAATATTCGAGTTCACACGCGTCTTTTATCCGAAATAACCTCGTGGCGAAGACTTTTCCAAGAGAGAAAAACACTAACGATTCTACTAAATGGGTCATTTGGGTGCTGCGGTACTTTTGGCGTTCGAATAGCGCTAAAAATGACCGAATGACCGAAACTAACAAAAAAGTAATTTTTTCTCTAAAACAATTACAACAGTTTTATATTGAAATCAACAGTGACAGTCGATTGCTCTAATTGCTCTTCTCTAACATGTATGTAAGAGTGGAACATCTAATGAACATATACCAAAAATTAAAAAAAAAATCTATTTTATTGTAAAATATACAATTCGTTCGTCTGTGAAACTAAGATTAATATAAGTGTTAAAAAAGTTAAGTAAAAATCAATAGTGTATAAAAGAAATTTCAAAAGTTATTAAATTAATTAAATATATACATATATGTACATACATATATGTTCCTTTTTCAAATTTTAGATACGTATTTATAAAAATCAAAGGGTGAAGGAGGCGTGAATAAGCTAGACCACCTACATTATTTTGTGCTTTCATTTGTTTTTAAATATTTTAATTATACATATCTTTATTTTTCTATAATAAAAAACAATTAAAACAATATGAAAATCATGTTTATTAATGTAATTATGTAGGTTTGACTAGTTTGCTATCACGGTTATATACATCAAGTGTGATCAGTTAGACGTGGCTACCACATGCATAATCAATGACAAGTAAAAATACGGCAGAGTAATCAGGTCAGCTATATATGTTCCATAGTAGACATTTTTAATTAGTTAGACAAAGATGCAAAATCACGCGTACACAAAAGTTTATATCACTTTTTCCACATTGCCCTTAACAAACTGATAGAAAATAACCGGTCATTTGACTGGGAGTGTTCTTGCTGGGTATTTACTGACTTCGATTAATTTTACTCTTTTATAGCCTTTTCACACTTACTCACATCTTTTATCAATTTGGCAAGATGATAACATCTTCCCATAAGAATTATACAGGGCTGAATGTCCAACATCTTCAAAAGATGTTCCTATCTCACTTTGTTCCGTTCAACATCTTTCGATTATAGTTAATTTAAATATTATTTTTCGAACTTCATTTGTTTATATATTTATGATTTTTAATACACTTACGTTCGTATCGCTTTTTAAGCCAAATTACATGTGATAATTATTAATGAACAAATAACACCTAAGTTAGTTGTAAATATTCTGACAACAAATAGTTGAACGGAACAGCTAGCCGTTTTCGAAGGCCACTAAACCTTCATTATCAGCGTTCTTCTGTGTTTGGTCCACTGTGTGTGGTGTCATTTGATGTAGATTTCTGCTTTATATACGAAACTTTTTTGCAAATGGAACATGTGAATTGTTTTGATTCATCGTATTTCAATTTGGTGAAAGATGTTTTGTAATGAAAGCTCATCTTACCATCTCAAAATTTACAACAGGTTTACCATTGTCGTTTGTTCTTTACTAATTATACACATATTAGTTAATTTGCTTATTTTTGTTCTACTTAAGACAAACTTTTTTGGTTTGTTACTATTAAGTATATTTATTTAATTTTATTAATATTTTTCAAACTTCATTTGTTTTTATATTTATGATTTTTAATAGGCTAAAAGTTTCGATTATTTTAGTGTCATCACTAGAAAAAATTTATACAACTATATTCATACATGCATACATACTAGTTATAAAAATGTATACATATGTATGTATGTATGTATATCTACATATGCATGTACATATGTACGTACATTGAAGGCTGCATTTGGGAATATCCTTCCAAAAAAAAGATCCGTAATTACTCTAAGGCAGGGTTTCCATCTGTGTACCATGTGCCACACAAGCGTAAAAAAAGTGCAACCACTAATTACTAATGAAAAACTTTTAGAATTAGACATGGGTTTATTAAGTTAAATAGTTTCATACATAAATAATAGACAATTTTATAGATTAGCATGATTGCAAACTGTTTGAATCAATAAATACAGGTCTGAATCAAACAGTTTTTCATTAGTAATTAGTTGGTAACGCTTTTTTGGGCAAATGACACACAAGAAATGCCAGATGTAAACTCAGCCTAAGAATTTATTATATGTATATGTATGCACATAATAAAACCCCCTTCAAACACATATTCTGAAACTATCGAACAAACACATGTGTCTGGCCAGACCCCTATACGTTTTCATGCATTTGTATGGCAAAAAGGTTACCGTAACTTTGAATTGAATGAAGTATGCTCGTATATTGTTTTGATAAAAATGTAAGAAAAATTTTATTCATTTTATCGAATGCATGAAAAACAAGTATAGTCAACTTTAGAATGTTGTTGGCACACAGGTTTAGTGCATTTGGTGCAGTAAAAACGTGTCTTCCTACGCAGCTTTTCGTCTTGCGTGATACAAATTCTGCAATCTTTTCTGGAATTCAGTGTACTACGGCCGCTTTGTTGGTTAGGCAGCATGTTGCTGGGAATGTTCAGCGGCCTTCCAATGAAAGATTCAAGGGCTTTCAGCAGCGTTGTCAACTTGGTGCGTTTCGCACCATTTTGGGTGCTTTTTGAATTTTTTTTGTGCGGAAAATTCCTTAGTTGGTGCGTGGTGCGCTTTTTTTTAATTTCGGTGCGTTTTTTAATTTTTGGTGGCACCAACGCAAATTTAAGACAACAATGGGTTAAAAACCATACCAGTACTAATGATGTTTACAAAATATTATAATTTGAAATGAAATCTGTTTTATGGCCCAATGATAAACAATAATCATGAAAATATTAGCTTTATTTTTTTGGAATAATTAATTTTTGGTCTCTTTTTAAAAAGTTTTAAACCGAATTTATAAAATTAATATACAAAAATGTATCATCTTGTATGTACAAATGAATGCCCTTAATTATGAAAGTTGTATAAGTTTTATATTTCTTTGGTAGAGATATTTAGTAGATTACATTTTATTACATTTAATTTAGAGTTGTTCTAGTCTGATCAAAATGTACTATGTGGAATCAAAAATGGTATGACGTAGACCACTTTCATATGTACACTATGTATGTACGAATTTGTTTAGTTTTTTTTGTTGTTTTTTAATTATGTACATATATTGTAAAAGGCTGTTTATTTTTGTTGTTATTTTTTTAATATGGATATATTAAACTTCTGGTAAAAAAAATTTAAAAATATTTGAATAAAATGATAAATAAAAAAATTTTATTAGTTTTGAATTAAAACTTCTGAATTTTTATAACCATTTTTTTACGTTCTGTTTTTATTAATAAATATTAAAAATTGGTACCGGGATGGTCTAAAAAGTACATTTTATTTTCAAAGTTGGTACAAAATCCAAAAAGTCATTTTCCTTCCCTGGAGCATAAGCATATACGTGATTTTCATCCCCACAATTGTGGTATGGCTTGCGGGTTACTTTGCTTAGAGCTATCAAAAAATGAGCGTTTATGGATTATTTACTAAATTATGCTTCTGAATTGAATAAATATTAATATTGCACAATACATAACTTTCTGTTTTTTATTTCATAGGAAATGAAGGCATTACTACTGTAGCTGTAAAAACATTAAAAGAAAGCGCAACAGAAGGAGAGAAAAAAGATTTGTTATCGGAACTGGAGGTATGTACATATTATGGATGAATCACATGATTTAGAAATATCTAATACCCGAAAACAAAGCAAAATTTGCAATTGGTAAGACCAATTAATATCGTAAAGGCATCAGCAATTGCATAATTAGTTCTAGAAAGTTTGGTAACAAGAGAATTATAATGACGACAAGGAATATTAAATTTAACAGTATTTAAAAAAAATCGGAGCAAATATTACCATTAATAAGGTTAATCATAAAAGACACATTTAACATTGTACGACGACTTTTAGAGTAGGTAGTTTTATTAGAGATAAACTGCTAGTATAGGAAAGAAAATTTCTTGTGAAACTTTACTGAAGGCCACGTAAACAGAATAAAAGGAATTGTTTTTGGACAAATTCAATATGAATATTACGGATGTTGTAATATGGGTCCCATATGATTGATCCGTATTCTAAAATAGGTCTAACTAGAGACACGTACGGCTGCTTCGTAATGTAGGGGTCAAAAAACTCTTTAGCTTATCTCTTTATGAACGCAAGAACAGGTCTAGCTTTATTCAACAGAAAAGACTCAAGATGGTTTTCTTGGGGATCACCAGATGAAACATGTGTATACGTACTATTATTAAAACGAATGGTTTTCTTTTTGCAAATCAAATATGAACTTAACCACACGGAAAAAAATAGACAAGAATTATTTTCAACAAAACCATGTTATTAAAAAAAAAATTAATTTCAATAATATTTATCATTAACTAGAATATTGTATTTGTCAATACCGTGCATTTTAAAATATCATTTTAAGAGAGAAACTTGCTTGTTGATTGACTCAACGTGGTCATGTGCTGAATCACTGCTGATGTTTTTGTTTTTTTTTTTTTTTTTTTTTTTGATTGCTCGAGTTGTATACGTGTGAATTCCGACAAGAAGCCGAAAAACGTCGTGGCTTATTTTTTTTAATCAACAAAGTTATTATTAAATTATATCAACGTAATGCGCACATGTAGAAGAAACATAAGAACTCATGTTTTGCTTCTATTCATTATTTGCGTATCTAATAACGATTTGATCTTTAGCTGAGTGGTAAGGGGCCGTCCATATATTACGTAAGGCTCTATGGGGGAGGGGGGTTCGAGTTTTGTTACGATTTGTTATGGAGGGGGGGGAGGGGTTCTTTGAAAATGTTACGTGACAGAAAAAATTATTAATTTGTTTTTCTCATTTATTTATTTAATTGATCATACGAATATTTAAAATTATATCCGCGAATACGAATAGTTATTTAAAACAATATTCGCTAATACGAATACCTAATATATGTGAAATTTATAGACATTTAATTGGGGGTCTATTTTACTCTGCACAATTATATTAAAAAAAAATTGTATGGAAAAGAACTTCATACTCCTGTGCACGAACATTAAAGTTAATGAAAAATAATCAAAAATTTTATGGGTTTTAAATAACATTTCAAAATTATACAAAATTTTTATAATAAACTAGCTGAGCCCGACAAACGTTGTATTACCCTCAATTATGATATATAGTTTTACAACTACAAATTACTTCACACGGTGGTCACTTGTTTGTTCAGAAACAAAACAAAAACCTTCCGGGTATTGACCCGAATCTGTGTTAAAAATTTCGGTCCCACAGCTCTTATAGTTCCACAGATCATGCGTTAGGAACAAACACACACAGGCATTTAATCCACCAAATACATAGAAGGAAATGATATTTGCAGAAGTTCGGGAAAGAAAACATTTCTTGCAATTCTCATGGACAAAAAATTTCTCCTTTCAACAAATATATTCTTCCATATACATACATATTTTCATGACAATATCAAATTATTAACGGCCTGTCCCACGATGTCACCAGAAATCGTTCGATCGCATACTTATATTGAAAAAAAAACATGAACATTTTCTAAGATTTCTAGTAACATCGTGGGACAGGTCGTAAGTTTTAAAATTTTTGTTAATCAACTTGAGGCTACTAGTTGAGGCTATTAGTTCTCGTGGTACCTTCATAGCGAACAGTCGATTAGCGGAATTTTTCTTACTTACAAAAAATTAAGCAAACAAAAAATATTCGTAGTACATATTATTCGTAATAGGTACATACTGTCTTTAATAAATAAGCTTTATGCTTTGCTGATATTTTTACATAGTAAAAATAACAAAAACAAAAAAACCGCAAAAAAAAAAAAATTAAGCAAATTGATATTGAGGAATACTATATATATGTGTACCTCTAAACAAATAAACAATCATAAATAACAAAAACAAAAAAAGACCGCAAACATAAAAAAAAAACACAAACGAATATCCCTTGAGGAATTCTTTGTATGAGTGCCTTAAATACAAAAAAATTTGAAGTGAGTTCTAACGGCAAAAATGCTTATTTTACTTATTTCTGAAACTCTTAATGAAAAAAAATATAAATAATAAATCTGATGAAAGTCTTTTTTTAACGTCAAAGCCAATTTTTCGTCAGCGATCAACTTCGCTTTGTCCAATGCCAAATAGTAATGATGCATTAACATTACAGTTGCCTAGTACTTCTTTATATAAGCCAGTAATATCATCCCCTTCAGGCTCGTGTTCATCAATTAACAAAGTTATCACTACAGATAACAGCGGCTCGAAACTCAAGGTACAAGTCGGAATGGACAGATATATAACCGTGGTAAAGCGTGGGCGAAGCCCGAATTCTTCAAAAATTTCATCTGCTCCAAAAATGTCTAGGGATAACAGCGCAGCCTCAACTAATCGCCAAAACCGCCTCGAAATTTTGCAAGATGACAACGACAAGCCCGAGGTATCCTCGAATAAAATATCCAAGCCGCCAGCAATCTATTTGAGACAAAAAAATTCAAATGCCCTTATTAAAAAATTAATTTCGGTCATTGGTGAGAATAAATTTCACATTGTTCCAATAAAACGTGGAAACATAGATGAAACTAAAGTCCAAATTTATGACGAAAAAGATTTCCGCAAAATGGTTGCTGAAATGGTTGGTTGAAAAAAATAAAACAAGCTTCTACACATACCAGCTTAAGAGCGCTAAAGGCATGCAGATCGTATTGAAGGGCATAGATTCTTATGTTGTTCCCGAAGAAATAAAAGATGCACTCGTCCTCCAGGGGTTTAAGGTAAAAAATGTGTCCAATATAATAAACAGAGAGAAGATTCCCCAACCCCTATTTCGTGTTGAACTTGAGCCTAATGATATAAAATTGAAAAAAAAAAATGAGACGCATCCAATTTATAATTTGAAATACCTCTTGTACCGAAAAATCACAGTTGAAGAGCCACATAAGCGTTCAGGTCCTGTACAGTGCCATAATTGCCAAGAATATGGCCATACAAAAACATACTGCAATTTACCCTCTGTTTGTGTTGTGTGCGGCGAATTACACGGCACTGCTAGTTGCAATAAGCCAAAAGATCAAAGTGATAAAAAATGCAGTAACTGTGGAGGTGATCACACCGCTAACTACAGAGGTTGTCCTGTGTACTCTTTCGTAAAGAAGACTATGGTGCAAAAACCTAAATTAGCTCCAGCTCAATCAGCAAACGCTTACTCTGCCACTTTTGCGCAAATGAGCCAACCAGTTACTTCCCGTGTATCGTATGCAGATGCTGCTAAGACAAATTCAATTCCCACACAAAATGTTTCCCCGCCAAATAATTCAAAAAATACTGACGCAAGCTTTAATTTTAATCGCCTTGAAGCTACTATTGAAAATCTGGTGCAAACTATAAACAATTTTACAACAAATATGACTAGCATGATGCAAGAAATGCTGCAAATGCAGAATACTCTGCTTCAAGCATTAATTAATAAGCCATGAACACGTTAACAATATGTTTCTGGAACGCAAACGGCATTCGCCAACATAAAAATGAACTTGAGCACTTCCTCACGGAAAAAAATATTGATGTAATGTTAGTATCTGAGACTCATTTGACTTCGAGAAGTCTTTTTAAAATTTATGGCTGCACTATATATGATACAAAGGACCCTAGAGGAAGGGCTTGCGGTGGATCAGCAATTCTAATAAAGTCAAGACTCAAGCACTATGTTCTTGATAACATTTGTGAAGAACACCTACAAGCAACAAATATTGGCATTGAAAGTTTTTGTACAAATTTTGTTATATCATCAATTTACTCCCCTCCCAGATTTTCAATCACTGAGAATCAATATGAGGATTTCTACAAATCTCTTGGACCTTGATTTGTAGCAGCTGGCGACTACAATGCTAAGCATACGTTCTGGGGTTCGCGTCTTATTACCCCCAGAGGTCGAGCATTGTTCAACACTATTTCAAAAATGGGCTTGGATGTCATTTCGAGTGGGGAGCCCACTTATTGGCCTACTGACATACAAAAAATTCCGGATGTTATAGATTTTGGCGCCACAAAAAATATCTCTAGGGATTTAATTCAAGTTCAAGCTTCTCTAGATCTCTCGTCCGATCACTCTCCCACGATCGGTTACAATTTGTAGCCCATTAAGAAGTAACTTACCTGATCCATATGTGAAGATGATCAATCGTGTTAATTGGCTGGGGTTCAAAAATATCTCAGTAGTCATTGTACGGAAAACATTACGCTTAGAACATCCGATGATATTGAATCTAACATTGCCAATCTCAGCGAGAATATTAAACAGGCTGCTGAACATGCCACTATCTCCCATCCGCAGACTGGGTTTAATAAAATTTATTCTACAGACATAGAACGTCTCGTACGTGAAAAAAGAAGAGCTAGAAGGGAATGGCAACAGCACAGATCACCACAAAATAAAATCAGATTTAAAGAGTGCACTAAACGACTCCAAGAGTTGCTTGCGTCTGAAAAAACTGCATCTCTTAAAAATTATCTGGAAGGTCTTGATGTCACACCAGCGTCTAATTACTCTTTGTGGCGCGCTGCTAGAAAGCTTAAAACACCCGTTGAGTATAAGCCACCTCTACGCACATCTACCGGAAGTTGGGCAAGAAGCGATACTGAAAAAGGTAAAATATTTGCTGAGCACCTAAAATCCGTTTTTACGGCAAGCATATGTACTGGTGTTGCTGATTTGCCGAATGTAGTCGCTCTACCCCCTCAACACATAAAGTTTAAGACGCGTGATTTACAAAAATTAATTGCCGAACTCAACCCAAAGAAAGCTCCGGGTATTGATGGAATTAGTAACCAGATGCTTATGAACTTGCCTCGTATTGCAATGAGAATCCTATTATTCATATTTAATGCCATTTTACTACTGGAGTATTATCCATACAGCTGGAAGCTTGCCAAGGTTAAAATGATTCCAAAGCCGGGCAAAGATCTAACCAAGGCTGAGTCATATAGGCCAATAAGTCTACTATCAACTATGTCAAAGCTTTTCGAAAAACTGCTCAAAACAAAATTGTCCCCAATTCTAATTAGTATTGGGTGCATACCAGACCATCAATTTGGTTTTAGAAGTCAGCATAGCACCATTGAACAAACTCACAGACTGGCTCAATTTATAAGAAGAACTTTTGAGGAAAAAAGTATTGTTCTGCGCTCTTTATTGACGTTTCCCAGGCATTTGATAAAGTGTGGCATGAAGGCCTAATTTTAAAATTGAAGACTTACTTACCAATAAACGTTTTAAATATTTTGGATAGTTACATTATTTCCCGTAAGTTCACTGTTGTGGAAGGAGACTTTACGAGTAGGCCTGAAACTATTTCATCCGGTGTGCCACAGGAGAGCATACTGGGACCAGTTTTATATTTGATTTATACTTGTGATATGCCTGTGAGCAGTAGTATCCATACTTCCACATTTGCCGACGATACAGCTTGCCTTAGTATGCACGAAAACCCTGATGAGGCATCCCGCAAACTCAAGGAACACATTAGCCAGATGGAGCTTTGGTTAAACTTATGGAGAATTAAAGTCAATGAACAAAAGTGTGTCCATATAACGTTCACCCTAAGAAGAGATACTTGCTCCCCCATTCGGATTAACAATCAAGTTGTTCCTCAACATTCACATGTGAAATATCTTGGTATACACCTTGATCGGCGACTTACATGGAAACACCACATTGACTCTAAGTTAACTCAAATGAAACTTAAATTAACTCAGGTACATTGGCTGATTGGTAGAAATTCAACACTTAGTCTAGACTGCAAACTTTTAATATAAAGGGTGTTTTTTATTGAGGTATAGAATTTTAAGTTGGCATCACTTTTTTAACTGGCGGTCATTTTGTCAGCTGTCAAGTGATTAATATTTAGTTTGGTTTGCCATTTTATCATGAACAGGTTGACAAAAGAACAACGCTTGCAAATCGTGCAAATTTATTTCGAAAATAATGGTTCAGTTCGCGAAGTTTACCGCAAGCTCCGTCCATTTTATGGTCGACATAATCGTCCATCAGAGCAATTAATTCGGTTAACCATGGATCGTTTTCGCACTACGTTTACTCTATGTGATGATACGCATCAGCAGAGATGTCGAACAGTGCGCACCGAAGAAACAATTGCCGCTGTAGAGCAAAGTGTTGAAGAGGACCCGAATGAATCGATTCGCCACCGTGCACAGCAATTGGAGCTTTGTCCATCAACTTTATGGAAGATTTTGCGCAAAGATCTAGGCTTGCAACCTTACAAGATCCAGCTTGTGCAAGAATTAAAGCCGCGAGACCATGCAATGCGTCGTGATTTTGGTGTATGGGCCGAAAATGAGATTGATCTCGATGCTGATTTTCATCGCAAAATTTTGTTCAGTGATGAGGCTCATTTTTGGTTGAATGGCTACGTCAACAAGCAAAATTGCCGCATTTGGAGTGAAGAGAATCCACATGAGACCCTTGAGACGCCATTACATCCACAAAAACTGACTGTTTGGTGTGCTCTATGGGCTGGTGGAGTCATTGGGCCATACTTTTTCCGAAATAATGCTGGAGAGTCAGTTACCGTTAATGGAGACCGGTATAGAGCCATGATAACCGACTATTTTGTTCCCGAATTGGATGGCATGAATGTGGATGAGTTGTGGTTCCAACAAGACGGCGCTACATGCCACACAGCGCACGTCACAATCGATTTATTGAAGGAAACATTCGATGAGCGCATAATTTCGCGGAATGGACCTGTCAATTGGCCACCAAGATCGTGTGATTTGACACCATTGTATTATTTTCTTTGGGGATATGTGAAGTCGCTCGTCTACGCCAGCAAACCAGAACAGGGACTTGGAAGCCAACATTCGTGGCGTTATTGCCAACATACGGCCCCATATGCTCGAAAAAGTGGTTGAAAATTGGACCTGTAGAATTGGCTTTATTCGAGCCAGCCGCGGCGGCCACATGCCCGAAATCATATTTAAACATTAATGGCATAAAATTATCCTTCCAATAAAGCCAAATTGATGGACATTAAAACGATTTTCTTGTGTTTTATTTCAATTCAAAGTTCTATACCTCTTAAAAAACACCCTATACAAGTCGCTTTTAAAGCCAATATGGTGTTACGGAATTCAACTATGGGGCACTGCTTCAGCTTCAAATGTAGAGAAAATTCAACGAAGGCAAAATAAAATTTTACGCATGATAACAACTGCTGCATGGTACATCAAAAATTCAAATATACATCGCGATTTGAATATGCCACTAGTGACTGAAGAAATTGTAAAATACGCAGGCAAATATCTAACAAAACTCGAGTCACATCCTAATCCGCTTGCTCGTAATATTTTGAACTTTACTGGGCACATCCGCTTAAAAAAGAGAGATACACGGGCTCTAATATTCATCACTCTAGATGATGAAGCTGCTTGAAAACACTTTTTTTCTTTTTGTTGCTTATCACTACTTATGTATTATTAATAACTATCACTGAGCTTATGTCCGACATTGGTCGGGCCTAATAATTTTTTTATAGATTTAAGATTTGAATACTTATTGTTAGTTCATATTTGAAGATACAATAAATTAAAAAAAACATGCATTAAAAAAAAAACTTGAGGATACAATGTTTAAGTTTTGAGAGATGTGTTAATGGAAACTTGCATACATAGACGTATTCTCATAAGGATATTGTTTTAATTTTGTATAAAACCGAACTTAAGAAAAAATATTTAGAAAACAACAGTGAAATGCGTCTCGGAACTAGATTGTGTGATCCTCTAACTTTAAGGTGTTTTTAAGGAATATTTTTTTAAATGGGCATATATCTATTATCTATTGTATCTATTGAAAATGTGATGTTGCAGAAGGGACAAAAATTATAAAAAGAAAAATTACATATCTTTCGTAATAGATATCACTTTGAGTTATTTCATCTCTCAAAACACACCAAAAATGTGTATGTTTAAAGCTCTCCCGCTAACTGCACTATTAAAAAAATGTTCACTTTTAGAAAATTAAATATTTTTCACAACGCCAACCTTTAAAATTAAGTTTATATCTTGGATCTTGGTGTGGTTTTTTATGGCTCGATTATGGATGGCAACCGAACTTCAGTTGCTGAGCTGGCTAGCAACGCAACTGAACTTAAAATTGGTATTATGTATGGCAACTTCCTCCAGCTGCCAAAAAGTTATTGAAAATACGATTATGACAGTATGGCAACTGAAAATAATTAATACAAGTACTAAAAATAAAATTATTAAGTAAGAGTGTTTAAAACATTACTGATCATAAAAATGATTAGCTAAGTGGAATTAATTTTTGATGAAGAAAAGAAAGTACAAAATTTTTAATGTATTAGAGGGCTCTTTAGAATTACCGCATCTACTGTGGGTATATGTTATTGCCTAAAGTAAGTTTTAAAAATTTCTCTTTTTAGTTTTAATGCACATTTTCATTAAATATGCATACTAGAAAGTCGCAAATAAAAATAGTATTTCAATTATTTCTAAATTTTTTGCTTTTAAAGCAAAAAATTTGTGTTTGCAATATGGCAACTGAAACTACCAGATGTTGGTTGCTAGTTGCCATCCGTAATACCATTTTGGCAACTAGCAACGCAATCAAAGTTCGGTTGTCATCCATAATCGAGCCATTAGTTTCACGCAAATTTCAAATTCATTTGAAGATGATCAAACAGAGTCATCTACAAGAGCTCTTAATCAAAATCCGAAACCTACAAGATTAAATGAAAATAAAGATTCCGAAATTAAAAAAATGCGCACCTTTGAAATACATGATGACTTCACTTATAGATACTAGTGCAAGTGACTGTGAGGCTAATGCCAATTCTAGTCTTGGTGTTTCAAAAATAGAAAAAAAAAATTTTTAATTATTACAAACTAATATTTGTGTGCCATTTATTTAAATTTCGTTTTAGATGTTTGAATTTCTTTATATGTATATATTTTTTAAACGAATAAGAATATCTAGAAATGGCCGAATATTTGGAAATTCGAATAAGCATCACTAATACAAACACCCAGTTTAGCAATAAGCTCTCCGTTCATAAGTTAGCTTTTTGTCTACGCACTCTGCTAGTCTAACAAACGAATTTAATATAATGAATTCAATTAAATTTTTATGGATAAAACTGTTTCAACAGTAGTAGGGAACTGGCGGTTCTGGACCAATTAAAATTGTTAAATTGTTGCTGAAATTGTTAAATTTGGGTAATTAAAATTTGAAAATTGTTAAATTCTTGGAAATTTGTGTTTTCGGCGGCGCTTTGATGTTTTTTGTTTACATTAGGAATTTTTGTTTACATTAAGTGTATGTCTGTCTGTCCGTCTGTCGGTCTGCCTGACCGTGGATGTTTGTGTGTGGAATATTTTGTGTGAATGTATTAAGGCGGTTCATAGTTTGGCGGTTTTTTATGAGTGTATATACAGACGAGGAAAATCATGAAAATGATTTTTCCTAATACCAATGGTGAAATAGTCATTATTAATTTTTCCTAATACCAATGCTGAAATAGTGATTATTAATTTTTCCTAATGCCTACGGCAATGCATGATAATTTTTCCTAATGCCTACAGCAAAACATGATTATTATTTTTTTCAAATGCCGACGGCAAAACATGATTGTTATTTTTTTCAAATGCCGACGGTAAAACATGATTATTATTTTTCCTAATGCCTACGGCAAAACATGATTATTATTTTTTTCAAATGACGACGGCAAAACATGATTATTATTTTCTAATGCTCCCAGTGTTGCCAGACTGTAGAAATTTGTTATCGTAATGCTACATCAGTAATATCAGAGAAAGAAGGTTTGATGACTACTAGGTCATATGGTTTCATATGAATCATAGGAATGTGCTTGTGTGATTTCCTCACGCTAATAAATTGTTTATAAATAAACAATAAATAAATTGTTATAAAATAAAATAATTAAATAAATTATTTTATTTATTTATAAAACGTTCTCATGTATGTGAACACCCCTAATGCTTGTGTGTGGGGGGTCCAGCTTGTTTGTTGTTGGTAAGCTTATATTCTGTTTATTTGTTTAAGAAATATATTTGTATGTATGTATGTGTGTATGATGCATGCATGCATGTATGTATGTATGTATGTATGTATGTATGTATGTATGATGTTTGTATGTATGTATGTATGTATGTGCGATCGAAAGAACTTGTGCGTGGAATATTTTGTGGCTGTGTCGAATACATTTGTATTTTGCAACGTAATCATTTTCTTTGGCTGTGATTATTTTAAAGCAGCAAGTTTCAGCTAACTACAGTCATAAGCAGAGAAACAAAAAGTAAAAATTTGCAAGTTAGCAAAAATGCTAACTTCTCCTCCTCCTTCCCACTTCCTTCTCTTTCCTTTATGTAGTTTGTTTTTGAAATAAGAAAACACTTGTAGATTTTTTATTTTTCTATACATTTATTGCTTAAAATTTTTTAAAATTTTATAATAATACATACATTAATATTTTAAAGAGTGAAAAAATTCATTTAAAGCAAGATATTTCTTTTGTTAGTAAAATAGCATTTTTTAATGCGCAAACACCAAGTTTATGATAATTACAATAAAAATATTCTGGATACTTAATCTCCATTTGTTTAAAGTTGATACAGCCTATATCCTCAACGTTAAAAATTTTTCGGCATAAGATTTTTTCCAACCATCGTCTTTTCTCTTCACCTTTTACATAAATTTTAGAACATCTTGCGTTGGCTTTTAAAAAATTGCAAACGCTTTCAAAAGAAACTGATCCAGCAGTCCAGCTGAGGTGATGATAGTTTTTCGTTAGCCACTTTGCTTCTCTTTGCTTTTTTATTGATAAGCATTTAAAACCAAAAGGTGGTTTTATAATGAAATTGTTATATTCATAATTGTTGAAAACAATCGCTACTTCTTTTGCGATGAAATCATTTGAATTACTTTTGAAACCTTGTACGTCTATAAAAATTGTGTTATTTTCCATATTACTCAATTTATAAGACTTTTCGAACTTGTCCTTTGATGGGTATATATTCTATTATGCGATCATGAATAAGAATGCAGTAAGCTGATGTCTTTGCTGCAATATTAGTTGCTGTTTCAAATGCTATTTTTATATCAATCGGTCCATTATTGAGTGATTCATTCTGATGACTGACATCTACTACAATAATAGGAGCTTTTGTCTTAAACTCTGATGCAGATAAGAGCGGTTGAGATTCCCTCATATAGTAACTTTGTTGGAATCTTAGATACATATCATATAGAATTGCATATCGTTCATTTTTGAACT
Organism: Tachina grossa; assembly: GCA_949987645.1. NCBI lineage: Eukaryota > Metazoa > Arthropoda > Insecta > Diptera > Tachinidae > Tachina > Tachina grossa. The sequence goes on from OX465274.1 coordinate 94,544,560, forward strand.
TTATGTTAAGATCATCATATGGATATGAGAGTGAATTTAAATGTACTTTTAAATTAGTCAAATCACAATGAACAAACTTATTTTCTTGTTGAAAAGCAATCAGTACAAAACGGGGGCGTTCTCTATTTGCAGCCAGTTTAACATTCCAGATATGGCTAGTACCTGTGTTTAATTGTGGATTAACATGACAATCCCAACTGCGAAATGCCATAGGTATAGAAGCACCATTGTTAATAATTTTTATCATATTCAATTTGCTAAAGTCGGATAATTGTACATGTGGGATTCTCCATGAGATGAGTGAAATTGTAAGTTTAGCTTTTTCAGTAGAAACACTCGAGCGTACAGGATCTTCATCATTCTTATTGCGCAAGAGTATCAATTCATGTTTTCCATTTAGTATAACTTTGTTGTAGTCTTCGGCGAATCCTAGAAGCATTTTTAGAGGTACATAAAAATTGAAAAATCCATTTTCAAGAGTGACATCGTCAATTTTGTTCCATCCAGCATTTTGCATCACATTGCTTTCTGTTGGTGACAGAGAAACCAAATTTTTTATAGTGCTTGTGGCTCCTAAATATCTTGTATGGTCAATTTCAATTCCATTGAGCTCATAGCGAATTTCATCAAATAAATATGCCACAAAGTTGTTTTTTAATAAAAAGTTCTCCGAAGAAGAAGAAGAAGAAGAAGAAGATTTGGCCTTATTATCATCACCAACAAACCCCTCTACATAAATGTAGCTCTCACTGGGTAGCACATACAAATCTTGATTTTGTATTGAAATTCTAATTTCATCATTATTGTTGTAAGATTGTAAGTATGGTACATATGTATGATAGTCCTTTTTGATTATATTCTCATCAGACAAGGGTTTATCTAAGACATCTATTATTGAACTCATTTTGTCTTCAATTTAAAATTCAAGGACTTTAGAAAATTTTTATTTGATGTTGTTAGAGCTTTTTGTTGAGCTGGTCGCTTTAATGTTGTTGTTGTTGTTCTTGCTGCTATATTTTTCAATGTATTTGTGTTGTATATTAGCATTATTTAGTTGGCCTTAAATGTATTCGTATTGTAATTTCCTCTCCTCGGAAGTTAATTAATTCACCGTGTTGATCCAGTACGCGCAGCGCTAGTGAACTTATCTCTCTGGTGTTTACAGGTAAATAGATAAGATTTCTTGGAACCTCATCTATTTTATAGCCTGGAGGCACATTAATCGGAAATTCATGAAGTGTATGCGATTTCGAGTTATTCATATATGTGTTTATAGCGATACTACTTTCAATTCGCAAGAGATTCACTTTATATATATTAACTGGAAGATCTGAATAATAATATTTGTTTGGTGTTAGGATTTTGCTATTGAATCCTAAAAGTTTTCAAATTGTATTGTCTTTTTTAAAATATACAGGATCCTTGGAACTATTAACTTTAACTTGCATTGTATTGTTATTGGCTTCAATAAAAATCTTATTTGCTGGGCAGAGTCGTTTGTATTCCTCTTCTATAAAATCAACTATATCATTTAATTCGTAAGATCCAATTGGTATTTCAATTATATGTTCCCCTATATGAAACATATTGTTGTAGGTGTCTACATTTGGAATACTGTTGTATGAATGAAAATCAGTTAGAGCACACTCATATGCACCATGTAATTCAATAGGAGGAAAGTAACTAGCAGATAGTTCTGATGAGTATAGAGCTCAGAGTAAGTGTTATTGACATTATAACAGTCTGATTACAATTAAATAATGTTTAGTACACAGTATGGTTTATAAGTATGATTTACATATTTATTTCATTTTCTTATTTTAAAATTAACATTAGGTTCTTAATATTAATGCTATTGTTGTTGTTGCTATTGATGTTGTTGTTGTTTCTAATTTAGTTTTTCTTCCAACTATAATATTTCATCTTTACTTATCCAAGAATTGTGTTGATTAGAAAATCCCAGCCATTTAACATATACCTCCTTCCCTTTAATTTTAAGAACCTTTTCAACTAGATATGTATTTGGAAATCTAGTTTTTGAAAGTTCCTCAGTATAGAAGCCACATTTAATAGGATTGCCAAGATAGTCTTCTAATATGTATGTTGCAGGATTTGTATTTTGAACTCTTGTAATTGTGAAAATTTCTGTAGTCCAATTTGGAGTATAACCTTATTCAAATGTGTGCTTATATTTGCTTATGCGAACATGATCTCCCACATTAAATTTCGACATTTTATAAATTTTCAAATGACTGTATACTGTATTTAGCAGCTTTTTCTCATTTTTTGAGTTGACTTTAATAGGAGACATTTTAATGGTACGATGAACTTTTCTATTGTATGCATTGAGTAAATCTTTGTATATATCAATCCACTTATATGAACCATTATAACTAAATTCTTTCCACATCATTCCTTTCAATGTTCTATTAAATCGTTCTACTATTGATGCTTTCATAATGCTATATGTTGAGTAGTGATTAATGTTGTATTTATGCATTAATTTTCCAAAGTGTTTGTTGAAAAATTCTTTGCCATCATCTGTTTGTAAGTTTTTTGGTACTCGTCCCAATTCAAAAATATCTTCCATTGCTTTGGTTGTTTCGAGTGCAGTTTTTGTTTTTAGCGGTACTGCCCATGCAAATTTTGAGAATGTGTCAATTACAGTCAACAAAAATCGATAATTTCTATTTTCTTTAGAATAGTTCCCCATTTCAACTAAATCAGCTTGCCAATGATCATCTATTCCTTTCATTACAACTCTGCGACGCACAAATTGTTTTCGTGCTTGCTTATGGAGTTCATTTACTAAATTTCTTTTTGAAGACATTAAGTTGTTTTTAAAGAGTTTTTGCAGAGTGTTGTGATCTGCTTGACGCACTTTCAGCTATTGATACAAACATATAATTTTCTAATCTATAAATTTTTTCATTAAGCTGTTCAATTTGTTCTTCAAAGGATGTTTTAATATCTAGAATATCTTTTTCAATTTTATAATTTTCTTCTATATCTAATTTTATTTCGCGTTGTAGTTCCTCAATTTGCATTTGAATATCTTCTCGTATTATAGTATTATCCCCCTTAAAGTATGTTAATAATTTCTCTTCTAAATTTTCGATTTGAGTTTGCAAAAACAATTTATTGATAACATCGTTTTCCTCCAGAGCTTTTGCAACATTTTTGATCCCTTTGTTTTGGACATCAATGTTGTTGTTCGTATCCACAAAGAACCCCAGCAGTTTAGGTGCATTTTTCAAAGAAATTGTGCTGCTAGTATCGTTTAAATAGTGTCCAAATTTATCAACAGACATACTCTATTTAGTTTATTAAAGTTAGTGTATTATATTCGCTTCACGTAGTTCTTCAATAATTGATACAATTTCATTATTGTGATTAGTATGACCTGCACCTTGTGATGCGAGCAGTAGTCGAAGTCTATCTACTAACTCATTTGGATCGTCCCAATATATATAGTTGGGATTATTGATGTTAACTTGCATCATTCCCTCACCTAAATAGCTACCTTTGGGCTTAGATCCTGTTGATTCAGGTAAATTCTTCTGGTTTTTCTCATCAATAAATTTCTTAATAATATGTTTATATTTATATCCTCTAGTACCCTTAATTTGACCATCAGGTTTAAAGTCTCTTCTATATGCATTATTGGTATTTAAAATCTTTTTATAGATTTCAAGTTCAAATTTATCGTAATTTTTTGGTATTTTATGAAACATTAGAGAAAATAGTCCTGGTGTTAGAGCCCATATTTGACCACCAACTTGTATTTTATCTTCATTCAGTTTTAGGCTACTACAAAACTGATAAATCAGTATAAGTATATTCTGTATTGGAAGTCTGTGAGTAAAAATCATCTTCATCATCATCATCATCATTTTCAGTATTAACATCATTAAATAAGATGGTATTATCAAAAATTGTCCCTTCTACTAGTTTTTTTGGTGTACTTGTCTCTATCTTGACTGATGGGTTTTCAGGCTTTAAACTTGTATTATTTTCAACTTCTGTCTTGATGTTACTTTCTTCTTTCATACGAATTCTTTTAAAATTTTTAGAACTATTTATGAATTCTTTAAGAGGTTCTGTTATAGGTTTGAATGTATCTCTTAATTGTTCACGTGTATCTATTTCACCAGTTTTTATACTACGAAGCTTTTTCTTCAACACATTTCTTGTCAACACCAACTGTTTTAAAATTTTCTCATCCATGTTTGCTAAGGGCAAATAACAGGTATCAGCAATCAGATCAGCTTATTAGGAACTGGTCTGGTTTTCAGATCAGCTTTTCAGGACCTGGTCTGGTTTTCAGATCAGCTTTTCAGGACCTGGTCTGGTTTTCAGATCAGCTTTTCAGGCCCTGGTCTGGTTTTCAGATCAGCTTATCAGGACCTGGTCTGGTTTTCAGATCAGCTTTTCAGGACCTGGTCTGGTTTTCAGATCAGCTTTTCAGGACCTGGTCTGGTTTTCAGATCAGCTTTTCAGGACCTGGTCTGGTTTTCAGATCAGCTTTTCAGGACCTGGTCTGGTTTTCAGATCAGCTTATCAGGACCTGGTCTGGTTTTCAGATCAGCTTTGCAGGACCTGGTCTGGTTTTCAGATCAGCTTATCAGGACCTGGTCTGGTTTTCAGATCAGCTTATCAGGACCTGGTCTGGTTTTCAGATCAGCTTTTCAGGACCTAGTCTGGTTTTCAGATCAGCTTTTCAGGACCTGGTCTGGTTTTCAGATCAGCTTATCAGGACCTGGTCTGGTTTTCAGATCAGCTTATCAGGACCTGGTCTGGTTTTTAGATCAGGTTATCAGGAGCTGGTCTGGTTTTCAGGTAGCTGGTATAGTTTGGAGATCAGCTTATCAGGTATCAGATGAGGTTATAGCAAATAGATGTATCAAGTTTAAAGTTAGATTAATAACTAAAGTCAATCTTTTATGAGAAGTAGTTTATATAGTTATGAAAAAGTCAAATTGCTTTCTGTAGCGACCATGATTTAATTCATTATCTTTGCTTATCACTAAAAAGCCATATTTATCCTTCCAACATTCTCTACAAATTTCTTGGAACTTTTCGTAACTCATATCGCTGCCAACATGATCCCTATAAGCATGCTTCATATTTGTATCATCTTGCTTAAACATTATAATAACATTTGCATTGTCTCTTATTAAATGCTTGGGAATTCTAGTATAAGTTTGACGCAAGTAGAATGAATCAATATCCCTATGTCGCCCCATACAAAAATATGTACGTATATTATTCTGCTTTTCACATGCAACATCATCAAATATCATAATTGAATTAGTTTTAGCTTCGTCAGGTGGAATAACTGATTCATTATCGGTGAATGTATAATATCCCATTCCTTTAATTGGTGAAATTAGTTTCTTCAAGTACTCATATTTGGGTTGATAAGGAGATTTTGAGTATAAATAGATGTTTTCAAACTTGAGTCCATTAGGACTTTCTAGTAAGCCGATCATAACATTAGTCTTTCCACAATTTGATGGTCCCACTATTAGAGCACGAATAGAATTTGGTAAGAGGGGGCTATGCTTTATTTTTGAAGTGATGTTCGATGATTCATCAATATTACGAACTAAAATATTTTTATGTTGTTTCACTAACTGCATTTTTGTAACTAAATACATTTCATAAATGTTACGTCTTTTTATAGAAAAAATCAGATAATATGGTTATACGATGTCAGAAAACGTTTAGTCATAAAAACACCTTCGTTGGAGGAGGTATAGTAGATAAAATAATAAACTCTCTACCTCTTGAACTTCATCTTCCTGGATATCAGTACTGTGGACCTGGAACAAAACTACAAAAACGTTTAAATCGAGGTGATAAAGGAATTAATTTATTGGACTCTGCTTGTAAAGATCACGATATAGCTTATTCAAAAAATAAGGATTTAAGCACTAGACATAAAGCTGATAAAATACTTGAAAATTCAGCTTGGGATCGAGTTTTATCAAAAGATAGTAGTATTGGTGAAAAATCATTTGCCTATATGGTTACTAACGCAATGAAAGCCAAAACAAAATTTGGTATGGGTGTGGAGAAAAAAAAAATGTTAAAAAGAACAAGCTAAATGATAAAAAACTGTTTAGACCATCAATTAGAGCTGCAACAAAAATACTAAAAAAGGAAAAACCATTAGATATTAACTCAGCAATTAAAATTGCCCAAAAAACTATCAACAAATCATTAAAAGGAAGAAAATCTCAAATTATAGTACCACGTGTAATACGTGTCCCAAAAATTGGTGGGTTTTTGCCTCTAATACCGATTTTAACTGCTCTGGGTGCAATTGGTAGCCTAACAACTGGAGGTGCTGCTATAGCTAAAGCTGTAAATGCAACAAAGAATGCAAAAAATCAACTTGATGAAGCAACTAGACATAATAAAGCGATGGAATCTATTGCAGTTGGAAAGGGACTTTACTTAAAACCATATAAAAAGGGTTATGGTTTAGTTTACAAAGAAGAATCAAAAAACTATTAGAGATGCTACCCAACAGACCACTATCTGATGAGGACCTAAACCGTTTCTCTATAAATATTCCATACTTTAGAGGAGTTTTCATGTTGAATACTCTACCAAAACGAACAAAGAAAATAGAATGTGGAATAATCAATTTAGACGTATCAACAGGACCTGGTACACATTGGGTAGCATATTATAAAATCAACAATGAAAAAGAATATTTCGACAGCTTTGGAAACTTACAACCTCCTTCGGAAGTAGTCAAATATCTTGGTACAAATATAAAATACAACTATAATCAACATCAGAATTTCAATACATTTACCTGTGGTCATTTATGTCTTCAATTTCTGTATGAAATAACTGAAAATATTAAATAAAAAACACAAACATTTATATTTTACAAACTCTTTAATGTCTTTTTATTTATAATTTAAAATACAAAATTATTATATGTTATTGCCAAATTGGAAATTGGGAATTTGGAATTAGAAATTCACTCAGCTCACTCTCACCGATTAAGCTTTTTCGATTAGAAAATAAGAGAAACTTGTATGTAGTGAAAAATATAAGGACTTATCCGATTATCTTAATTGTTTCTCTTTATGAAAATATCTAATGAAATTTAATGGAATTTCATAATATTGTGAAATTCAATTTGTCTTGTGCAGATCCTCTCAAAGAAATCAAGACTGTGCATATTTAAGCGATATGAAAACAAGAATTTGCAAATAAGCAAAAATGAAAGTTTTTTTGATTCAACGGTGTAAAGCCAATAAAGAAATAAACACCATTCACATATTTCATTCTCTTTTCAATATTTTATTTAATTTTTTTTTCTTAAAAGTTTATTTACATATGTATGTACAATAGTTTTTCTTAAAAATTCATATACATTTGTACAATAGTTTTTCTTAATAAATAGGATTTTATTTACAACCATTTTTCTTAATAAATAGGATTTTATGTACAATAATTTTTCTAAATAAAAAGGATTTTATTTAAAATCATTTTAACAACAATAAATAGGATTTTATTTACAATAATGTTTCTTAATAACTAAGATTTTATATACAATTTAAAAATTAACTACTTAACTAAAAATTAACTAATTTTAGCTATTTTCTTGCATTCTAGCAATTTCATCTAGCAACATATCAAGTTCGTATTCAGGGTTAGTTTCTTTAATACGAAAATGATACCATGCATATGTGTTAATATTATTTGACCTAATTTTTCTCTTATCGTCTCCATAACTTAAGACTACCTTATTTAATTCACTAGTATATATCTGGAGAAGCTTAGATTTAAATGTTAACATATTATCGTATACATTAGTCTTATTGAATAAACAGTTTCTATAAGTAGCTAAACTATATTTATCTAATATGGATCTTTTTACCCCCTTTGATTTTTTAACGTCATTTTGATTTTGTACACTGAATGAGTACATTTTTGATCGCAGCCCAACAAATTCTGTCATTATCTTACCGCAGTTTTCATCTTTCATCATACCTAAAACTTTTTTATTTATTAAGGGGAAATTATAAGTATTGTCCGTGGGATAGTCCGATGTATCAAAATGTTCTTCTATGTCATTTTTTATGTCAGCATAAAAGTCATCCGTCTTTATTGAATATATAAAAGAGTCCGTGTCCATATAGTTCAATGATAGTTTTGTCTTAAACTTAGGTTGCATGTACCCGTAATGAAAATTATACATTTTCCATTTGGACAATTCAAGTACACAAAATCCTAAGTAAATTGGTTTATTGTAGCAGGTTTTGACCCTACTCATTTCGATTGCTACCAGATCTTCGGAAAATATAGATAAACTATGAAAATTTGGTTTTGATATCCAATCTTGAGCCCCCAAATGGTTCCGATTCGTTCTCTCCCAATTATTGACAATTTTAACATCTCTCCTCTTATCCACATTTTCCATGGTTTTACCATAGACTGCATTATTAAGTAGTTTGAAAAAGTTTTTTTCAAAAGCATTTTTAGCAGTGGCTCTATGTCTGGTATTAAGGTCAATATAGCCTTTTAACCATGGAGATTGTTTAAATGCTAGAATACGATGTGTTTTCTTTAAAACTAACCCATTTTCTAAGCATTGTTTCAGAACTCTAAAGTGTATCACGTATGATTGCTTTGTAGAGAAATCGGTTATCAACTTGCTATATTTCGCTTGCAGTGGTTTTTTAAATTCAGCGCAAAAAGGTAGGTCATTATGCAAGTCATGTAAGTGAGAAGGATAATCTAAAGTGACCTCATATACATAACCGTCTCTTCCATTGTCAGCTATGCTGTTTGGATCCAGATTCAGCTCGTCTTGCGATAACCATCTGAACCCACCATGAGGAAGATATTCCGACATTGCCCAACCGTAAAGGTTATTTGCGTCTAAATAGACAAGAAACTCTGAGGGCTTCTCTTTATCGAAATCTTCCAAATATTTGTTATTCGCTTTCGAACATCTTTGGCTACACTGTACGATTCCCCCACGTATACCTTTTTTCATAAAATTGTACATGTCTATGTCCGTCGATAATTCTAGTTCAATTTTTGTGTATTTTAACATTGCATCCCAGGAAAGTCCAGGTGCGGTATAGTATTGACATGGATCCAGCTCATAAATAACTTTACAAACTTTTCTAAAGTTCTCGAAAATATCTGTCAGTAAGAGGACATCTGTTTTTAAGTAAAGTTCCATGTAATCTTTCATTGTGTTACAACCAAAAGTATTCCATACCCCTACAGCATGTGAGTATTCCTCTAAGGAACACTCTTTATTGTTCAACTTGTTAAAGAAATCACTGCGTGAAGGCAGCTGGCACTCGTCTAATTTTTAAAATGAATTTAGGTACTCATAGGGGAAAATGCCTTTCTTCTTAATAAGTTGAAATTCTTTTTCTGATTGAAATAAGGACCTTATAGTGTTAAAATCATTATCTGACAAATTGCAGGCTAATGATTCCAAACTCTCAGCCATAAAGCGTAATGTATGAAGAAATCTTATTTCAAGATTATGACCATCGCTCATTTGTGTAAATTGCGAGAGTGATATATAAAGCTCCTTATTGAGAGGGAGTACTTTCAGTTGCATAGAAATTTCACCTAGTTCTTTAATAAAAAGATGTGAGTCATAATTTGAGTAATTGTGAAAGTAAACTGGTATAATATATATATATATATATATATATATATATATATATATATATATATATATATATATATATATATATATATATATATACTTGGGAAGTTGGTAATTCAAATTACAGTTACCATTGTTTTGCAACCAAAAGTATTCCATACCTCTACAGCATGTGAGTATTCCTCTAAAGAACACTCTTTATTGTTCAACTTATTAAAGAAATCACTGCGTGAAGGCAGCTGGCACTCGTCTAATTTTTGAAATGAATTTAGGTACTCATAGGGGAAAATGCCTCTCTTCTTAATAAGCTGAAATTATTTTTCTGATTGAAACAAGGACCTTATAGTGTTAAAATCATTATCCGACAAATTGCAGGCTAATGATTCTAAACTCTCAGTATCAAGAAATCTTATATCAAGATTATGACCATCGCTCATTTGTGTAAATTGCGAGAGTGATATATAAAGCTCCTTATTGAGAGGGATTACTTTCAGTTGCATAGAAATTTCACCTAGTTCTTTAATAAAAAGATGTGAGTCATAATTTGAGTAATTGTGAAAGTAAACTGGTATAAACTTAGGAATTTGGTAATTCAAATTACAGTTGTTGTGGGCTGCACCTCTATATTTACCGCTAATGTGACAATGATCTCTAACGCGATATTTACCTAGAAATTTTTGACAAATATGACAATTCACCGCGCTATAAAAATTATAAATATCAGAAGGGGATAAAGTATCCATTGGCCTATTATTTACCAAATGATTATTATAAATATCCTCACAATCTTTAATTAAAAATGAAACAAATTTTTGTGAAGCATCTTTCCCTGTATAAACCCTTAATTTATCTAACTTATTGTTATGGAGACACTTAATGTAGTAACTAAAAGCACAAGGAGTGTGCTTTTTGACAAGACTGGTTTTACTACTCACGTTATTACTAATGTCTTCCAGGATGCATTCGAAGTCTGCATACACCACAAAGGGGACATCCATTTTCCTCTGATGCCCCTTAAAACTTAGAACTGCATCTGGACCTGACGGCATAGTTGTCACTATTTTGCCGCATTCTGCCTAATGGCTACTCATACCATTTTCGTTATGTGTGTATTGGAGACAGGTGTTGCAGATATGTAGTTTGTGTTCATTCTGCGTTAATTGACTTCGTAAAAGTCTGTGAATAATAAAAAATATATAAAAGTTTATAAGTAAAATGTCTCTATTATAAAATATATAACACAAGTATATGTATCATTAAATTAAAGTGTTGAATAATTTTCTAACTTACCTTGATATGTCTTTTATCAATATGTAGTGATGAACTTCACCATTCTCCAAAAAGCAACAAGTTGACATGCTTTACTTTTTCATCCTTGGTCACATAATAGGGACCGATGATTTGATCTGTTCCCTCATCGTACCCAAACACATTAACACTTATTGCTGGATTATTCACTTCGAACTTCTTAATTTTGTTTAGTGCTAATGGGTAAGTTAAGTTTTTTAAATTTAACGCTACACCATTTCGCGTAACAATCGTCTCTGCAGAAATGTCCTGAATGTTATAAGAACTGCAGCGTACTTGATGGTATTTAACAATATCCATGGCAGCGATTATACACCACTTGAAGCAGTATTCGTCACTATTTTCAATATTGATGCATGCTTTTCTGCCTTCTAATTTTTGTGGTGTGGATATCCAACTTGGTCCTTTGACTAGCGAAGATTTGTTGATGTTGATTTCTCCTCGAACTATGCGTGACAAAGTCCAACCAGAATCTCGCTCTTCAAATTCGGACATTTTTGTTGAAATCTCCTCAATCTGTTTACGGAAAAATTCTTCAATGTTATCTGCCTTCGTCAGCAAACTCATTTTGGCTACATGTGTTATAACACAAAACTCCAATTCTTCTTCTACGATTTTGATGTATTCCGCCACAATACTCACATGAAATTTAATTATTATATGCTTAAACAAAGACATTTGAAGTCTCTCAATAAAAATATTCATGTTTTCTTTAATAAGTTCTTCCAAGAGAAGTTGGTCTTTTTTATTAAGAATTACATATGTGGCGATATGGTTTTTGAAGGCTTTCGATATTTTGTAATATCTCACATTCTCTTCGACTTCTTCTCTCCTACCATGTGAAGTACTCATTGGAGTTGGCATAGTTTCTTCTCTTTTTTCTTCTACTTCTCCATCACTTTCCGGTAAACTTATGTCCATAGCATCGTTGCATAAAGTCCCTCCAAGGATATCCACACCTTGTTGATGAGCTTGTTGTTGTTGTAGCTGCTGCTCTTGTTGATAATAATTAAGAGGTTGCCATTGCATCAAATTGGAATACTGCTCCATTTGATTAACTGGTGCGACGGGATTATAATTGTAACTTGGATACTCATATTGCATTGGTACTCCTGATGCCAAAAACTGATTACTCCATGACATTGGTGTAGGGTAACAGTTAGGCATACCGTATTGTTGATATTGAGGATACTGTAGAGAAGGGTGCTGCTGGTGATGAAATGTATTTATCTGCTGTTGACGATTTTGAACAAATGTCTGCGGTTGCTCTTGATTTGTATCCCGACTTACGACCATTTGATCCTGTACGCTATGACTTTTCACATGATCCAAAAAGGACTTTTGGTATTTGTATACCTTATGGCATCTATTACACTGATAACCTGTATAACTCATTTTTAATTATTTTATTATTATAAAACTTTAACAGAATTGCTGATGATACTACTTGTAAATACAATAAAGTACTGATGTGTTGGTTAGAAAATTTGGCGTATTTATACGAAAATTAGTAGCAGTATCCTTGCAGCATTCACAGGTTTAACTTTTTGTTTCTCTGCTGATGACTGTGCTTAGTTGAAACTTTGCTGCTTTAAAATAATCGCAGACAAAGAAAATGATTACGTTGCAAAATATAAATGTATTCTACATAGCCACAAAATATTCCACGCACAAGTTCTTTCGATCGCACATACATATATACATACATACATCATACACATGCATACATACACATACATACATACATGCATCATATACACATACATACATACATCATACATACAAATATATTTCTTAAACAAATAAACAGAATATAAGCTTACCAGAGACAAACAAGCTGGACACCCCACACACAAGCATTAGGAAGGAGTGTTCACATACATGAGAACGTTTTATAAATAAATAAAATAATTTATTTAATTATTTTATTTTATAACAATTTATTTATTGTTTACTTATAAACAATTTATTAGCGTGAGGAAATCACACAAGCACATTCCTATGATTCATATGAAACCATATGACCTAGTAGTCATCAAACCTTCTTTCTCTGATATTACTGATGTAGCATTACGATAACAAATTTCTACAGTCTGGCAACACTGGGAGCATTAGAAAATAATAATCATGTTTTGCCGTCGGCATTTGAAAAAAATAATAATCATGTTTTGCCGTAGGCATTAGGAAAAATAATAATCATGTTTTACCGTCGGCATTTGAAAAAAATAACAATCATGTTTTGCCGTCGGCATTTGAAAAAAATAATAATCATGTTTTGCTGTAGGCATTAGGAAAAATTATCATGCATTGCTGTTGGCATTAGGAAAAATTAATAATCACTATTTCAGCATTGGTATTAGGAAAAATTAATAATCACTATTTCACCATTGGTATTAGGAAAAATCATTTTCATGATTTTCCTCGTCTGTATATACACTCATAAAAAACCGCCAAACTATGAACCGCCTTAATACATTCACACAAAATATTCCACACACAAACATCCACGGTCAGGCAGACCGACAGACGGACAGACAGACATACACTTAATGTAAACAAAAATTCCTAATGTAAACAAAAAACATCAAAGCGCCGCCGAAAACACAAATTTCCAAGAATTTAACAATTTTCAAATTTTAATTACCCAAATTTAACAATTTCAGCAACAATTTAACAATTTTAATTGGTCCAGAACCGCCAGTTCCCTACTACTTTCAACTATTTAATCTGCTTTTCATTGTTACGTTATTCCCGGGTGGTGCTGTTCACAGTTTTGTTACGATCTGGAGGGGGGGGGGGTCAAAAATTGGGCAAAATCAGCGTTACGGAATATATGGACGGCACCTAAGTACGTTAGTTTGGGGTCATGGGGTACAATGATAAGGCACAACTTCTGATCCGTCCGATTTGATTGACCCAGAGTGATCCTTATTAGTTGTACTTCAAGTCGAGTCACGAACCTCCTCTTAGTGGCCCTGGGCGATGTTCTTGATAACCTTCAAGCATCGGCGAGGCGTGAGAGGCGATTGCAGTGTTTTTTCTCCCAGTTGGAGCGGCTGCAAGTGGGCGTCTGTTCTTATAATAAGCGGCTCGCTATATAAATGTGTTACTTACTTAGCCAGTCTGTTGGCTTAGATGGCAGCCCCATCATCAGAATAGGATACAGTAGGCCAATCACCTGCTTATCTGAAACTAATTGATTAATGAAACCACATTGAGGCCCCATGCTCCTTGTAGGAACGACGGGAACCTATATATATATATATATATATATATATATATATAACACCATAACACCGCGCAACAAGATTTAATAAATTTTAAATGCTTTTAAAACCACTATACAATTTTGATGTATTATGGTTTCAGAAGTACAAAAATGGTCAAAATTTTAAATTCTATGGTGAGTTTTTTTTAGTTTTTACGTAAAATTCTCAATTTTTTGAGACATGTCTCCACTTATGTTCTCATAACTCAAAAAAAAACCGGTCCAATTTTGTTAAACTAAATTTACAAATATTACTATTTGCATAAGCTTTAATTCGTTTATATATTGCGTTTCAATGGGCTCAGTAGTTTCGGAGTTACAATAAAAAATTGTAGCCAAAAATATATATTTTACGTAAAAATAGCAAATTTTTTTGTTTTAAAAAAATCGTGAAAAATCGAAAACGGTATAAATTGTTCAAATTTATTGCTTTTTCGTAAAGCTACATGTAATAGAAACAAAATGAGATATTGATAATGAAAATCGATGGATGTGTTTTCGAATTTATTCACAATTCAGTGAATTTACCCATTTTCACAAAATTTTGGTTTTTTGTTTGGTCGATTGGCCAATGCATCGCACTACGCATTACAGAGAAAATCCCTTTTTTAGCCGCACTGTTCGTATGTGGAAGACCTGCGGAGGTCTTTGCTGTCACTACCAGCGTGGGAAGATTTAAATCAAATGTACACAGACACTACTCCCTCTATCCTCCTTCCCTATAACCTATTTTCCTAGTTCTAGCACAACGCACTGCATGAGTAGGGGTTATCCCCTGAGTGCTGGTCCTATTAAAAAACAAAAAAAAAATACTTACAGTTGAGTAGTTATTGTTCTTCTTTCGATTGATTGAATTTTGAAAATATTTGCTCCATGCTATGTACAAATTTTCACATCGAAAATTCATTACATAGTAGCATTCGTCTATTTTTTTTTTGGCGAAACACGACCTACAATACTGATTCTATTCTTCGAAAACACATTTGAAATGGGTGAGTTCAAATGTATTAAACAGTAGAAAATTTATATTTTATTATTTTAATTTATTATAAGATATAAAATAAGAAAATATATAAATAAATTAATAAGTAATTTATTTAAATAATTTTTTTATTATAAACTACAAACTCTTGAATTTTCTTTTATTCGATTTTTACTATTGTTGAATAAAGAAGTGTTACTCTGAATACTCCAGCAATAATCAGATATCATGTGTGCTTCCCAGCGACCCTGGTATCGTTCCTCCATTGTCCGGATATCTTGGTGGAATCGTTCGCCCTGTTCTTTACTCAAGTCTCCTAGATTTTCAGGAAAACGATCTAAGTGACTGTGCAAGTAGTATAATTTGATGCTCATGTTACATCCAAGATTCTGGAAGTGAGTTAATATCTCTTCAACGTGAGCAACATAATCATCACCCTTGTTATTTCCTAAGAAATTTTGAATAACCCATACAAACGAATCCCATGCATTCTTCTCAATTTCTGACATTGAATTGCCAAAATCAGTATCTTTCACCAATTTGCGAATTTGTGGGCCATCAAATATTCCTGCTTTCAGCTTTTCCATACTCAGATTGGAAAACTTCCTTGAAATATACTGGAAACATTCACTATCTTTGTTAAGTGCTTTAACATATTGTTTCATCAGACCAAGTTTAATGTGAAGAGAGGGTGTAGTTGTTTAATTAATTGCAATATTTATTTAAAAATTTAAACAACTATCTTTATTAAATTTATATTTTATAAAATGAAATGAATCTTAACTAAAATTATATTTCAGAATGAAAATATTTTGAAAGATATTTTTGAAAATATAAAAACATGAAACTTGATCAACTCAAAAAAAATATTTAAATTTCAAACATAAGTTATAACAAGTAAAAGTACATAAATATAGTAAGTTGCTACATTAGTCCCCCACCAGTCATAACATCAATATGTGCTGTTTTTGTTTGTACTAGAATATCTCAAACGGACGGCACAATTGTCCATCTTCTGGATGTAAATAATTTTACTAACAGCATGTTTATAGAACACGTCACAATCAAGGCACACATAAATGATAAATGCACGAATAAGTTAGAATTTGCATTTGTAGAACACGTTAAAATTTTTTCGTCCGTCTTACGTCGCGACCTTTTAGCTTTAGGTCATTGCACGGATAAAACGATTTATTTGTGTTCCTGATGATTTGATATTGTCGCTTGGTCAAATCAGCCTCAACAAACATTGCTAGGGCTTGCAACTGTGTAAGAGAAGTAATTTCTTCTCTATTTGATTTTTTATACGCTGTTCTGTATTTCCCTGCACGATTTGGAGAGTTTGTGATTTCTCTTAGTATTTGTGAAGCATTCCTTTTTCCTCTAGCCTGTAATGTTGTTTGCGCTGCATGAACGATAACTTTGTCACTAAGCGAAGATCGCATGTTTTCTGTCTTTCTTCTTTTAGTTCTCTCACTAGAATCTTCAAATGATTTAGAAGGCCGACCTGGTCGATTTTGTTTATTTACTGAAAGAACAAATGTTCCTTCTAACCAATCTTCATTGCTTTTAAGAAATACTGCTTCTTTTCTATGGGCTTTAGACCATTTTTCTTTCATCGATGTTTTAAAGTATGCAAATCTTTGTTTTAAACTGCTTAGATTATCTGGTGTGTCACCATAAAAGGACACCAGGTGATTCTCCAGACATTTAATTTTTTCATCCAAACTAGGCAAATCTTGCTGTTGTATTTGGTTGTAAAGATATTTACGGGTCACTATTTTTGTACGCGAGGTACCAGGTACACCTAAAACGAAGAAACTTACACTTTATTCCATTTTAAACAAAAGTTGATTTTTTTTATTGTGACGTCATTTATAAAAAAAGTATATAATTTGGACATCCGCAGCCATCCGCACCCAAATTGTATATTATTCATTAGCGTAATATATAAAGTATACAATACAATAACAAACATTACCCGTGAGAAGGCGATAATATAACAAAATGTCTTACAATCATAAAAATTAAGGAAAAATTTCATTACAAAACAACCTTTTTTGAAAGTTCTACAAATATTTAAAATAACGTTAAAAATCGTTAAAAGATATCAATAAATGTTGATTTTTACCTGAATTATTCGAATCCATCACAATCACTGCTAAAAAATTACGTGGACAAAACAAAATTTCTGTTGTTTAAATTATTACGTTGAGACAGCTGACAACAATGATGTGCATTCGTGAGACAACCAAGTTTCAACTATCTGCACGTACGTTCAGTGAAAGATTCGGTAGTAGGTATGGTAAATTATTGTTACTGGTACATTCGATTGGCTCTGGGATTTTTTTTGGGACTTTTAAAGTCACTTGTGAAAATTGACTTTTGGCCAGCTAAATGTTAAAAATCTACCTCTGTGCGTCGTGTGGCGCACTTTGCAATTTAGTGTAAAATCACGGTGTTCGCGGCAAGATGGTCGTGTTTTTGTAAATAAATATTTTTTATATTTATGATTTTAACAGGCTAAAGTTCGTATCGCTTTTTAAGCCAAATTACATGTGATAATTATTAATGAACAAATAACACCAAAGTTAGTTGTAAATATTCTGACAACACATAGTTGAACGGAACAGCCAGCCGTTTTCGAAGGCCACTAAACCTTCATCATCAGCGTTCTTTTGTGTTTGGTCCTCTGTGTGTGGTGTCAGTTGATGTAGATTTCTGCTTTATATACTTAGCATTATTGCAAATGGAATATGTGAATTGTTTTGATTCATCGTATTTCAATTTGCTGAAAGCTTTTTTGTATTGTAAGCTCAATTTTACTATCTCAATATTTACAACAGTCTTACCATTATCGTTTGTTCTTTTACTAATTATACACATGTTAGTTAATTTGCTTATTTTTGTTCTACTTAAGACAAACTTTTTTGGTTTGTTACTATTAAGTATATTTTTGTTTAATTTTTGCCACATGCCCATGGCTATTAATTTTAGTTAATTTTAATTATTATTCGAACTCCATTTGTTTCTATATTTATGATTTTAACAGGCTAAAGTTCGTATCGCTTTTTAAGCCAAATTACATGTGATAATTATTAATGAACAAATAACACCAAAGTTAATTGTAAATATTCTGACAACACATATATGCATGTTTAAATCTATATGTATGTGTGTGGACATACACAATTAATTAATATAATAATAATTAAACGTACATATATGCATGAGTAGTAGGGAACTGGGCATTCTGGCGCCGATTAAAATTGTTAAATTGTGGCTGAAATTGTTAAATTGTTGCTGAAATTGTTAAATTTGGGTAATTAAAATTTGAAAATTGTTAAATTCTTGGAAATTTGTGTTTTTTTGTTTACATAAGGAGTTTTTTGTTTACATTAGGAGTTTTTTGTTTACATTAGGAGTTTTTGTTTACATTAAGTGTATGTCTGTCTGTCGGTCTGTCTGTCTGCCTGCCTGACCGTGGGAAGTTTGTGTGTGGAATATTTTGTGTGAATGTATTAAGGCGGTTCATAGTTTGGCGGTTTTTATGTGTGTATGTGACGACGGGGAAAATCATGAAAATTGTTTTTCCTAATGCTGACGGAAAATCATCTAATGATATTTCGTAATTCCGAAGGCAAAACATGATAATTTTTCGTAATACCGAAGGCAAAACATGATAATTTTTCCTAATGCCTACTGCAATACATGATAATTTTTCCTAATGCCTACTGCAATACATGATTATTATTTTTTTCAAATGCCGACGGCAAAAAATGAATATAATTTTTTCAAATGCCGACGGGAAAATGATTTTTCCTAATGACGACGGGAAAACGTGAAAGTAATTTTTTCTAATGCTAATGTAGGTGTTGCTAGACTGTGGGAATTTAAGGCTGACCGTGATTTGAGTGGGCGGCGTTGTTGCCGTAATATGTAACCATAGGAATTTGTGGATGTGTCTGTCTGTCTGTGAGAATTTAGGTGAAGGTTTGATTGGCAGGGGGCGGGGTGTAGTTGAGGTAGATCGATTGCGTGTGTAGTTGTGTGTGAATGTGTGTGTATGTGTGTGTGTGTGTGTGTGTGTGTGTGTGTGTATGTTTGTAGGAATTTCAATGTGTGTATTTCTGTAGGAGCTTAGGGCTGATTGTGATTTATGAGGGGTGAGGTGTTCTAGTAATATGCAACCGGGGGAATCTGTGTGTTTGTATGTCTGTAGGAGTTTAAGGCTGACCATGATTTGGGTGGGCAGGGTTGTTGACGTAATATGTAGCCATGGGGATTTGTGAATGTGTCTCTCTATAGTAGTTTAAGGTTGATCGTGATTTGAGGTGGGTGAGGATGTTGTTGTTGAGGTAAATTGGTTATGCGTATGTATGTATGTATGTATTTTTGTAAGAATTTAAGATGATTGTGATTTATTAGGGGCGAGGTGTTCTTGTAATATGTAGCCGTGAGAATCTATGTGTATAGACGTCTGTAGAAGTTTAAGACTATCTGTAATTTCAGGTAGGTGAGAGTGTTGTGTTGTTGAGATTAATCTTATATATTGTATATGTATGTATGATCATGGGAATTTGTGTATGTATATCTGAGGGAGAATTTAAGGCTCGTCATGATTTGCAAAAGGTGGGGTGTTGTTGAAATTTTCTTGGATATTTCTTATATGAATTCTGCTATGTGTGTGTATTTGAGCTGGTATTTATATGTAGGTAGAAATAAATTGTTTTCAACATCGACATTTGGTACTATAAAATACTATCATATATCTGGACTTCCCTAATCCTAGTATGCTTTTGTACTTACGATTGCTTTATATTTTCTCATGCTTAAATTTGTCTCGCGTTGAAGTCGGTCTGTGTGAAATTTGTTTATATTACAGATTTTGTTTATTTAACTACATTCGTCTTCTTTGACTGAAAGAGTTATATACACACAGAGAAAAACCAACTTGAAATCAGTAAGAACCATGCTGAATTAATAAGAACCATTAGCGAAGGTTTAGTCATATTGAAATTTCTTATTTCAATATGGACAAAATATTAATTTACAGTATTCATTTATTAAACTCATTAGTTTGTAGATATCTCAATATACATTTTCTATTATATTAAAAATTATTGAATTAATGTGATGAATTCTTATTTTTAAGCTGCAGATTTTCCCTGAGTGTATGGGTTGTTTATATTTGCATTGTGCTTTAACTAAACGACGCTTCATATATTTTCATGATGTAGATCTAATAAATACTTAAGCATTGATAAGAAATTTGATATGTATACATACATATCTACAAATTGATTTTATGTATGTATGTATGTATGTATGTATGTACATATATATGTACATACAAATAAGTGTTCAACTCAATCTTTGAATACATTTTTTATTTTATTTTTTGTCATGTGATGTCTGTTGTTGGTGAAATTAAAAACAGTTTAATTTTTATCTGCGTTTACTTAAAAGTTTGTGAGGATTTTCTGTTGTAAGTAAAACTGAATTCTTGAAGATATGTACTTACATACTCTATAGTAATAGTAACTATAATAGAAATATTTCTTATACTTAATTTACAGTTTTTTAAAGTATAGGGTATAAAATTTTTTCTAGCTATAGCCTTCTACATTTATTTTGGAAAACTTGCTTTGCTTTTTAAAAATGTATAAACATTTTTAAATGAAACTGATCCGGCACTCCAGCCTAGGTACTGATAGTTTTTTTTTTTTTTTTTGTTGTTAGTTAACTTACTTATTTTTTATTTTTTATTGATAAACATTGGAAATCAAAAGGGAGTTTTATATTGTAATTATTATTTTCATAATTGTTGAAAACAATCGCTGCTTTTTGTTTGTTTTTTGCGATGAAATCATTTGAATTACTTTTGCAACTTTACGCGTTTATAAAAATTATGTTATTTTCTATATTTCTTAATTTATAAGACTTTTAGACTTTGTCCTTTAGGGGTTATATATTCTATTATACGATTATGAATAAGAATGCAGTAAGCTGATGTATTTGCTTACTGCTTCAAATTAAAATTTTATTAAATTGAATAAAAGGAGTTTTTTTTTTCTTAAACTCTGATGCAGTTAGAAGCGCTGGAGATTCTTTCATATAACAGCTTTTTTGAAATTTTTGATACATAGTATAATATAGAATTGGATAACATTTATTTTTAATTTTTATGTTAAGAAGTACGGGTATGAGACTGAATTTAAATGTACTTTTAAATTAGTTAAATCATAATGAACAAACATATTTTCTTCTTTAATAGCGATCAACAGAAAACGAACTCGTTTTCATATAATTTAGGTATACCCTATCGACGGCTCCTCTAGGATACAAGATGACTTTGTATGACGAAATTTCTGTTGCTTTATACTGATAATATGTTTACATTAATAAGATACATATACATATGTTTATTTTATGAACGGTGAGCACCTATGGCTTTTATTTAATGTTCTACATGACTTTTTTTTTCATTTTATTAAAGTTCAGCGTATTGTATATATATTTCTGAAATGTTTAAGTGTGTTTTGTGTGCCCATCGGGCAGAGTGTACGTATTAGTTGGTCAGTCAGTCTCTATTTCTATTTATTTTTTTTTCTTCTAATGTGCCACTCCTTTTTCAGATTTTACTACTTGGAATAGAGAATTTTTGTCTAATTTTTTGGTGGGTATATACATTAGGTATGTAGAAATTAGTTTAGATACAAAGAAATGCATGTTTAATATACAACTATTGTATCAAATCGATCTCAAATAACTCAGTTACCTCTACCAGCAATTCACCGTTGGTGTATTCATAAAGTGTTAGAAACAATGAAATATCTATGTTTTGAGAGAATTGTTCCCCTCAAGTATTTCTACATGAGGTTTGAGGGGTCAATCACTGTCGCATTCATATGTAATGATTATTCACTTAAAAAACGTCATCATCACCATCAATCATCTCCGTATACAATACATTCATGAGTTGGGTTGATCCAGATACAATTGCTGTCTCATCACCTTCTAACAGCTTTATATATTTTGCTAGTATGCATGCCTTAGCATGCTTCTATCGATAGTGACGTAAGAGTCCGAGATGTAGTAGTGTTACAATTAAAAATCTTTACTATTAGAATTTACCAGTTCGCTCTTTTGAATTTTTGCAAAGTAGATACATATGTATGTATTTCATTGACCACAAAATCATAAAATTTCTTTGCTTACAAAATTGTATGACGTGAGGATTTTTTTTTTTTTTTTTTAAATTATACATGCTTCGGCATGCTTTCATTTTTTTTTCTATAAATTTATGTAATACTCATACAGATACAGATATAAAGTAAGATCTGTTTACTGTACATTTTAAAATTTATGCATGCTTCAGCATGATTCTAGTTGAAGCGTATATTCATTCACTAAGTTTGTTTGATACTTATTCATACACATGTACATTCTTAAAGATTGGATATCAAAGTCCAATTTCCGTAGTTTATCTATATTTTCTAAAGATCTGATAGCTAAAGAAATAAATAGAGTGAAGATCTTCTATAATAATCCCATTTTCATATTGTAAAATTTTGCGTGCTAGCGCTTTCGATGGGAAAATATACATACAACTTTATAAAAAGTGATAATATGATGTGCTGCTGAATATTGCACTATGTTATAGTTCATTTTAAACACTGAAGTTTTAGCAATATTTCATTCAGACCAACAAGTTTAGAGAATTCCACTACATTTAGTTAATTATCTTTCTTAAGACCCATCATTCCTAATCAATCCTACAAAAAACAACACAAACTAGATTTTTCGTTTTAATTTTATTTTTATTAAATTCAACATTCATTCTTCAAATTACTTTATACTATATTAAGTAGCTTTTCCTCATTTGTTGAGTTGACTTTAATAGGAGACATTTTAATGGTACGATGAACTTTTCTATTGCATGCATTGAGTAAATCTTTATACATACCAATCCACTTATATGAACCATTAAAGCTAATTCTTTTCACATCATACCTTTCAATGATCTATTAAATCATTCTAATATTGATGCTTTCATATTAAGTAATGTTTAATCTTCTATTTATGTATGAGTTTTCCCAAGTATTTATTAAAAAATTCTTTAGAATCATCTGTTTGTAAGTTTTTTGGTACCCGTACCACTTCAAAAATATTTTCCATTGCCTTGGTTTTTAGAGTGCAGCTTTTATTTTCAGCTGTACTTTGAGAATGTGTCAATTACAGTCTTCAAAAATCAACAATTTCTATTTTCTGTAGAATAGTTCTACATTTCACCTAACTTAGCTCCATAAAACATCATATATTCCTGTCATTACATCTCTACAAGCACAAACAGTTGTTGAAATTTAATATGGACTTCGTTAACTAAATTCCTTTTTAAAGACATTGAATTGTTTCACAGATTTTTTCGAAAGTGTTGTGATCTACATCTTGCACTTTCAGCTATTTATACTAACATGTAGTTAATTTTCTAATCTATATATTTAACCGTAAACTCTTCAATTTGTTTTTAATTATTTACTTTTTAGAATTGCTTTTTCAATTTTATAACTGTCTTCTTTCTCTAATTTTATTTCACGTTGTAGTTCCTCAATTTGCATTTAAATATATTCTTGAATATTAATGCTTTAAGCTATATTATTAATTTGTCTTGTATTTTATCTTCATTCAGTTTGAGGTAACTATCAAAAATAGTTTGTATCTAATTCATTTCTGCCTTCCAATACTGATAAGTCAGTATAAATGTCTTCAGAATTGGAAGTCTATGAGTAAAAATCATCGTCATCATCATTTTCAGTATTAGCATCATTAAATAAGATGGTATTATCAAATATTGTTCCTTCTACTAGTTTCTTTTGGGGTACTTGTCTATATCTTGAGTGAAGGTTTCTCAGGCTTTAAACTTGTATATTTTCAACTTCTGTCTTGATTTTACTTTCTTCTTTCATAAGAATTCTTTTAATATTTTTAGAACTATTTATGAATTCTTCTGCTATAGGTTTAAATGTATCTTTTAGTTGTTCACTTGTATCTATTTCACCAGTTTTTATACTACGAAGCTTTTTCTTCACCACATTTCTTGTCAACACCAACTGTTTTAAAATTTTCTCATCCAGGGCAAATAACAGGTATCAGCAATCATATCAGCTTTTCAGGAGCTGGTCTGGTTTTCAGATCAGCTTTTCAGGACCTGGTCTGGTTTTCAGATCAGCTTATCAGGACCTGGTCTGGTTTTCAGATCAGCTTATCAGGACCTGGTCTGGTTTTCAGATCAGCTTATCAGGAGCTGGTCTGGTTTTCAGATCAGCTTATCAGGAGCTGGTCTGGTTTTCAGATCAGCTTATCAGGAGCTGGTCTGGTTTTCAGATCAGCTTATCAGGAGCTGGTCTGGTTTTCAGATCAGCTTATCAGGAGCTGATCTGATTTTTAGATCAGCTTATCAGGTAACAGATCAGGCTATCAGGAGCTGTTCAGATTTTCATTTCAAGACATCTGAGTCAGATTTAGTTATCAGTGTACAAGTAGCTAGCCATTTATAACATTTATATACATGAAGTTTAAAGTCAGATGAAATACGAAAAAGTAAAGTTTTATCTAGTAAAATTATTTTCTATAACGATCATCGTTTAATTCACTATCTTTGCTTATAATCAAAAATCCATATTTATCCTTTCAACATGCTTTTTATTTTTCTCACCTAACTTAAACATTAAATATACATTATGATGATCTCTTATTAAATGTTTGGTGATTCTGGTGTAAGTTTTACATAAGTAGAATGAATCAACATTCTTATCTCTCCCCATACAAAAATATGCTTCCCATACGCATCATCGTTAAATATCATATTGGAATTACTTTGGACTCAAATAACAGATTCACTATCGGTAAATTTTGTAATTTATTATTATTTTAATTGATGTAATTAATTTCTTCAGATATTTATATCTGGGGTGATATAAAGATTTTGAGTATAAATAAATGTTGTCAAAATTTAAGTCCATTAGGACTTTCTAGCAAGCCAATCATAGCGTTTTTTTTCGCAATTTGACAGGTCAACTATTGTTGCACGAATAGAATTTGATATAAGGGAACTATGATTTATTTTTGAACTATCGTTCGATGAATCATCAATATTTCGTACCAAGAATTATTTATGTTGTTTTGACTAAGGGTATGAGTCAATATTTATAAAATCCATTTCATAAATATCAGCTCATGCTCATAGTCAAAACAAAGTATGCTTTAAGTGTTTAAAACCGCTATTACCATAAAAATGGTGGTTTTAAACACTTAAAATATACTTTGTTTTACTAACCGCATTTTATAACTAAATGCATTTCATAAATATTGATCCACACTCATAATCAAAACAGCATAAAAATATCCTTTGTTTTGACTATGAGTATGAGTCATTATCTCTTATTATAGAAAAATAAAATAGTATGATTATATGATATCAGAAATCATGTTTTCTAATATCATATAACCATACTATTTGATTCTTTCTATAATAATAGATAATATTTATGAAATGCATTTATTTACAAAATGCGATTAGTAAAACAACATAAATATAGGATGGTATGAAATTTTGATGATTCATCAATATTTCGTACCAAGGTATTTTTAGGTTGTTTTTACTATGAGTATGCGCCAATATTTATGAAATGTATTTCATAAATATTATCTCTTATTATAGAAAAATTAAAAATGTAGCTATACGATATCAGAAAATATTTTCTGAAATCGTATAGCTATATTATTTTATTTGTCCTATAATAAGAGATAATGGCCCCTACTCATAGTCAAAACAAAGAATATTTTAAGAGTTTCAAATCAATATTATCATACAAAATACTGATTTTAAACTCTTACTCTTACTTTTCTTAAAAAGTCTTTATAAAGCCCTAATAAGTGTTATAAATAAGGCTGTTAAAATATACTTTGTTTTACTAACCACATTTTTGTAACTAAACGCATTTCATAAATATTGATCCATACTCATAGTCAAAACAAAGGATATTTTTATGCTGTTTTGATTATGAGTGTGGATCATTATCTCTTATTATAGAAAAAATAAACTAATGCAGCTATACGATTTCAGAAAATATTTTCTGATATGGTATAACTGTATTAGTTTATTTTTTTATAATAAGAGATAATATTTATAAAATGTATTTAGCTACATAAATGCGGATAGTAAAATAACATAAAAAACCTTGGTACGAAATATTGATGAATCATCGAACGATAGTTCAAAAATAAATCATAGTTCCTTTATATCAAATTCTATTCGTGCAACAATAGTTGACCTGTCAAATTGCGAAAAAAAAAACGCTATGATTGGCTTGCTAGAAAGTCTTAATGGACTTAAATTTTGAGAACATTTATTTATACTCAAAATCTTTATATCACGCCAGATATAAATATCTGAAGAAATTAATTACATCAATTAAAATAATAATATATTACAAAATTTACCGATAGTGAATCTGTTATTTCAGTCCAAAGTAATTCCAATATGATATTTAACGATGATGCGTATGGGAAGCATATTTTTGTATGGGGAGAGATAAGAATGTTGATTCATTCTACTTATGTAAAACTTACACCAGAATCACCAAACATTTAATAAGAGATCATCATAATGTATATTTAATGTTTAAGTTAGGTGAGAAAAATAAAAAGCATGTTGAAAGGATAAATATGGATTTTTGATTATAAGCAAAGATAGTGAATTAAACGATGATCGTTATAGAAAATAATTTTACTAGATAAAACTTTACTTTTTCGTATTTCATCTGACTTTAAACTTCATGTATATAAATGTTATAAATGGCTAGCTACTTGTACACTGATAACTAAATCTGACTCAGATGTCTTGAAATGAAAATCTGAACAGCTCCTGATAGCCTGATCTGTTACCTGATAAGCTGATCTAAAAATCAGATCAGCTCCTGATAAGCTGATCTGAAAACCAGACCAGCTCCTGATAAGCTGATCTGAAAACCAGACCAGCTCCTGATAAGCTGATCTGAAAACCAGACCAGCTCCTGATAAGCTGATCTGAAAACCAGACCAGCTCCTGATAAGCTGATCTGAAAACCAGACCAGGTCCTGATAAGCTGATCTGAAAACCAGACCAGGTCCTGAAAAGCTGATCTGAAAACCAGACCAGCTCCTGAAAAGCTGATCTGATTGCTGATACCTGTTATTTGCCCTGGATGAGAAAATTTTAAAACAGTTGGTGTTGACAAGAAATGTGCTGAAGAAAAAGCTTCGTAGTATAAAAACTGGTGAAATAGATACAAGTGAACAACTAAAAGATACATTTAAACCTATAGCAGAAGAATTCATAAATAGTTCTAAAAATATTAAAAGAATTCTTATGAAAGAAGAAAGTAAAATCAAGACAGAAGTTGAAAATATACAAGTTTAAAGCCTGAGAAACCTTCACTCAAGATATAGACAAGTACCCCAAAAGAAACTAGTAGAAGGAACAATATTTGATAATACCATCATATTTAATGATGCTAATACTGAGAATGATGATGACGATGATTTTACTCATAGACTTCCAATTCTGAAGACATTTATACTGACTTATCAGTATTGGAAGGCATAAATGAATTAGATACAAACTATTGTTGATAGTTACATTAAACTGAATGAAGATAAGATACAAGACAAATTAATAATATAGCTTAAAGCATTAATATTCAAGAATATATTTAAATGCAAATTGAGGAACTACAACGTGAAATAAAATTAGAGAAAGAAGACAGTTATAAAATTGAAAAAGCAATTCTAAAAAGTAAATAATTAAAAACAAATTGAAGAGTTTACGGTTAAATATATAGATTAGAAAATTAACTACATGTTAGTATAAATAGCTGAAAGTGCAAGATGTAGATCACAATACTTTCGAAAAAATCTGTGAAACAATTCAATGTCTTTAAAAAGGAATTTAGTTAACGAAGTCCATATTAAATTTCAACAACTGTTTGTGCTTGTAGAGATGTAATGACAGGAATATATGATGTTTTATGGAGCTAAGTTAGGTGAAATGTAGAACTATTCTACAGAAAATAGAAATTGTTGATTTTTGAAGACTGTAATTGACACATTCTCAAAGTACAGCTGAAAATAAAAGCTGCACTCTAAAAACCAAGGCAATGGAAAATATTTTTGAAGTGGTACGGGTACCAAAAAACTTACAAACAGATGATTCTAAAGAATTTTTTAATAAATACTTGGGAAAACTCATATATAAATAGAAGATTAAACATTACTTAATATGAAAGCATCAATATTAGAATGATTTAATAGATCATTGAAAGGTATGATGTGAAAAGAATTAGCTTTAATGGTTCATATAAGTGGATTGGTATGTATAAAGATTTACTCAATGCATGCAATAGAAAAGTTCATCGTACCATTAAAATGTCTCCTATTAAAGTCAACTCAACAAATGAGGAAAAGCTACTTAATATAGTATAAAGTAATTTGAAGAATGAATGTTGAATTTAATAATAATAAAATTAAAACGAAAAATCTAGTTTGTGTTGTTTTTTGTAGGATTGATTAGGAATGATGGGTCTTAAGAAAGATAATGTAGCGGAATTCTCTAAACTTGTTGGTCTGAATGAAATATTGCTAAAACTTCAGTGTTTAAAATGAACTATAACATAGTGCAATATTCAGCAGCACATCATATTATCACTTTTTATAAAGTTGTATGTATATTTTCCCATCGAAAGCGCTAGCACGCAAAATTTTACAATATGAAAATGGGATTATTATAGAAGATCTTCACTCTATTTATTTCTTTAGCTATCAGATCTTTAGAAAATATAGATAAACTACGGAAATTGGACTTTGATATCCAATCTTTAAGAATGTACATGTGTATGAATAAGTATCAAACCAACTTAGTGAATGAATATACGCTTCAACTAGAATCATGCTGAAGCATGCATAAATTTTAAAATGTACAGTAAACAGATCTTACTTTATATCTGTACCTGTATGAGTATTACATAAATTTATAGAAAAAAAATTAAAGCATGCCGAAGCATGTATAATTAAAAAAAAAAAAAAAAAAAAAATCCTCACGTCATACAATTTTGTAAGCAAAGAAATTTTATGATTTTGTGGTCAATGAAATACATACATATGTATCTACTTTGCAAAAATTCAAAAGAGCGAACTGGTAAATTCTAATAGTAAAGATTTTTAATTGTAACACTACTACATCTCGGACTCTTACGTCACTATCGATAGAAGCATGCTAAGGCATGCATACTAGCAAAATATATAAAGCTGTTAGAAGGTGATGAGACAGCAATTGTATCTGGATCAACCCAACTCATGAATGTATTGTATACGGAGATGATTGATGGTGATGATGACGTTTTTTAAGTGAATAATCATTACATATGAATGCGACAGTGATTGACCCCTCAAACCTCATGTAGAAATACTTGAGGGGAAAAATTCTCTCAAAACATAGATATTTCATTGTTTCTAACACTTTATGAATACACCAACGGTGAATTGCTGGTAGAGGTAACTGAATTATTTGAGATCGATTTGATACAATAGTTGTATATTAAACATCATTTCTTTGTATCTAAACTAATTTCTACATACCTAATGTATATACCCACCAAAAAATTAGACAAAAATTCTCTATTCCAAGTAGTAAAATCTGAAAAAGGAGTGGCACATTAGAAGAAAAAAAAAATAAATAAAAATAGAGACTGACTGACCAACTAATACGTACACTCTGCCCGATGGGCACACAAAACACACTTAAACATTTCAGAAATATATATACAATACGCTGAACTTTAATAAAATGAAAAAAAAAGTCATATAGAACATTAAATAAAAGCCATAGGTGCTCACCGTTCATAAAATAAACATATGTATATGTATCTTATTAATGTAAACATATTATCAGTATAAAGCAACAGAAATTTCGTCATACAAAGTCATCTTGTATCCTAGAGGAGCCGTCGATAGGGTATACCTAAATTATATGAAAACGAGTTCGTTTTCTGTTGATCGCTATTAAAGAAGAAAATATGTTTGTTCATTATGATTTAACTAATTTAAAAGTACATTTAAATTCAGTCTCATACCCGTACTTCTTAACATAAAAATTAAAAATAAATGTTATCCAATTCTATATTATACTATGTATCAAAAATTTCAAAAAAGTTGTTATATGAAAGAATCTCCAGCGCTTCTAACTGCATCAGAGTTTAAGAAAAAAAACTCCTTTTATTCAATTTAATAAAATTTTAATTTGAAGCAGTAAGCAAATACATCAGCTTACTGCATTCTTATTCATAACCGTATAATAGAATATATAACCCCTAAAGGACAAATTCTAAAAGTCTTATAAATTAAGAAATATAGAAAATAACATAATTTTTATAAACGCGTAAAGTTGCAAAAGTAATTCAAATGATTTCATCGCAAAAAACAAACAAAAAGCAGCGATTGTTTTCAACAATTATGAAAATAATAATTACAATATAAAACTCCCTTTTGATTTCCAATGTTTATCAATAAAAAATAAGTAAGTTAACTAACAACAAAAAAAAAAAAAAACTATCAGTACCTAAGCTGGAGTGCCGGATCAGTTTCATTTAAAAATGTTTATACATTTTTAAAAAGCAAAGCAAGTTTTCCAAAATAAATGTAGAAGGCTATAGCTAGAAAAAATTTTATACCCTATACTTTAAAAAACTGTAAATTAAGTATAAGAAATATTTCTATTATAGTTACTATTACTATAGAGTATGTAAGTACATATCTTCAAGAATTCAGTTTTACTTACAACAGAAAATCCTCACAAACTTTTAAGTAAACGCAGATAAAAATTAAACTGTTTTTAATTTCACCAACAACAGACATCACATGACAAAAAATAAAATAAAAAATGTATTCAAAGATTGAGTTGAACACTTATTTGCATGTACATATATATGTACATACATACATACATACATACATACATACATAAAATCAATTTGTAGATATGTATGTATACATATCAAATTTCTTATCAATGCTTAAGTATTTATTAGATCTACATCATGAAAATATATGAAGCGTCGTTTAGTTAAAGCACAATGCAAATATAAACAATCCATACACTCAGGGAAAATCTGCAGCTTAAAAATAAGAATTCATCACATTAATTCAATAATTTTTAATATAATAGAAAATGTATATTGAGATATCTACAAACTAATGAGTTTAATAAATGAATACTGTAAATTAATATTTTGTCCATATTGAAATAAGAAATTTCAATATGACTAAACCTTCGCTAATGGTTCTTATTAATTCAGCATGGTTCTTACTGATTTCAAGTTGGTTTTTCTCTGTGTGTATATAACTCTTTCAGTCAAAGAAGACGAATGTAGTTAAATAAACAAAATCTGTAATATAAACAAATTTCACACAGACCGACTTCAACGCGAGACAAATTTAAGCATGAGAAAATATAAAGCAATCGTAAGTACAAAAGCATACTAGGATTAGGGAAGTCCAGATATATGATAGTATTTTATAGTACCAAATGTCGATGTTGAAAACAATTTATTTCTACCTACATATAAATACCAGCTCAAATACACACACATAGCAGAATTCATATAAGAAATATCCAAGAAAATTTCAATAACACCCCACCTTTTGCAAATCATGACGAGCCTTAAATTCTCCCTCAGATATACATACACAAATTCCCATGATCATACATACATATACAATATATAAGATTAATCTCAACAACACAACACTCTCACCTACCTGAAATTACAGATAGTCTTAAACTTCTACAGACGTCTATACACATAGATTCTCACGGCTACATATTACAAGAACACCTCGCCCCTAATAAATCACAATCATCTTAAATTCTTACAAAAATACATACATACATACATACGCATAACCAATTTACCTCAACAACAACATCCTCACCCACCTCAAATCACGATCAACCTTAAACTACTATAGAGAGACACATTCACAAATCCCCATGGCTACATATTACGTCAACAACCCTGCCCACCCAAATCATGGTCAGCCTTAAACTCCTACAGACATACAAACACACAGATTCCCCCGGTTGCATATTACTAGAACACCTCACCCCTCATAAATCACAATCAGCCCTAAGCTCCTACAGAAATACACACATTGAAATTCCTACAAACATACACACACACACACACACACACACACACACACACATACACACACATTCACACACAACTACACACGCAATCGATCTACCTCAACTACACCCCGCCCCCTGCCAATCAAACCTTCACCTAAATTCTCACAGACAGACAGACACATCCACAAATTCCTATGGTTACATATTACGGCAACAACGCCGCCCACTCAAATCACGGTCAGCCTTAAATTCCCACAGTCTAGCAACACCTACATTAGCATTAGAAAAAATAACTTTCACGTTTTCCCGTCGTCATTAGGAAAAATCATTTTCCCGTCGGCATTTGAAAAAATTATATTCATTTTTTGCCGTCGGCATTTGAAAAAAATAATAATCATGTATTGCAGTAGGCATTAGGAAAAATTATCATGTATTGCAGTAGGCATTAGGAAAAATTATCATGTTTTGCCTTCGGTATTACGAAAAATTATCATGTTTTGCCTTCGGAATTACGAAATATCATTAGATGATTTTCCGTCAGCATTAGGAAAAACCATTTTCATGATTTTCCCCGTCGTCACATACACACATAAAAACCGCCAAACTATGAACCGCCTTAATACATTCACACAAAATATTCCACACACAAACTTCCCACGGTCAGGCAGGCAGACAGACAGACCGACAGACAGACATACACTTAATGTAAACAAAAACTCCTAATGTAAACAAAAAACTCCTAATGTAAACAAAAAACTCCTTATGTAAACAAAAAAACACAAATTTCCAAGAATTTAACAATTTTCAAATTTTAATTACCCAAATTTAACAATTTCAGCAACAATTTAACAATTTCAGCCACAATTTAACAATTTTAATCGGCGCCAGAATGCCCAGTTCCCTACTACTTGCATGTGCATGTGCATTAATTTTTGCATTTTCTTTTTATTCTTAAAATAATATTGACCGCAAGATAGATCATTGGGAGAATGACGTCCAAATAAAGTTATATGTACATGTATATTATGTATTTAAATAATTGTTTATCTTATACAGAATTGAATTCCAAAACTCGCTACATGCAACGTTAAAAACGTTTAATAAAGTAAGTGTGCCATGT
The DNA here is from genome assembly GCA_949987645.1 of Tachina grossa. Classification (NCBI taxonomy): domain Eukaryota; kingdom Metazoa; phylum Arthropoda; class Insecta; order Diptera; family Tachinidae; genus Tachina; species Tachina grossa. The sequence goes on from OX465274.1 coordinate 94,578,129, forward strand.
ACAGTTTATGTCCTTTCGTTATTTTGTTGGATAGGCACATAGTAAATTTTTTCAAAAGAAAAAATATTTTACTTAAAACATATGTATGTATGGATGTGTATTGGAGCTTAAAACATGTATAGCAGGAGCGATTTTTTAAGCCACGCACTTATTGCACTGCCTTGGAATTAAATTTTCTTCAAGTTGCAAGTTGTGTTTCTCGCAAATTGTTTTAGTTTATTCTACTTCTCGGTCTAAGGGCGTTAAAGAGTAGAATGGATCAATATTATTTTTATTATTACTATGGTGCTTTCTTAAACATCAGATTAAAAATTTAAACTTTCTATTACTTGCCAATCTACAACAAAATTAACACTAAGTTTTTTCGGTTTTTAATAATTTATAGTGTTTTTCTATTGCTTTTGGGAGCTACTCTTAACCAATAGAAACAAACAAATTTTTTTTTAGAATGATTTAAATTTATGGGCAAAGGAAAGTACGACAACTACACAAAGCAAAAGAAGGTACACATTAGGCTGGTTATGGCTGCAAGGGACGAGTTTTGTTCTGTTCCATGCAAGCAAGAAGTTTTTTTTCACACTAGACAACGCAAAGAAAGAATTTTGGAACTCCCTCCAATCTTTAATGAATTTTTCAATAATCATTGAGCGATTTGCTTGTTTTTTACTTCAGATACTAAAGCTGCACGGTGTTATTTGTCAAAAGTCACTGCTATCGTGATTTATTTATATACATACAAGTAATGTACATACTTCTGTACATATTAGGGTGATCGACTCTGGTTTTCAACCGGTTTTTTCACAATACGGTTGTCGGTTTTTTTAAAATATTGACTTTTCGAATGTCGAATAGTCTGTTTTTTTACAATTTAAAAACCGGCTGAGTCGAATACTTTTCGATCTGTACATTTTGCATATTTTGTTGATTTTCGTAAGTATTATTTTAGTGTAAAAGCTCTAAGCTTTTTTAGAGCATGGCAACATTTACTGAAACATGAAATTTAAGAGAAATTATTTTATGAGTTAATAGCAGAGGCGAATTCAATTGGCCTTATGGTGTGCAATGGATATCAAAATACAGTTGCAAAAAGTGTTTTTTAATTTTGTTGACATTTTGCTTCATATTATATATAGATATCCACCTTGTCCATACATTCATATGTACATATGTGACGCGCAAAATAGAAAGGGACCTAAGGGTAAAAACCTGTTTTGTTCAGGAGAGCCATTTTAAAGATTTAAATACGTGTATCTTTGGTGTACCATCACTGAATAAAACGCGCATATATCTGGGAGGGAACACTTTTGGGGAATGGGATCGGTCTCATTGGATGCTCAGATGTTGTCCACATCAAAAAAAAAAAAAAAGTGAAAATTGATTTTTTTACCCTTAGGTCCCTTTCTCTATGCGCTGTCACATATACCATTAAGTAATAATTTCTACATACACCCATAATTTTTGGAGTTTGAGGAAACTTGGGAAGAAATTCAAAAAATTATTTATGTCAATATTTAGGGTGCTAATAAATATGTTTATACAAAAAATAAAAAAATTCAAAAATAATTATAATAACAATAACATATTAGACCATATTTGGATGCCATTTGTTGACGGCTTGGTACCGGAAATCACAGAATTTTCAAATAAGTTGATGACACTAAACATTTTGCACGTATTTTTTCATGTATTTTATGTCTGTATGTATACTTTTTTTCTATGTATTTTGAATATTTTTGCTACTGTAAGTGTTACTATAATTAGTTTGTTATTTTTTGTATAAACATATTTATTAGCACCATAAATATTAGCATAATTAATTTTTTGAATTTCTTTCCAAATTTCCATAAACCCTAAAAATTATGGTTTTATGTAGAGTTTATTCCCCAACTGTGTATTATATATACATATTAATGTACTATACATACATAAGTATATAAGTCAATTTTTATGCTTTACATTTAATTTTTGCATTGTTTAAAGTATTTACATGAACTGTTAACTCTTTTTTTTAATCGATCACCCTAGTACATATGTATTATGGGCCGGGTTTCCATCTGTGTGCCATGTGCCACACAAGCGTAAAATAAGCGTAACCACTAATTACTGAGGAAAAACTCTTAAATCAAGACATGTTATTATGAAGTTAAATACTTTCATACATAACTAACACACAATTTTAGAGAATCCAGCATGATTCAAACTGTTTAAATCAATAAATACATGGCTGGCTCAAACAGTTTTTCATTAGTAATTAGTTGGTTACGCTTATTTGGGCAAATGACACACAAGAAATGCCCAATGTAAACTAGGCATAGGAGAGAGCACCGTAAATATAATTACAAAAAATTTTGTTTGCGTAATATTTAAAATATGGATTAGTTTGAAGTTTTATCCCTGTAAAACAGAACTGGTATTCCGGCAACACTGAATAGAATATGAGATTAAAGTTTAATCTTAAACCAACTCAAGAACATTGCAGACGGACGACGCCATGCACTCTTTATACTTCTCTGTTGATAATTTTAAGCCAGGATTACCAATTTTTACACATGTAATGTGAAACCGTTCTTTTTGTATTAAGTTTGGCAATAAATTGAGGACAAAAATCTACATCACTTTTTAAATTTTGCAAGTTCATATGTGCGTAAAAAAAATATGGTTTTTGTTGAATTTACCCTTGGATCTTAGGTTTAATATTGCAATACTTTTGAGTAAAATAATAACATTGTGCTTTACAAACTTATAAGACTTCCAAATTTTTAATAAAAAAAATACTTGAAAATTCATAATATTGTTTGCTTTGTAGCTTCAAATTGCTCAAAATACTAAAGAGCTGCATGAATGTTTTGATTTTCTGTCTAATGAGAATGATGCGAAAACAGAACTCTAAATGAGAATACATCTAACGAACGAAACGAATATTTACTCCATTCGCTATAAGACAAGCAATCGAAACGAAACGAAACGAAACGAAACACACATGGAAACATTAGAGAATGGAGACATTAGAGTAATGAATCATGAGAGATCGAATTGAATATAACATCACTTTAGTTGTCGTTTGTTTTGTTCAAAAAAAGCGAAACAAACGAAACATGCATGTCTTTGCGAGAATAACAAACGAAACACACATTTACTCTCATCTTTCTAAATTATAATGGAAACATTCGAATGTTTTGGTTTGAAAAGGAAACAAAGGAAACATTCACGCACAGTGTGCACACTTATTTTTTTTTAAATTCGGTAGAATCGACAAAAAATATCGGTAGATTTGAATGAAATTCGGTAGAAAATTTTTTTATTCAGAGAAACATAAAAAATAACAATTCAAGAAAACATAAAAAATAACAAAATATACATACATATGTACTTATATATAAAGGATAAGTGCAAGGAGTATCAAACTAAACAGGTTCCAAAAGCGCATTTAAAACTTCACATGTGATTGGAAATTAAACTGACATTAACAGTGAAGCATTTCCAATAAAAAAAAGTGTTATTCCCAATTATTTTCTCTTACCCTTTATATAGATGTGCTATGCATACATAAAATAATATAAATCCATAAATAACAGGAATTCAGTTTTTGAACATAGGTTTTATAAAGCTACTAAAATAACTTTTATTTGACAAACATTTTTAGCTACAAAGATCATGACATTGAATGACCGCTCTGCGGCCGCACTGCTATATGGCAAAATAGGCAATTTACACATACATACATATATCGACTTAAATTACTAAATAACAATATTCGGTAGATTTCAGGCTTTGTTCGGTAGAATTGGTAGATTGTTAAATTTAGAAACATATTCGGTAGAATCTACCGAATATCGGTAGATGTGTGTACACTGTTCACGCATTTATTTTGTATTTCTCTGAATCAGTTGCTTATGCGCAGTGTGACCAGATTGTAAAATAATATGAAGCTAAATCAGCTTTGAAATAGAGCTAACTAAAGAAGGAATTTTAAAGCCAAAAAATAAAGCAAAATTTTTTTATAGCTTTGCAATAGCAACTTTTCATCATTTCTATATTTTTATAGTTTAAATTGTGTTTATGTAGGTATAAATAATATAAAAATATATATTTGGTTTATTTAAATAAAAAAAATTGGATCAAAAACAACATAAAATTATTTATTAACTTGAAAGGCAAAAATTGATCGTGTAACCCCCAAGTTAATAAATAATTTTATGTTGTTTTTGATTCAATGTTTTTTATTTAAATGAACCAAAAATATATTTTTATTTTATTTATACCTTCATAAATACCATTTAAACTATAAAAATTTGGAAATAATGCAGGGTAGGAAAAAATTTTGCTCGCAAATGCTATTTTATTGTTTTCATTCGTTTTAAAATTTGTATTCGGAATTTTAAAAATAAAATTCGGAAAAGAATTCTATTTTAAATTCTTTGTTTTTTTTTCGTTCTCCTCGCAAAGGAAAAAAATAAGTTGATTTAATTCGTTTGCGAGAAGAATGAAAAAAACTAAGATTCAAAATAGAATTCTTTTCCTAATTTTATTTTATAATTCTTAAGAACGAATGCAAAAGTATTATTCGTATAAATATTTAAGTTAGGCGGCAAATTGAGTTCTTTTTGCCATATCATTGCCAAGCCCAAACCACTATAGCTACACAGCTGATATTCGGTGCGTAGATTCCTGTTCCGATGTATAGAACCACTAAGAAGGAATTTTTAGAAATTCGAACGCGCAAAGGTGTAAAATGGGACAAAAAAGGATAAAATCGATATAACTATATCTCAGAAACTACGTTGGATAGACTAAACATTCTAAAAGCATACGAATGCCTATAAAAAAAAAGCCGACACGAGCTTAGTACTTTTCCAATATGTGTACTTTTACGCATTGAAAGGAGGTTAAAACTAAATTTTGGTAAATTTGTTGCACACGAAATATCTTCTAAATTAGTGAATGTAGCAGAAAGCTTTTTGGGCGTGCATTTCTTCTGTACAGAATATCGAATAAGTTTTGACACTTTCTGAACATTTGCGACTCTAAGGGGTAAAGTTTTACCCGTTTACGGTACTTTTATATTAATTATAATGTACAAATATATATACATGTAAAAATACTTTGCTTTTGCTTCAAACCGCTCAGTGGAAGCTGATGTAAGAATATTAATGTTTTTTCGAAGAGTCCAAAAAAGCTACTAAAAATGGTAAATGCGGGAAACGGTCTTAACAAATTTAAAATTCCGGCTAATTCATATTATTGAAACATTTTAAATCGGAGTTCATTATCATATAGTGTGTTGCTAGTCATTGGCATTAAAGGCTTAAAAATGTATTTTTTGAAAAAGGTACATTTAGGGAAAAGTACTTTTTAGAAAAAAAAAACTTCTTGGGAAAAGTACTTTTTAGAAAAATGTACTTTTTGAAGGAAATACTTTCTGGAAAAGGTACTTTTTAGAAAAAAGTACTTTTTGAAGAGAATACTTTCTTGAAAAGGTACTTTTTTGGAAAATCCCTTTTTAGCAAAAAAAAATACTTTCTAGAGAAAGTACTTTTAATAAAAATAAAAAGAGTTTTTTAGAAAAAGGTACTTTTGAAGAAAGTACTTTCTGGTGAAGGTACTTTTTAAAAAATAGTACTTTTTGCAGAAAGTACTTTCTGGAGAAGGTACTATTTTAAAAAAAGTACTTTTTGAAGAAAGTACTCTCTGGTGAATGTACTTTTTAGAAAATATTACTTTTTTTTAAGAAAGTACTTTTTAGAAAAAGTTAATTTTTTAAGAAAGCATTTCTTAGCAAAAAGGTACATCCAGGAAATAGTACGTATTAGAAAATACTACTTTTTGAAGAAAGTACCCTCTAGAAAAGGTATTTGTTGAAGAAAGCACTTTCTGGAAAATGCGCTTTTGAGAAAATAGTACTTCCTGGAAAAAGCGCTATTTGGAAAAAGGTACTTTTTGGAAAAAGAACTTTTAAAACAAATGCGTTTTTTCTAAAAAGTACTTTTCTTAAAAAGTACCCTTTTAAAATATTCCTTCTCCAAAAAGTACTTTCTTCAAAAAGTATTATTTACTAAAAATACTTTATCATAAAAAGTGCTTTTCCCAGAAAGTACCTTCTCCAGAAAGTACTTTTTTCAAAAAGTACCTTTTTCCGTGAAGTACTTTATTCAAAAAGTACTTTTTTCAAAACAGTACCTTCTCCATAAAGTGCTTTTTTCAAAGAGTATCATTTTTAAAAAATTGCTTTTTCCTAGAAATACTTTTATGCTAAAAAGTGCTTTTCGAAAAAAGTACCTTTTTTAACAAGTACATTTCCCAAAAAGTACCCTCTTGCTCAAAAGTGCTTGTCCCAAAAACACCTTTTTCTAAAAACTACTTTTCCAAAAAAGAGCTTTTCCCAAAAAGTACCTTTGTCAAAAAAGTACCTTTTCCAGAAAGTGCTTTCTTCAACAAGTACCTTTTCCAGAAAACAATTTCTTCAAAAAGTACTATTTTTTAATAAAAAGTACTATTTTCTAGACGTAACTTTTTTGTTAAAGAGATTTCTTAAAAAAGTAATTTTTTTAAAGTAAGTTTTCTAGAAAGTACTTTTTCCAAAAAGTACTTTTTTCTAAAAAGTACCTTTTGTAGAAAGTACTTTATTTAAAAAGTATCTTTTACTTAAAAGTACTTTTCCCAAGAAGTAACTTGTTTTAAAAAGTGCCTTTCCCCAAAAGTACTTTTTTTAAGAAGTACATTTTTCTACAAAGAGATTTTTTTAAAGTTTCTTTTTTAAATAGCGCTTTTTCCAGAAAGTACTATTTTTTTAAGAGTACCTTCTCCAGAAAGTACTTTCTACAAAAAGTACTATTTTTTAAAAAGTACCTTCACCAGAAAGTACTTTCTTCAAAAAGTACTATTTTTTTAAAAGTTCCTTCAAAAGAAAGTTTTTTCTTCAAAAGTACATTTTTCTAAAAAGTACTTTCTTAAAAAATTACTTTTTTCAAAAAAGTACCTTCTCCAGAAAGCATTTTCTTTAAAAAGTAGTCTTTTCTAAAGAGTACTTTTTCCTAGAAGTACTTTTTTGCTAAAAAGGGATTTTTCAAAAAAGTACATTTTTCTAAAAAGTACCTTTTTTAGAAAGTACTTTACTCAAAAAGTACATTTTTCAGAAAATAACTTCTCCCTAGATGTACCTTTTTCAAAAAAGGACTTTTTAAGCCTTTAATGCCAATGATTAGCAACACACTATATGATAATGAACTCCGATTTAAAATGTTTCAATAATATTAATTACCCGGAATTTGAAATTTGTTAAGACCGTTTCCCGCATTTACCATTTTTAGTACCTTTTTTGGACTCTTCGAAAAAACATTAATATTCTTACATCAGCTTCTACTGCGCGGTTTGAAGCAAAAGCAAAGTATTTTTACATGTATGTATATTTGTACATTATAATTAACATAAAAGTACCGTAAACGGGTAAAATTTTACCCCTTAGAGTCGCAAATGTTCAGAAAGTGTCAAAACTTATTCGATATTCTGTACAGAAGAAAAGAACGCCCAAAAAGCTTTCTGCTACATCCACTAATTTAGAAAATATTTCGTGTGCAAAAAGGTACCAAAATTCAGTTTTTATCCCATTTTAACGCCTAAAAGTACACATATTGAAGAAGTACTAGCACGTGTCGGTTATTTTTTATAAGCGTTCGTATGCTTTTAAAATTTTTGGGCTATCCACCGTAGTTTCTGAGATATCATGATACCGATGTTAAACTTTTTTTCCCCTTTTTACTTTCGCGTTCGAATTACGAAAAATTCCTTCTTAGTAGATTTATGCATCGAAAGAGGAACCTACACACCCAATTTCAGTTTTCTAGCTATAGTCGTTAACAATAAAATATCCTTAAAAAAATTTTGACTTTACTTTGCACTATTTGTATTTTTAATTTAATAGCGAATTCTAATTTCTTTTCGTTTGCGAATTTTATTTTTAAATTTTCGAGAGGAATTTTATTTTGCATTCTTTGATTTTTTTATTTATAATATTTGCGAATTAAAAAGAATAATTCTTTACAATATTGAAGATAAAGTTCGTTCGAATTAAATTCGTTTGCGAAAGAAATCAATTCGAGCACTCTTCCTACCCTGAAATAATGAAAAGTTGCTATTGCAAGGTTATAAAAAAAATTTAGCTTTATTTTTTTGGCTTTAAAATTCCTTCTTTAGCTCTATTTCAAACCTGATTTAGCTTCATATTATTTTACAATCTGGTCACACTGCGCACAAGCAACTGATTCAGAGAAAAACAAAATAAATGCGTGAATGTTTCCTTTGTTTCCTTTTCCAACCAAAACATTGGAATGTTTCCATAATAATTTAGAAAGATGAGAGAAAATGTGTGTTTCGTTTCCCTGCAGAAAGTACGAATAGTGAAATTGTAATGATTTACTAGTGACATTGTCAGTAGTACTACTGACCAGGTGTACCCCAGCCAATGTAATCATCTATTGACATTTAACATTAGCTTTTCATTGAAAATACACCACTAGACTGTATCACTACTGACTAAATAGTTCTTTTGGGTCAACATGGAGACATTGACACCAAAGATTCACTAGGAAATTATAGGGGCTCTAGTCTACAATATCGATATTTCCTCGCTCGTTGTCAATAGTAAAATTATAGTGATTTGCTAGTGACATTGTCAATAGTGCTACTGACTAGGTGTACCCCAGCTAATGTAATTGCCTATTGACATATAATATTGAAAATCTACCAGTAGATTTTAGCACTATTAAGGTAGTTCTTAATAAAAGAGAAAAACAATCTATTGACGCGTTCATTGACAATATCACCAGAAATACACTAGATCTTTCGTCTCTAACGTATCTTTACTCGCACATAAAAGGAAAGTTGTCGATATTTTAACTAGTGCAATTGTCGCTGGAGAAATAGTATTGACATAGAGACATATGGTTCTAGGCTGGCTAGAGGGTTGTTATTCTCGCAAAGACATGCATGTTTCGTTTGTTTCGCTTTTTTTGAACAAAACAAACGACAACTAGAGTGATGTTAATGTAGAAACAGAATAAAGTCTGCAAGTTCAGGAAAATCGCTGACAAATTAATCAAGCCCATAATAACATCGACGGCAGTGACTTCAAATGCTCTCTAATTTTTGTTTTATTTTCTTTTGTGCTTATTTTTCTTTGTAGTTTTGTTTACAAAATGTATGAAATTTATTGAAAGTTGTTACCATACTTTTTTGTGAGAATAACACCTAATATACATACTTTTTTTTTGTTGTTTGTCGGCCGTGAAGAAAATTTGATTCAGATAATTTGCAATTTTCCAATGTACTATGGTTCTTCTTTTTTGTTTTGATAATTAAAATAGAAACAACGAAATGAACTGAAAATAACTAATTTGTTTTTTACTTTTATGTTGCTCGCTGCAGTATTGGCAGAATAGGACCATGGGATGGGGCACGCCCATACAGAGTAATTAATAATAATCTTATATCTTGAAAGTTATAATAGCAAGAGTCCTCAAATTTAGTATGGTATTTCAAAATATTGGTATAATACGACCCATAAAAAGCAATTCATAATAATATATTTTGAAAGCTATAATAGCAAGGGTCCTAAAATTTGGTCTCTTTTGAGAGTGAGGTGCGAAGTAATTCAAGATATTGGTAAAATATGATCATGGGAAGGGGCACACCCATACAAAGTAATTAATTATAATCTTATATCTTGAAAGCTGTATCAATAAGAATCTTCAAAGTTAGTATGGACTTTTTTGAGAGCCAGGTGCGAAGTAATTCAAAATATTGGTAGAAGAGGAGCAAAGGGAAGGGCATACTCATACAGGTTGGTGTAAAATGAGCTATATGGTTTAAATGTTGTATAACTTTTTTATTTATGCGATTATTATAATTTCTTATCAATACAGTATATTATTGGGGAATTTTTTGCAATAAGCTTTGAAAAATGCTATCCTGTAAGTGATGTCCATTTTCTGCTTCGCACATACGTGCTCTTTTTAGCGAGACAGTATACATCTCATATTTTCCATAACTTTTTGCAAAATTTCGGATGTAGTGGATGTAATAATAATCTTATATCTTGAAAGCTATAAAGGCAAGAGAGAGAAATATTTCAAAATATTGGTAGAAAGGGACCAAGGGAAGAGGCAATGAAGGTAATTCAAAATATTGGTAGAAAAGGACCGAGGGAAGGGTCACCCACAAGTAATTAAAAATAATCCTATATCTTGAAATCTATAATAGCAAGTCATCAAAATTGTTATGGACTCTTTTGAGAGCGAAGTGCGAAGTCATTCAAAGTATTGGTCGAATAGTACAGTGGGAGGGACACCAACTATACAAAGTAATTTTAAAAACCTTATATATTGGAATCCATAATAGCAAGAGTCTTCAAATTTGGTAGGAGCTAATTTAAAAACAATTAGTCATTTATATAAAAATTAATGTTTGTTTGTATGTCCTTTATGTTCGGCCGATCACGCGCAAAGTTTACTTTACAAAGTCTTAAGGCCGGGGCACAATTAATTCGTCATACGTTATACTTCTCACCTCCCAGATTTTCAGTTACCGAAGATCAGTATGAGAAGTTCTACAAATCGCTTGGATCTTGTTTCGTGGCAGCTGGTGACTACAATGCAAAACATACGTACTGGGGATCGCGTCTTGTTACACCTAGAGGTCGAGCCTTGTTCAATACAATTTCAAAAATGGGCTTAGATGTCATTTCGAGTGGGGAGCCTACTCACTGGCCTACTGACGTAAGAAAAATTCCAGATGTTATAGATTTTGCCGTCACGAAAAATATTCATAGGGACTTAATTCATGTAGAGGCCTCTCTAGATCTGTCCTCCGATCACTCTCCAACAATAGTTACAATTTTCAACCCACTAAGGAGTGATTTAACTAACTCATATGTGAAGATGATTAATGGAATCAACTGGCTGGTATTCAAAAAATATCTTAGTAGTCACTGCGTAGAAAAGATTCAGCTTAGATCATGCGATGATATTGAATTTAACATTGCCAATCTTAACGAAAATATTAAACAGGCTGCTGAACACGCCACTACCTCCTATCCGCAGACCGGCTTTAACAGAATTTATTCTACGGAAATTGAACGCCTTGTATGTGAAAAAAGGAGAGCTAGAAGAGAATGGCAACAACACAGATCACCCCTAAATAAAATCAGACTTAAAGAATGTACTAAACGACTCAAAGAGCTGCTATCGTCGGAAAAAACTGCACTACTGGAAAAGTATTTAGAAGGTCTTGATGTAACGTCCGCATCTAATTACTCTTTATGGCGCGCTACTAGAAATCTTAAACGACCCGTTGATCTTAAATCACCATTGCGTACTGCGACCGGAGGCTGGGCAAGAAGTGATAGTGAGAAAGGTAACTTATTTTCTGAGCATTTAAAATCTGTATTCACTCCCAATTCATGTACGGGTGCTGCTGATTTACCGAGTGTAGTTTCTCTACCCCCTCGTCCCTTAAGGTTTAAGATGCGTGAAGTACAAAAAGTAATTGCTGAACTCAACCCGAAGAAAGCTCCAGGTATTGATGGCATTAGTAACAAAATGCTTATGAACTTGCCTCATATTGCAATAAGAATCCTGCTATTTATTTTTAATGCTATTTTAAGAATGCAGTATTTTCCACATAACTGGAAACTTGCCAAGATCAAAATGATTCCAAAGGCGGGCAAAGATCTTACCAAGACTGATTCATATAGGCCTATAAGCTTACTATCTACAATCTCAAAGCTTTTTGAAAAGCTGCTCATGACTAAATTGTCAAAAATTTTAACTGATAATGGGTGCATCCCGGACCATCAATTTGGCTTTAGAAGTCAGCACAGCACGATTGAACAAACGCATAGACTGGTCCAAGTTGTAAGAAGAACATTTGAAGAAAAGAAGTATTGTTCCGCTCTCTTTATTGATGTTTCTCAGGCGTTTGATAAAGTATGGCACGAAGGCCTAGTTTTAAAATTGAAGACATATCTGCCAATAAACATTCAAAAGCTTTTGGAAAGTTATATTATTGATAGGAAGTTCACTGTTATGGAAGGAGAGTTCACGAGTGTGCCCGAATCTATATCTTCTGGTGTGCCCCAGGGTAGTATTCTGGGTCCTTTCTTGTATTTAATATATACTTGTGATATGCCTGTGAGCAATAATATCCATATTTCTACTTTTGCCGATGATACAGCCTGTATGAGTGTGCACGAAAACCCTTATGAGGCATCCCGCAATCTCCAGGAACATATCACTCAGCTGGAAATATGGTTGAACTTATGGAGAATTAAAGTCAATGAACAAAAGTGTGTCCATATAACGTTCACCCTAAGAAGAGATACTTGCTCCCCCATTCGAATCAACAATCAAAATATTCCTCAACATTCCCAAGTGAAATACCTTGGTATACACCTTGATCGAAGACTTACATGGAAACATCATATTGACTCTAAGTTAACTCAGATAAAACTTAAGTTAACTCAAATATATTGGTTGATTGGCAGAAACTCAACACTCAGCTTAGACTGCAAACTTTTACTATACAAGTCGCTTTTGAAGCCAATATGGTGCTACGGAATTCAGTTATGGGGCACTGCTTCAGCTTCCAATGTCGAGAGAATCCAACGAAGGCAAAACAAAATTTTACGGTTAATAACATCGGCTCCATGGTATATCCAAAATTCCATTATACATTGTGATTTAAATATGCCACTAGTGACTGAAAAAATTGCAAAATACGCAGGCAAATATTTAACAAAACTCGAATCACATCCTAATCCGCTTGCTCGTAATATTTTGAACTTTACTGGACACATCCGCTTAAAAAAGAGGGACACACAGGCTCTTATACCTAACACTCCAGATGGGACTACTTGAAAATACTTTCCCCCCCCCCCCTTTTTTTATTATTACTGCTAATGTATTATTTATAACTACCACTAAGTTTATGTCCGACACTGGTCGGGCCTAATAATTTTTTTTTATAGATTTAAGATTTGAATACTTATTGTTAGTTCATATATGAAGATCCAATAAATAAATACATGCATTACAAAAAAAAAAAAAAAATACGTTATACTTCGCCTTTTTCAACTGACATTATCGCAACGACATAGAAGGTTGGCACAATGAGTACTTTATTGACGGAAGCATTTGAACAGCTTCAATAGGATGATTCTCCATTTTATTTATTAAATTAAATTTTTTTATTTATTTCGTTTATTTCTCTTGTTTAATTTTATTTTTGCTGCCACAAAACACAAAAACCTAATTCAGAACATACCAAAAAAAAAACAACCAATATCTGTCAAACTACTCAACGTACGCAAAAAGTTAAAAGTTGACCAGTTTTTGAACTTTGTGTTGACGGACACGTACTGAATGTAACAGCACCCATAAGAAACCATGTATTTCAACTTAGCTGTCAGTTGAAAAAGGCGAAGTTTAACATATGACGGATTGATTGTGCCCCGGCCTTTAATTCAGCTGGGTGAGAGACAGAAAGAGAAAGTATTTCCTCCTCTATCTTGCACACAGCTGGATTAAGACTTTGAAAAGTAAACTTTGCGTGTCTAAAAGGGGTGTTATTCATATTATAGTTGGGCCTTATTATAACATTTTGCTCAAGCCATTTGGTATACTGGACATACATACATACATATGTATGTATAAATAAATAAATAAAATAACGGCCATCCTAATGTACATACATATGTATGTACATACATATGTGCGTCCATATTTTTGAATTTTGGGTATTTGAACACTACATGGGAAACTGCGAAGAATCTTCAAAACAAATTAATTAGCTTCAAATTTAAAATTTAAGATATGAAAAAAAAATATTAATTAAAAAAATTTACTGTGACCCATATTTCCCTAGCTTTTGTCCTTAAAATGTTCTTATAAACTTGTGTATACGTGTCGGTCAAATATGTACTAAAGGGTTGCATTTGTATACTCGTTTGTATAGCCAAAACAAATATACCATGGTATGTACCATATAATTGTAGCAGTGTTCGAAAATAAACTGTACATTATTTAATGTAATTTACACGGGGTAAGATATGACATCTATCTACCTTGTGTATGTTTACATATACACTACACGATAAGAATCACAATGATTTTCAACTCAAGTAATATACCTTATAAAGCACTCTGATTGACGGCCTATACAGTGATGCCAACTTTTTTGGCTCTAAAGCCTGGTACTCTGTTCAAAGTTGTGAAAATTTTTCAGCACCATTTATTATTTCGCGTGAAAAATTTGACATGTACTGAAAGTAACCCAACTCGCGTTTTTTTTTATAAATTTCTCGCTTTTATTGCTTGAAAATATGCAACATTGTTAAAATTCCGTGCGAAAAAAGCACTGCTCATGTTGTTTCGCAGCTAAACTAAAATGATGCCAGACTAATTTTGCATGCAAAGACATGATTTTACGTGTTTTTCACAACAAGAAAAGAGTACTACTTTTGCGAATTTATTTCGCAAATATTTCATACTAAATACTTTTATATGTAGTTTGAAAGCATTTCGCACGAAATTGCGAACAGAGTACCAGGCTTTAAAGCACATTAAAATTTTAAACAAGCACTAAAAAGCGCAATTTTGAAATCTAAAAGCGTAAAAAGCACTAACGTGAAAAACGAGTGAAGTTTAATAATGTTTTCTATTCTCTATTTCGGCAATATTATCAACATTTTTAATGAAATGTATCAGACGAAAAAGGTATGCTTTACACTAAACAAATAAATACACCAAGTTTTTATTAAAGTAATTTTAAGAAATAGGCAAATTTCTTAAAAGCACTACTTAGTGCTTTTTCTTAGTTTAGCAGTAAAGCTAAAAGTTTGGCATTTTGAGTCTTCAAAAAGCACTAAAAATAGTGTCAAAAGCACCAACTTGGCATCGCTGGGCCTCTAGCATTGAAATTAAAATTTTTGTGTAAAACTATGTGTAAATCAGTAACCCGCAAGCCATAGCACAATTGTGCGGATGAAAATCACACACATGGTTATGCTCTTTTATTTAGTCGTCACTGAGCAAGCTACGAATTAAGTTGTGCACGCATTTTTTAATTTTTTCCTGGTTTTTTGTTTAGTTTTTTTAAGCACACGGAACGAAATTAAAGTTCAAATTTAATAAATTTCTAGACAAAAAATTGATAATATAATTATGCAAGCTGGGAAATATTTCGTGATTAAAAATGTTTTTGGCAATACGCATTGCATTTTATGTTATGAAACATTAAAAAATAATAGGGAAAATAGATTAAAAAGGCATTTTAATAGTATCCACAGATCTGTAATAAATTTAATTTTGAATTTATACACTAAATTGTTGAATGCTTATTAAATTTTTACTTTTTATTTAAGTTTTTATTAAATTGCTTATTTACAAACAAAAAAATTCAAACAACTAATAACCACATCATGTATTTTACATTACAAAAGTTTTCTTCAAGTGCAAGTTTATTTTACTCTCATTTTTCTCACCAACACAAACATATTTTATTTTGCGGGACACTGGTGTAAATACACTATATTTTAGTGTTCTTTGTCAAAGTGTTAGTGCTTCATAAGCAAAGACTGTAGTAATTCAGTGGTGTCAAAAATAAAACCATGGTTGTATGTGTGAGAAAAATTGTCTTATTCGTCTCTGAAGTACATCGAAAAAAAAAATAAATATTTGCAACAAATGCAGTTTAGTGAAGCAGGTCATGACATATAAAAAGGAGTCTATATGATAGAAAACTAAAAAATAAAGAATAAAAATTAATTAAAAAATTTTGGGGCGGCCCATATTTTCTGAGTTACGGGGCTGTGAAGTTTTCATAGGAAACTATGAAGAATTTTTAAAAATAAATTTTTAAATATCTTATCTGATAGGAACGTGAAAAATAAGAAGAAAAAATTTAACAAAAAATTGACTGCGACCAATATTTCCCGAGTTAATGGTCTTTTAAGTTTTGATTTAAAATGCAGTTTTGTGAATCTGCTACAAAAAAAAACCAAAATGTCTTTTTAATATATATTCATTTATTTCCTTAAAAGTTATGTAACATAAAATACATTGAATGTCGCAAAAAGCATTACTGATCATAAAATATTTTTCGCATACCACTTTTTTTCTTTCATTGTATCTATAAAGAATTTAATACACATTGGCTGGGGTACACCTAGTCAGTAGCACTATTGACAATGTCACTAGAAAATCACTATAAGTTTACTATTGACAACGAGAGGGATATATCAATATTGTAGACTAGAGCCCCTAAAATTTACTAGTGAATCTTTGGTGCCAATATCTCCATGTGGTCCCGAAAGAGGTACTAAGTCAGTAGTGCTATAGTCTAGTGGTGGATTTTCAATGACAAGCTAATGTTAAATGTCAAAAGATGATACCATTGGCTGGGGTACACCTGGTCAGTAGTGCTACTGACAACGTCACTAGTAAATCACCACAATTTCACTATTCGCACTTTCTTCAGGGATTATATGTACATCCATTCATGCATGCATGTATGAATGGATGTTCATATAAAGATGTGCAATTTAAAAAAAAAATTTGTTTTCGTTGGGAGGGAAGTAACTAGGAGAGAAAATTATTGAGAGTATAAAGCAGCACACATTAAAACATCAGTGTTGCCGACTTCTGCGATGTTATCTATAAATGGAACAAACCAATTTTTCCTCAACTATATTTGAATTATATATAAATATCTTATGTAATTTTAATATAATTTCGCTCCAACATTATTGTATGCTCGAATTATTCAGTGGAAAGAATTTTCCAGTTTAAACTTTTGATAATCAAGTTGCATACATATTTTGTTCACATTTCGTGTTAAATTGAAATATTATATAAAAGGTATTTTGTTTGTCATTTATATTAAATACATGTAAATCAAAAATTAATGTTTCGCTGAATTAGTAAAGTCAAACACTTAAGTATGGAACTAAACGTGGGGCAAACCTTTAACTGATGGCATAAAATCTTCCACAAGCTCATCAAAATTTCATAAATTACACTTCCACATAAGTAGAATTGTTAAGTTTTCAAATTTTTTATTTTTATTAATATTTTGAAATATTGTTTAATACATTTATATTAGCCTTTTACAGGGATTTCTTAAACTAATTTCTATAAAAACTTATATGTTACTTTACGCCACTTTTATTTAAAAACTAATGAAACATTAAGAAGAAGGCTACATATGTATGTAGTTATGTGTACCAGGCAAAATGTTTTCTTCGTATCAAAAACAAACTTAAAATGTAGACGCTACTTTGACAATCTCGCCAAAAAGTCACCAAAGTAATGGACAAAATAAGCGATTCTGTGATTCTTTCTTGGTTAAGAATCGAAAAGTACACCTGTTGAAAATTCATTATGAATATTTCTTATATATGTATGTATAAATCTATATGTATGTGTGAGAACATACACAATTAATTTAATAATAATTAAACGTGTATACATGTGAATGTACATTAGGGTCATAACTTTTTTCATTTTCTTTTGATTCTTTAAATAATATTGACCGTAAGATAGATCATTGGGAGAATGACGTCCAAAGAAAGTTATTATGTGTACATGTTTATTATGTATTTGAATAATTGTTTATCTTATACATATCGGTACGTAGAATTGAATTTCAAAACTCGCTACATGCAACGTTAAAAAACGTTTAATAAAGTAAGTGTGCCATATACAGTTTATGTCCTTTCGTTATTTTGTTGGATAGAAACATAGTAAATTTTTGCAGAAGAAAAAATATTTTACTTAAAACATATGTACAGCAGCTTAAAACATGTGTAGCAGGAGCGAGCTTTTAAACTACGCACTTATTGCAGTGTTTAGGAATTAAATTTTCTTCAAGTAGCAAGTTGTGTTCCTCGCAAATTGTTTTAGTTTATTCTACTTCTCGGTCTAAGGGCGTTAAAGAGCAGAATGGATCAATATTATTTTTATTATTACTATGAAGCTTTCTAAAACATAAGATTAAAAATTTAAATTCTTAAGCAATAGTGCTCCACCCAGCAATTATTTTTTTAGAATTTTTTTAATTTATCGCCAACGGAAAGTACTACAACTACACAAAGCAATAAAAGGTGCACATTAGAGTGGTTATGGCTGCAAAGGACGAGTTTTGTTCTGTTCCATTCAAGCAAGAAGTTTTTTTCTCACTAGACAATGCAAAGAAATAGTTTTGGAACTCAATCCAATTTTTAATGTAATTTTCAGTAATCATTGAGCGATTTGCTTGTTTTTTACTTCAGATACTAAAGCTGCACGGTGTTATTTGTCAAAAGTCACTGCTATCGTGATTTATATATATACATACAAGTAATGTACATACTTATGTACATATGTATATAGGAATAGAGCACCGTAAATATAATTACAAAAAATTTTATTTACGTAATATTTAAAATTTGGATTAGTTTGAAGTTTTATCCCTGTAAAACAGAATTGGGATTCCGGCAACACTGAATAGAATATGAGATTAAACCAACCCAAGAACATTGCAGACGGACGACGCCATGGTACAATTATACTAGGTACATGCACGACTACAACAAAATTACAACACCAAAAAACACATGCAATTTGTTGGTATAAACAAACGTATAATTGTCAGAAACAGATGCCTTTTGATTATAAAAATAACAATTACAGGGTAACTAAAATACAATTGCAGACGCGGCATTCCTGCATGATTATAGTTATTCAGTGTTGCCAATCTGTGTGTAGTTAGACAGTGTGTAATTTCTACTCACATGTGTAGGCCATGTAATTAAATTCTTGTATAATCTGTGTGTAATTCTACTTTGGGTTTTATTTTTATTTATTTTTGTTTTAATTTTAACCTACACAAAAGATGTGTAGTGTAATTTTCTTCGATGTGTAATTGGAGACGCAGCCATGTGTAAATTCATTGGCAGCACTGTAATCATTTTATGCACACACATATACTAACATTTTTGCAGCTTGTAAACAAAGTTTGACAACTATTCGTATTGTATACAATAACAGGCTGGGCTTGTGCATGTACTTGTTATAATTGTATCATGGACGACGCCATGCACTCTATACTTATCTGTTGATAATTTTAAGCCAGGATTGCCAACTTTTACACATGTAATGTGAAACCGTTCTTCTTGTATTAAGTTTGGCAATAAATTGAGGACAAAAATCTACATCACTTTTTAACTTTTGCAAGTTCACATGTGCGTAATAAAGAAATATGTTTTTTCTTGAATTTACCTTTGGATCTTAGGTTTAATATTGCAATACTGTTGAGTAAAATAATAACATTGTGCTTTACAAACTTATAAGACTTCCAAATTTTTAATAAAAAAATACTTGAAAATTCATAATATTGTTTGCTTTGTAACTCCAAATTACTCAAAATACGCATTTGTATGAGTGTGACATTTTCCATGGCAAAAATTGGTTAATAATACTTTACACTCTAACCATAATACATACTTATGTATGTAGTAGAAACTGAAACTCGTTACGAATCCACTGGCCATAATTTTCAAATCCATAGAATTTAATTACATAATTACCGATAAAATCATAGAAAGTCTGAATACAAAAGAGTATGAAAGCAGGATTAATTTTTGTCTTCCCATTTTACCGAACTTAGCAAGAAAAGTATGGGAAAACATTACTTGCGTAAAAGTTGGCAGTCCTGTAGTTAAAAAAATACATACTTAAATATGAAGTGTGCAGTGGGCAGTTGCAAGCAAAATAACACCAAAAATTTTTTTACTTCTATTGTTTTCCGAAATATAAGGAGCAAAGAGCATACTCGTATTGCAATCAAAGTAATGCAGTACTTTATTAAAAATGACATAATTTGTTTTAAAAATTTTCAGCATACAGAAAGAAATTTAAAATTATAAATTTAAAACTAATTTTATTATTTTTTTTTTGGCATTTTTAGTTCTAGTTCAAAAGTCGTAATTGATAATACACCCTATTGAGATGTTCACAATATGTATAGCCGGCACATATAAGCAAACACAGTGTTTAGTATCTTTGTGGTTATCTTGGTAATATATGCTACACTCAAAATATTATTATGAACAAAAAGTTTCGTTTTTTAATATTTGTGCAATAAACGAAAATTTTGTAAATTTTACGAAAAGTTTAGCTGGTGCAAGGAAACAGATTTCGTAATTATACGAGCTTCGTTGTGTTACAAAAATTATATATAGTACCATATTTTTCGTTTATTTTATTGAATTTAGAAGAAAATTAAACATTTTTATAAACTTGGAAATTTCCAAATATAAAATTTTTTTTTGCCAACAGTACAATTTTGTCAATTTTACGAAAAAATATTGAAATATAAAAATAAAAGTTGCTGTGTTGTTAAATTTTTTAATTTTTCCTCCATTTCTTTTCATGTCATTGCGCAACTTTTAATAGCCAGTTTGATTCGTGAGTTTCAGTGTAAAGTATGTAATGTAATGTATGGGAAATACAGAGGCTGTAACAATTCCACTAAAATTATATTTTTTTATAATTATTACAAACTTCAGTTCCAAGAATTATATATTATTCTACAAACCTATTTTCCAAATGCAAGACAAAATAATTTTCTTGCAGATTTTAATATTTTAACCTTTTTATTACAAAATTTCGTATATAACTCGAAATTGCTTTTCATGAGTCATGAATTTCTTTTGTAATATAAACATAATTTTTCGTAAATCTAATAATAAAATATTTGTAAAAATACAAAATGTTCTTACTTACAAATAAACAAATACATACCATTTCTCCTATCTACGAAGGATTTTGTAACGTAAAAATTACGAATATATTCGTAAAATGAACCACATTTTTTCATTTATTTTACCTATGATATATTTTGAGTGTATATGAGGCTATCAGTGCACGGCACATTAGAGATTTTTGGTTGCTGATAAATACATAATTTACGTTACCAACTATCAAATGAAGTTAGAGTAAACCGCATTTTGGTATGCTTAAAAAAATGGAGCTGGAAAATAGTTTTTGTACAGATCATAGTTTTGCAAAGTATTAAGCAATTAAATAATCAAAAAGAGCAATTGTTTAAAAAACTAGATGTGGGTTACACCACTTCTTGGCTGGTGGATTAAGTAAACCATAAAGTTCTTTAAAGTTAAAAGTTTTATATTTTTCTTCATGTATAGCGAGTGCCAGACACATCAATATTCAGCTTCAATATGTGTGGTTGTGTGCGTTTGTTTTCCAAAAATAGTCGCACATATACTATTGGTGTGAATATTTTTTTATAAAAAAACGCACGCAACCACATATTGAAGCTGAATATTGATGTGTCTAGCACTCGCTTATGGTTTAAAGGTTTATCAATGATCTCATTAGCATTTATAAATTTAGACAAAAATTAAAATGGTTCGCTTCCAAAATTTAGAGAGAAAAATTATAATATGTTCCACTGTAATGTTTACAAAATTTTTTTGCTTGTTTGTGGCTTAAAATTATCAGCCAATGGCAAAACATTACATCACGCGGTAGTGCATACATAAATACACACATATGCATATCATTCCTGATCAATGCTAGCCAGTGATGTCAGATTTATTTGTAGCCTCCTCGCTAAATTAGTTGTCGAATATCGCCAATATAATATTATACAAGGCTAAATGAAAAATAAAACATTAATTGAACTTTAAAGAAAATTTATTATTTGACATATTGTCAGAAGTGTAGATAAAATAATTGAAATTTATTTGCTGGTAGTTTAGCATGTCTATATACATACGTATTTCATTGTAAATACTTTTATTGTTATCCAATGGATTTCTAATTGTATAAGGATGTAGAAAAATAAAATGGGTTCACATGGATATAAATTATTTGCTGGGTTTTGTATCAGTTTCAAAGCCTACTAAGCTTATTTTTTCTTTTGTAATTTTCAAAAGTATTATTATTTTATGGATTCTCATATAGTTTTTGAAAGTCTATGCATAAAGTAAGAGGTTATTGACTGTTTAAAATTTGTGGTTAAAGTCTACTGATGATTTGGTTCAAGCGCCAATGAAATACGTATATAGACATGCTAAACTACCAGCAAATAAATTTCAATTATTTTATGTACACTTCTGACAATATGTCAAATAATAAATTTTCTTTAAAAAAAAATTAAAAAATTTTAAAAACCCCCGACATTTTTCAGAAAAGATGTTATATCTTCTAAATGGCTGGACCGCTTTTTTTCAAACAAAGCTAAGAACCCTCTCGATCAGGTCATCTTTCAAACAGAAAAAACTAAATGAAAATCGATTCAGCCGTTTGGCCTGTACGTGGACACAGACAGACACACAGATGCACAGACACACACTACAAATTTATAACACCCCTTTTTTTAGTCGGGGGTTAAAATAAGTTTTAAAATTAACAAAAGTTAATTTATAAGACATACATTAGCTTACCATAACATAAAAATACTGTCGTATAAAACATAATAAAACTTACTTATACCAAAAGATGAATCTTAATAAGAAAAATTAAACTTGAACATCGGGATCAAAATAAATATTGAAGTCTCGTGATAACATACAATTAACATTAACTTAAGAATAAATTTAAGTACAAATTGTTGTACTAGTCATTTATTCAGCTATTTACATCCTCACTGGTAAACATACGGTATAGAAAATAACTCTCTTTTGCATTAATTATTTTATGTTGTAGAAAAACTTACTCGCAAAATTTGCTATATTTTTAACACTAACCCATATTATTGAAATCGCATATATGGATATAGCTAAAAATATCGCCAAGGAATTAAAATATTGCGAAGCAAATTGCCAAAAAATACTTAAAAATTTTCATCGTTAAAAACGAAGTCTTATCATCGCCTTTAGTAACAAATATCTACATCTGACAGCACTGGCGGTGGCCACACTCTCCATTTTTTATAATGGGGGACAATGCTGCCAACATTTAGATTTCAAAAAGCAATGCAACCAGGAAAAACACTTGAGTTAAATAAAAAAGGTACTAAATATAATATGCTGTATTCATATAAAATATTTAAGGTTTATTTGACAAATTTCCCATAGAAATATGTCAAATAAATCTTTAATAAACTTTAAATGTGTTTTATGAATACGGCATAATATGTTTTACTTTTATTAAAACTAATCTTATATATAAAAAAAAGAAAATCATATACTAAAGAACATATTTTTAAAGCACATATGTATATTAAATAACAAAAATTAAAAATTTTAAAAACCCCGACTTTTTTCAGAAAAGATGTATCTTCTAAACGGCTGGACCAATTTTCTTCAAGCATAGCTAAGAACCCTCTCGATCAAGTCATCTTTCAAACAGATAAAACTAAATGAAAATCGGTCCAGCCGTTTGGCCTGTACGTGGACACGGACAGACACACAGACATACCCTTTTTTTAGTCGGGGGTTAGTAACAAAAATTAAAAATTTTAAGAACCTCCGACTTTTTTCAGAAAAGATGTTATATCTTCTAAACGTTTGGACCGATTTTCTTCAAACATAGCTAAGAACCCTCTCGATAAAGTCATCTTTCAAACAGAAAAAACTAAATGAAAATCGGTCCAGCTTTTTGGCCTGTACGTGGAAACGGACAGACACAGAGATACACAGACACACTACAAACTTATAACACCCCTTTTTTAGTCGGGGGTTAAAAACAAAAATACCAAATTTTCATTTCATAAAAATATCACAGTTCCTATACGAAAACAAAATTCATTTAACATACAAATTATTAAAAATTAATAAAGAGTAACAGCCTTATTTATAAAAATTATTAAGGCTTAATAAAAAAAAATTTCATGAAAATTTGTTTTAAAAATCCTTAATAAAAGCTTAATAATTTTTATAAATAAGGCTGTCAAAATTTCATATTACTTTTCTGTAATAAGAAGTAAGTTTTTATTGAAACAAGGACTTAATTTGTTTAAAACCAGCAGATGTCAGACGCTCTATATAAAAATTGATGTTTGCACTGACAAATATCACATGATATTATCTAAAGGTTTTCAGACTACATGGACCATGTAAAAGTGATATACCACAAGACAAAAACATATATTTAATTTGAACACAATTTAACTGCCTGTTTATAGAGACCATGTAAAAATTCTCATCTGTGTATTTATATTGAAAACAAAAACAAATTTGAGTGCTTTGTTTTTGTTTTCAATATCAATAGGCAGACGAGAATTTTCACATGGCTTCTATAAACTGGCAGTAAGTAGTTTTACACCTATTATGTAGTATTTTTAAAAGCGTTTTTCAACTATTAATGTATCATTAAAACCCATACAAAATGTAAAAGAAGATAAAAAAGTTTTATATACATATGTATGTATGAATATGTATATCATATGAAAATTTTTCAATAAAAAGCATCTTTAACATTGTTATCATCTGATCATAACATAGTTTTTATTTTAAACAGAAAAGTTATGTACACGTCATTGAAAATCACCATCCTTTCGTATTTCATTGCTTTCACACAACAAATTTTATTGTTTCAGCGTTAAACGCGTGTAAGAATATTGTGGTATGTGTTTTAAACTTAAAGAAATACATAAAAGCCAAATCTCTTTCTATTTCTGCCTTTAAATATGGATGTGACAGAACTTTTTGCTGGTTTGTAAAACAGGTTTGTATCAACTCAATCTATATAAGATTTTAATTCTTCATAAAACTCTAAAATGGACTCAAATGTTTCTTAATTGCATTAAGTAAATCATTTTCCATATATTTTCTATAATACAAATTTCGCTATTCGACTCTATTTGGAATGATGATGACATAATGATTCTCTCTTGTTAGACAAAACAATTTTTTACATTAATTAAAACAAATATTAAAGTTAGAGTTTGATAGAGCACGTATTCCTTGAATCAGTCTTATAATAATACAACCAAATATCTTGAAATGTTCAATTTAAGTTTTTAAATGACAGGATCTCGAAATAAAATAGATTTGAAATTTTGAGTTTAGTGCACTTCCACGAAAAAAATAAATAAATTTAAAAAGCACTATCTTCATATTTTTCCGCGTTTAAAATTTCAAGAGGTGACAGCATTGCAAGTATAATCTGTTACTTTTTAACATCAACACACGTACGCTGTGTATGATACTCACGAAGCACATACACTACCAAAGAATAAGATAGTGTATGTGTGGGCACAACAGTTCTTGATACATGTTACACTCAAAATTTGCTTTTAGCAAATTCAAATGAAACATCATTTCAAACAATATTATTTTGATTTAAAAACCGCAGTACTTAGCCTATGGTACACGACATATAGAAAGACACATAATGACGTCAGGAGAATTTCCAGCATGTCGGTTGCATTTTGTTAAGTAAGCAGTAACGGCTACAAATGTAACACATATTTTTTATAAGCAGCACTTAAAATTTATATATGTATACAATAGGCCCTTAAAATTTAACCACCCTTGTGCGTTGAACACAAATTTACCTACATACGTTTTGTTGTAGACGTGAATATTTTGATTTACTTTGCACTTAAAAATTAACAGCCTTATGTAAAGTGGTCAAATTTTAAGGGCCAAAATCGGCCCTAGTACATGGTATGTACCATATGCAGCTTCATAGTGACGCCAATATTACGCTCAAGCTACATGCGCACAGGCTTTATTTTTCATTCGAATCTAATGGTTTTTAAGTTATTTTCGAATATTAGTTATTTTAATTTCAAACTTCAGTAAAAAATAATGTTTTTCTTTTATTTTTAACACCAAGAAACAACCTACATACACATACATATGTAATTAAAACTACTGATTTTAAATCGTCTGTTTCAAAATACTTTTCATCTAATGGATGTAGTTTAGACGAGAATAATTATGCTGGCACAACATGCCAGTTTGTTGGCAAATTCGGTGAAGAGAGTGGTTTTTTGTTTGGCATAATTTTTCAACCAGCTTCAACCCCGCATTAGAAGCACAAAACCAATACATACACACTTGCGAAACAAGAGGTTCGTTGTTTTTTTTTACAGAGCGTATTTAGTCTTTAGTTGGCCATCGTCGTGGAAACATGAATTTAAAAGAAGAGGGGGGTTGGTCACGCCAACAAACTTTAAAACTAATAAGTGAATTTAAAGAACGCGAATTTTTATACAAAGTGACACATCCAGACTATTTGAAAGTTCACAAAAAAAGAGAAGCACTGGAAGAAATTGCTGCGGCCATTCAGGAGTTAAAACCGAACGTAACTGCTGCTGACATAAAAAGAAAAATTAAGGTGTTGCAGCAGCAAATTTCTCAAGAAAAAAAAAGTTAAGAGCAGCTACTAGAAGCGGAATGTCGGCTGAAGATGTATATATTTCAAAGCTATGGTGCTTTAATGAACTTAAATTTTTATTGGATGCAAACGACGAGATTCGTGGCCAATCTAATTTGGAATTTAATACGGTGAGAAAACTTTGCATTTGTTTTTATTTTATTGTTCGTAGCAAAATAACACAAACAAAAATAATAATAATGTTTTTTTAATGTTCTTTTTTGTATCTTTTAAGATTGAAGATTCATTATTTGGAAGTGAATGTAGTCAGAGCTCAAAAAAGGTACGTTTTTATTTATATGTATATGTATATGTATATTAAATTTTGTTTCTAACAAAAACAAAACACTCTCAGGCTAAGCGATCGAGATTGGATGAGGTTGCTGCGTTGCGGCAATCCGCGAACAAATCTATGGAACTTGTAACCAGCTTTATCCAAAAACGATCTGCCGTTGAAGAAACCAAAGAAGAATTTTTTTGCAAAATGTTATGCTGCGAACTGAAAGAACTCAAGTTGACAGAGTCCTATGAAAACGTCACAACAGAAATTATGCAGATAGTTCGCAGATCAAAAGCTGCCGAGCGGAAAAGATCATCTTGGCAGTTACCACGTGAAGCAACGCAAACATTTTCTGACCCTTGTTCTTCAGATACATCTTCGCTACAGTCGTGGAGTCTGCATTTATCAGTGTCATCTATAGACGAATATAACAATGATTCGCTATACAATGAAACATTGGTGATGGAAACAATGGGCATTGAATCATTCGACAATGAAACATTTGAGGGAGGGGGAGTTGATTTTATTGAGGACGTTGAACTCAACAATAATAATTCTGAAAGGGTTGAAATCCAATCTGTTGAAATATTGGGAAAAAATGACATCTTACAACAGGCATTCCAGTCGATTTTCGATTAATCTGATAAATTTTTTATTAACAAATTTTTTTATTTAACTTTTCGATTTTTTTTATTTTATCAATTAAACTATTTTTTGAGCTTTAGGTCTGTTTATATATTTATTTATTAGTTCTTTATTTTTTGTAAACCTTCAGTTAAATTCTTCAGGATATTTTTTATTTTTTTGATATTTAGTTTTTTCTTTTGTCTTTTCTCATTTCAATTACAAAAATTGATTTTATAAAAAATAAGAAATAAAAAATATCCTGAAGAAGTTAACCGAAGGTTTACAAAAAATGAACTATTAAATAAAATAAAAACGAACCTAAGACTCAAAAAATATTTTAATTGAACAATTTTTATTAAGTTTAATAGTTTTTATGTTTCATCCAAGCTATTTTAAAAATGTTTACTTACTTCTTTGGTTTCTCGTGTTTAATAAATCATATGAAAATAAAATTAACGAGATTTTATTTAATTCTTATAAAAAGAAGTTACAAAAAGTACTCCTGGATAATGTAACTATTTAGAACTATGACTACATCTTCACATTAATTCATAAAATATAATGAAAACAGTTTTTTTCATTTTAACTTTTTAGTAAATAGATATGGACTTATTAAAAACAAAAATATTTAAAAAATATTTGATGATTATTTAAGGCTTACTTAACGCATTTTCTATAGAAATACTTCAATTACAAGTTAAGTAAGCATGAAATATTTTGTGTGAATAAGGCAGTTTATTATTAACAACTTAAATGGTTAAATTTGTCAATGAAGCTTAAAAAACAAAAAGTATTTTTAATGATTATTTAATTAGCTTATGTCACAAAATAGAGGATTTGGAAAAATCCATAGACTAGACAGTATAGTTGCCAAAGTACTACCAAAGGGTAGTAAAACCCTTTACTCAGTTTCACGAATTTTTTGATTTAATTTTTTATGGGCCTCCGAAGACTTCGAAAATCAGTGTGCCCTTAAAAAATTGTGTCATCAGGTTTTGGTCAACAGCTAATTAAGACTTAGTGATAGCGCTTAGCTATATATGGCAACAATGTAGCTCAGAGTCTACCGAATAAATCTTGTTTACATCTTATGTCAAAAAAAGTTTTCTTCATTCACATTTTTGTTGCAAAAATTAAGAAAAAAATGTTTCTTGTTTCATAATAACTTACTCCTACGTTTTTGCTAAAAATATTTGGCAATGTTATAGCTATTGTAATGATGAACAACTTTTGTAAACACATCAATATAATCTGAATGTGTCTCTTGGACCTTAAAAATTTTGGTTTTTTACTAGCTAAACTATACCTTTTTTGAATTTTTTTTTATTTCTTCGTTATTGTGGTATTTCTTGTGTTGCCAATTTGCACTATTTCAAGGTTTTGTTGTTGCTTTGCCAAATGTTGTTAGTGAAAAATTTTTAGCCCTGGTAATTTATGCTGAAAAAAGTGAAAATAAATTTTTTCCTTGATATTTGCAATAAAAAAGTGCATGAAGAAACTATTTTTTGGGTATAAAATAATAACAAAATTTGTTCGGTAGACTCTGAGCTAAATTATTGTCATATATAGTTTACAACTATCACCAA
The DNA here is from genome assembly GCA_949987645.1 of Tachina grossa. Lineage (NCBI taxonomy): Eukaryota > Metazoa > Arthropoda > Insecta > Diptera > Tachinidae > Tachina > Tachina grossa. The sequence goes on from OX465274.1 coordinate 94,607,003, forward strand.
GTCTAAATTAGCTGTTGGCCAAAAACTGATAACACCAATTTTTGAGGACACACTGATTTTCGAAATCTTTGGAGGCCCATACAAAAATTAATCACCAAAATCGCCAAACTGAGTAAAGGGTTTTAGTGCCCTTTGGAAGTACTATCGAACCATATCAAGACCGTACGGATTTTTCACTGTTGTGTTATAAAAGTTATCAGAAATTCTAACAATTTACATAAAAAACTAAAGTAGTTCTAACATAATCACAAAAGGCATTGTCAGACTTGGCAAAAATTTGCTAAAAAATCGTAATCACTAATGAAAAACTTTTTGATTCAGACACTTGTTCATTAACCTTATCACTTTCTAATGATGTTGGATTATATGACATTGTGCATTAGCTATGTATGAAACTGTTTAACTTAATACATATAAACGTGTCTGAATCCAAAAATTTTTCATTGGTATTGTGGTTATGCTTTCTTGGGCAAATGTTTTCCAGGTATGACCGTGTCTTAAGTGTACAAATGCAATTAAATTAAAATATTTCAAAAATATTTGGTAAAATTTTTTCTCAGTAGAGAAGTTGTGAATCAATTTACATATTTTTCATAAAGTTTAAAATTTTCCCTCATTGCAAAAATATTCAGTAAATTCCCTTTTTATACTTTCGTAATTTCTGTTTTGTTTAGTTGTTGCCGTATTTTGTGATCCGGTGTCTATGTTCGGAATAATTAAATCTACATTGTCCATATATCTTTCACTATTTTTCAATAAAAAATTGTGGAGTACACAACATGCTTTTACTATAATAGTTGTGTTTACTTCGTCATGTTGAATTTTAGTTTGTAGTATGCGAAAACGATTTGACAAAATACCAAAAGCTCTTTCAATATTTTGCCTGGCACGGCTTAATCTTGCATTAAAAATAATTTCTTCGTTAGTCAAACTTGGCTTACTATAGGGCGTTAACATATGTTTTCCATTTGGGAAAGCATTATCCGCCACTATAACGTACGGCAGTTGCCTCTTATTGCCAATAACTTTAGGCTCTGGGAAATTATTATCGTTGTCCAATATATACATTAAGTCCGAACGGTCTAAAACACCACCATCGAAAATTCGTCCATTACACCCCACGTCGATAAACAAAAACTTGCAATGTGCATCTGCCAAGGCCAACAACACAATACTTGTAAATCCTTTATAGTTGTAAAATAAATTTGCTGTCTTCTTCTTTGGCTTGAATGCGATATGCTTCCCATCAAGAGCACCAAGACACAAGGGAAATTGCCACCGCATTTCAAATTCTGTTGCCACTTGAAGCCATTTTTCTTTCGAATCAGGGAACTTTAAATTTAAATGTTAGAAACAAAAAAAAAAATTCAGTAATCAGTAAAAGTTTTTTCAGTAAATAACAAAAATTTTTCGTTACTGAAAAAACTTACTGGTTACTGAACAGCATTTTAAATTTTGAGTGACGATATAAACACATATGTATGTACCTGTAAAAATTTACTTTTCATGTTTCTGTAAATTGCATTACATACTTCTATAATAGCAAAGCTTAAATACGGTGCAGATAGTTTACTATTTTCGGCAATTTCCTTAAAAGTTTCTCCTGTGGCTAGGAATCTTAAAGTGGCAGCCAATTTTTCTTCAGCTGGAATACATTTCCTCATGGTTGTATCCGTCCGTTCAATATCTGACTTTACAAATCTTAATATCTCTGAAAAACACCTCTGATCCATTCTCATGAAAGAAGTATACGCTTCTACATCGTGAAACAAATTATATTCTTTAAGGAGGAACTGTATATTACCACCAGAATCGCGAGACTCCCTCCATGGCTTCACCCAAAAATATCTGCTTTTCCTTTTTTTTCTGCTTCCAAAAGTAATGCTGCAGCTTCCAAATTACAGGCTCTTGAAATTACTCCTAAAATAATTGCCAATTCTTCATCATTTATTATTGCCATTTTTCCTCCAATTATGTTCCGATACGTGTATGACGAAAACCAAACGTCAAATGAATAAAAAAACACTAACACATACAAAGCTGTGTATACGTATACTTTTTATGCCAGATTAATTAGTCTCGTGTAATTTGGAAAAGAACAAAAATTGTGCGGCTTAAAAATTGTTCTCGTCTAAACTACCTCATTTAGAACACATACTATTAATTTGTGTATTAAAAATTTCAAGTTAGGCAGGTGGCATGTCTTTTAACAGCTGAACTCACATCAAGACAACACGTCAAACGACTCGGAAGCTATCTCATAACGTATATAAAACTATAGAAATTTGTTTTTTACTTATTTCAACGTACAACAAATTACCTAACTAACCAATTGAAACTACTGTTTCCTTAATTTATTTTAATGCATTATAGTATTTTTTTACTAAAGGTAATACAATTACAATTGCTTGATTCACAAGCATTGTTGTGTCATTTAAAGTCGTATTTGAAAACACGACTTCAAACAAAATCTCTCAAAACAGATATTATACCTTATAGAAATAACTTGTTGTCATTAAGAGGCATTTTGATTAAACATTTTTTTAAATACAACTTCTAGCAACACAGCAAGGCTTGTAAATTAAATAAATATAATTTTAAAGATTTTTTTTATAAATCACTTTTATTGTTTATAAATATGCAAAGTACATACTGCTGAGATAATTAGGTAATATGGAAAAAATATCTGTAAGTAATCTAAGAACATATTTTTTTCATACATATGTATTTGTACAAAATCATAGGAAACCAAATGCTCTTTCCTCATCTTCGTCAAAACAGAGCCCTTAAATGTTAAATATTATGTAACAAAACTTCAACCATGTACGTATATATCGAGCTCTATTTTCGATTTAATAATAAGCGACTTTAGTAAAAAATTAAAATTGTTATTGAAATTGAAATTTTGGGGGCCAATCCATTGTTAAGAGTTATCAAAATGCCAAAATTCTTCATAACTTTTAACATAGAGGCTGTAAAATGGTATTGTAAGCGACAAATCACGCATGTAAAACATATTTGAATACCGAGCCATATTTTCGAGTTTAGCGTAAATTTACTTTTTTATTGAAATTAAAAGTTTATGGCCCATAAATATCCATAGTTTAGAATTATCAATATGCTAAAATTGTTAATAACTTTCTAAGATAAAATTTTATCGTAAGCGAACATTTTTTTGTACGTAACAAACACATATTTGAATATTAAAAATAACTTCTCCTGAAAACTTTAATTTTTGTTGCTTACGATCAAATCGAAAATAAGGGTCGATATATAAAAATTCTTCTCAAAACTTTAATTTTTATCGTTTACGATTAAATTTCAAAAATTTGGCTTGTTTTTATGGTTAAGAAATTGTCTATATGCATTTCGTTCCCGCTTGTGGAACTCGTCAGTAGACTTCAACCCAAAAAAGTTTTGAATTCAGTTAACAAACTCCGTATGTTTATAGTAAGACTCTTAATACTATATTGAGAATCACAATATACAAACATAATAAGTTTGAAAACCGCAAACAAAAATCTTTACAAAACAAGCATCTTCATAGTATTGGCTGGGGTGTACCCCAGCCAATGTAATTGCCTATTGACATATAACATTGAAAATCTACCAGTAGATTTTAGCACTATTAAGGTAGTTCTTATTGACGCGTTCATTGACAATATCACCAGAAATACACTAGATCTGTCGTCTCTAACGTATCTTTACTCGCACATAAAAGGAAAGTTGTCGACATTTGAACTAGTGCAATTGTCGCTGGAGAAATAGTATTGACATAGAGACATATGGTTCTAGGCTGGCTAGAGGGTTGTTATTCTCGCAAAGACATGCATGTTTCGTTTGTTTCGCTTTTTTTGAACAAAACAAACGACAACTAGAGTGATGTTAATGTAGAAACAGAATAAAGTCTGCAAGTTCAGGAAAATCGCTGACAAATTAATCAAGCCCATAATAACATCGACGGCAGTAACTTCAAATGCTCTCTAATTTTTGTTTTATTTTCTTTTGTGCTTATTTTTCTTTGTAGCTTTGTTTACAAAATGTATGAAATTTATTGAAAGTTGTTACCATACTTTTTTGCGAGAATAACACCTAATATACATACTTTTTTTTGTTGTTTGTCGGCCGTGAAGAAAATTTGATTCAGACAATTTGCAATTTTCCAATGTACTATGGTTCTTCTTTTTTGTTTTGATAATTAAAATAGAAACAACGAAATGAACTGAAAATAACTAATTTGTTTTTTACTTTTGTGTTGCTCGCTGCAGTATTGGCAGAATAGGACCATGGGATGGGGCACGCCCATACAGAGTAATTAATAATAATCTTATATCTTGAAAGTTATAATAGCAAGAGTCCTCAAATTTAGTATGGTATTTCAAAATATTGGTATAATACGACCCATAAAAAGCAATTCATAATAATATATTTTGAAAGCTATAATAGCAAGGGTCCTAAAATTTGGTCTCTTTTGAGAGTGAGGTGCGAAGTAATTCAAGATATTGGTAAAATATGATCATGGGAAGGGGCACACCCATACAAAGTAATTAATTATAATCTTATATCTTGAAAGCTGTATCAATAAGAATCTTCAAAGTTAGTATGGACTTTTTTGAGAGCCAGGTGTGAAGTAATTCAAAATATTGGTAGAAGAGGAGCAAAGGGAAGGGCATACTCATACAGGTTGGTGTAAAATGAGCTATATGGTTTAAATGTTGTATAACTTTTTTATTTATGCGATTATTATAATTTTTTATCAATACAGTATATTATTTGGGAATTTTTTGCAATAAGCTTTGAAAAATGCTATCCTGTAAGTGATGTCCATTTTCTGCTTCGCACATACGTGCTCTTTTTAGCGAGACAGTATACATCTCATATTTTCCATAACTTTTTGCAAAATTTCGGATGTAGTGGATGTAATAATAATCTTATATCTTGAAAGCTATAAAAGCAAGAGAGAGAAATATTTCAAAATATTGGTAGAAAGGGACCAAGGGAAGAGGCACATCCCTACAAAGTTATTAAGAATAATATATTTTGAAAGCTGTAATAGCAAGAGTCCACAAATTTGTTATGGACTCTTTTGCGAGCGAGGGGCAAGGTAATTCAAAATATTGGTAGAAAAGGACCGAGGGAAGGGTCACCCACAAGTAATTAAAAATAATCCTATATCTTGAAATCTATAATAGCAAGTCATCAAAATTGTTATGGACTCTTTTGAGAGCGAAGTGCGAAGTCATTCAAAGTATTGGTCGAATAGTACAGTGGGAGGGACACCACCTATACAAAGTAATTTTAAAAACCTTATATATTGGAATCCATAATAGCAAGAGTCTTCAAATTTGGTAGGAGCTAATTTAAAAACAATTAGTCATTTATATAAAAATTAATGTTTGTTTGTATGTCCTTTATGTTCGGCTGATCACGCGCAAAGTTTACTTTACAAAGTCTTAAGGCCGGGGCACAATGAATCCGTCATACGTTATACTTCGCCTTTTTCAACTGACATTATCGCAACGACGGAGAAGGTTGGCACAATGAGTACTTTATTGACGGAAGCATTTGAACAGCTTCAATAGGATGATTCTCCATTTTATTTATTAAATTAAATTTTTTTATTTATTTCGTTTATTTCTCTTGTTTAATTTTATTTTTGCTGCCACAAAACACAAAAACCTAATTCAGAACATACCAAAAAAAAAACAACCAATATTTGTCAAACTACTCAACGTACGCAAAAAGTTAAAAGTTGACCAGTTTTTGAACTTTGTGTTGACGGACACGTACTGAATGTAACAGCACCCATAAGAAACCATGTATTTCAACTTAGCTGTCAGTTGAAAAAGGCGAAGTTTAACATATGACGGATTGATTGTGCCCCGGCCTTTAATTCAGCTGGGTGAGAGACAGAAAGAGAAAGTATTTCCTCCTCTATCTTGCACACAGCTGGATTAAGACTTTAAGACTTAAGACAAAGTAAACTTTGCGTGTCTAAAAGGGGTGTTATTCATATTATAGTTGGGCCTTATTATAACATTTTGCTCAAGCCAGTTGGTATACTGGGCATACATACATACATATGTATGTATAAATAAATAAATAAAATAACGGCCATCCTAATGTACATATATATGTATGTACGTACATTAGGACGGCCCTTATTTTATTTATTTATTTTTTTTTATTTCTTTTACTCTCACCCCAAATCGGTTCAGTTTTATGTAAAAAAAATATAAAAAAATTTCATACCGATAAGTTGCGTTTAGGGGGTGCGTCCATATTTTTGAATTTTGGGTATTTGAACACTACATGGGAAACTGCGAAGAATCTTCAAAACAAATTAATTAGCTTCAAATTTAAAATTTAAGATATGAGAAAAAAATATTAATTAAAAAAATTTACTGTGACCCATATTTCCCTAGCTTTTGTCCTTAAAATGTTCATATAAACTTGTGTATACGTGTCGGTCAAATATGTACTAAAGGGTTGCATTTGTATACTCGTTTGTATAGCCAAAACAGATATACCATGGTATGTACCATATAATTGTAGCAGTGTTCGAAAATAAACTGTACATTATTTAATGTAATTTACACGGGGTAAGATATGACATCTATCTACCTTGTGTATGTTTACATGTACACTACACGATAAGAATCACAATGATTTTCAACTCAAGTAATATACCTTATAAAGCACTCTGATTGACGGCCTATACAGTGATGCCAACTTTTTTGGCTCTAAAGCCTGGTACTCTGTTCAAAGTTGTGAAAAATTTTCAGCACCATTTATTATTTCGCGTGGAAAATTTGACATGTACTGAAAGTAGCCCAACTCGCGTTTTTTTTTATAAATTTCTCGCTTTTATTGCTTGAAAATATGCAACATTGTTAAAATTCCGTGCGAAAAAAGCACTGCTCATGTTGTTTCGCAGCTAAACTAAAATGATGCCAGACTAATTTTGCATGCAAAGACATGATTTTACGTGTTTTTCACAACAAGAACAGAGTACTACTTTTGCGAATTTATTTCGCAAATATTTCATACTAAATACTTTTATATGTAGTTTGAAAGCATTTCGCACGAAATTGCGAACAGAGTACCAGGCTTTAAAGCACATTAAAATTTTAAACAAGCACTAAAAAGCGCAATTTTGAAATCTAAAAAGCGTAAAAAGCACTAACGTGAAAAACGAGTGAAGTTTAATAATGTTTTCTAAACTATTCTCTATTTCGGCAATATTATCAACATTTTTAATGAAATATATCAGACGAAAAAGGTATGCTTTACACTAAACAAATAAATACACCAAGTTTTTATTAAAGTAATTTTAAGAAATAGGCAAATTTCTTAAAAGCACTACTTAGTGCTTTTTCTTAGTTTAGCACTAAAGCTAAAAATTTGGCGTTTTGAGTCTTCAAAAAGCACTACAAATAGTGTCAAAAGCACCAACTTGGCATCGCTGGGCCTATAGCATTGAAATTAAAATTTTTGTGTAAAACTATGTGTAAATCAGTAACCCGCAAGCCATAGCACAATTGTACGGATGAAAATCACACACATGGTTATGCTCTTTTATTTAGTCGTCACTGAGCAAGCGACGAATTAAGTTGTGCACGCATGTTTTAATTTTTTCCTGGTTTTTTGTTTAGTTTTTTTAAGCACACGGAACGAAATTAAAGTTCAAATTTAATAAATTTCTAGACAAAAAATTGATAATATAATTATGCAAGCTGGGAAATATTTCGTGATTAAAAATGTTTTTGGCAATACGCAATGCATTTTATGTTATGAAACATTAAAAAATAATAGGGAAAATAGATTAAAAAGGCATTTTAATAGTATCCACAGATCTGTAATAAATTTAATTTTGAATTTATACACTAAATTGTTGAATGGTTATTAAATTTTTACTTTTTATTTAAGTTTTTATTAAATTGCTTATTTACAAAGAAAAAAATTCAAACAACTAATAACCACATCATGTATTTTACATTACAAAAGTTTTCTTCAAGTGCAAGTTTATTTTACTCTCATTTTTCTCACCAACACAAACATATTTTATTTTGCGGGACACTGGTGTAAATACACTATATTTTAGTGTTCTTTGTCAAAGTGTTAGTGCTTCATAAGCAAAGACTGTAGTAATTCATTGGTGTCAAAAATAAAACTATGGTTGTATGTGTGAGAAAAATTGTCTTATTCGTCTCTGAAGTACATCGAAAAAAAATAAGTATTTGCAACAAATGCAGTTTAGTGAAGCAGGTCATGACATATAAAAAGGAGTCTATATGATAGAAAACTAAAAAATAAAGAATAAAAATTAAATAAAAAATTTTGGGGCGGCCCATATTTTCTGAGTTACGGGGCTGTGAAGTTTCCATAGGAAACTATGAAGAATTTTTAAAAATAAATTTTTAAATATCTTATCTGATAGGAACGTGAAAAATAAGAAGAAAAAATTTAACAAAAAAATTGACTGCGACCAATATTTCCCGAGTTAATGGTCTTTTAAGTTTTGATTTAAAATGCAGTTTAGTGAATCTGCTACAAAAAAAAACCAAAACGTCTTTTTAATATATATTCATTTATTTCCTTAAAAGTTTTGTAACATAAAATACATTGAATGTCGCAAAAAGCATTACTGATCATAAAATATTTATTTTTTATAAATAAAGAATTTAATACACCCGCTGCGCATGTGTTTTCGTCGCTGTTTCATTGACGACTAAATGGAAGAGAATAAGAATGTGTGTGATTTTAGTTTGCACAATTGTGCCATGAAACTGACATCATTGCTGTAATCCCTCTAGTCAACTTAGAACCATATGTCTCTATGTCAATACTCTTTCTCCAGCGACAATTTCACTAGTTAAAATGTTATTCGCGAGTAGAGATACGTTAGAGACGACAGTTCTAGTGTATTTCTGGTGATATTGTCAATGAACGCGTCAATAGTTTGTTTTTCTTTTTTATTATATTGTGCAATAATATTAAATAAATATATGTAGACGAGGGTCAGTAAAATCTACGAATATCTACGAAATTCAAATATCTCCATATAGTCGTAAAAGAACTACCTTCTCAATAGTGCTAAAGTCTACTGATAGATTTTGAATGACAACCCTATGTTATTTCTCAATAGGCATTTGCATTGGCTGGGGTACACCTAGTCAGTAGCACTATTGACAATGTCACTAGAAAATCACTATAAGTTTACTATTGACAACGAGAGGGATATATCAATATTGTAGACTAGAGCCCCTAAAATTTACTAGTGAATCTTTGGTGCCAATATCTCCATGTGGTCCCGAAAGAGGTACTAAGTCAGTAGTGCTATAGTCTAGTGGTGGATTTTCAATGACAAGCTAATGTTAAATGTCAAAAGATGATACCATTGGCTGGGGTACACCTGGTCAGTAGTGCTACTGACAACGTCACTAGTAAATCACCACAATTTCACTATTCGCACTTTCTTCAGGGATTATATGTACATCCATTCATGCATGCATGTATGAATGGATGTTCATATAAAGATGTGCAATTTAAAAAAAAAATTTGTTTTCGTTGGGAGGGAAGTAACTAGGAGAGAAAATTATTGAGAGTATAAAGCAGCACACATTAAAACATCAGTGTTGCCGACTTCTGCGATGTTATCTATAAATGGAACAAACCAATTTTTCCTCAACTATATTTGAATTTTATATAAATATCTTATGTAATTTTAATATAATTTCGCTCCAACATTATTGTATGCTCGAATTATTCAGTGGAAAGAATTTTCCAGTTTAAACTTTTGATAATCAAGTTGCATACATATTTTGTTCACATTTCGTGTTAAATTGAAATATTATATAAAAGGTATTTTGTTTGTCATTTATATTAAATACATGTAAATCAAAAATTAATGTTTCGCTGAATTAGTAAAGTCAAACACTTAAGTATGGAACTAAACGTGGGGCAAACCTTTAACTGATGGCATAAAATCTTCCACAGGCTCATCAAAATTTCATAAATTACACTTCCACATAAGTAGAATTGTTAAGTTTTCAAATTTTTTATTTTTATACAATTTTGCATTTTTTTTAATATTTTGAAATATTGTTTAATACATTTATATTAGCCTTTTACAGGGATTTCTTAAACTAATTTCTATAAAAACTTATATGTTGCTTTACGCCACTTTTATTTAAAAACTAATGAAACATTAAGAAGAAGGCTACATATGTATGTAGTTATGTGTACCAGGCAAAATGTTTTCTTCGTATCAAAAACAAACTTAAAATGTAGACGCTACTTTGACAATCTCGCCAAAAAGTCACCAAAGTAATGGACAAAATAAGCAATTCTGTGATTCTTTCTTGCTTAAGAATCGAAAAGTACACCTGTTGAAAATTCATTATGAATATTTCTTATATATGTATGTATAAATCTATATGTATGTGTGAGAACATACACAATTAATTAATTTAATAATAATTAAACGTGTATACATGTGAATGTACATTAGGGTGATAACTTTTTTCATTTTCTTTTGATTCTTTAAATAATATTGACCGTAAGATAGATCATTGGGAGAATGACGTCCAAATAAAGTTATTATATGTACATGTTTATTATGTATTTGAATAATTGTTTATCTTATACATATCGGTACGTAGAATTAAATTTCAAAACTCGCTACATGCAACGTTAAAAAACGTTTAATAAAGTAAGTGTGCCATGTCCTTTCGTTATTTTGTTGGATAGAAACATAGTAAATTTTTGCAGAAGAAAAAATATTTTACTTAAAACATATGTACAGCAGCTTAAAACATGTGTAGCAGGAGCGAGCTTTTAAACTACGCACTTATTGCAGTGTTTAGGAATTAAATTTTCTTCAAGTAGCAAGTTGTGTTCCTCGCAAATTGTTTTAGTTTGTTCTACTTCTCGGTCTAAGGGCGTTAAAGAGCAGAATGGATCAATATTATTTTTATTATTACTATGAAGCTTTCTAAAACATAAGATTAAAAATTTAAATTCTTAAGCAATAGTGCTCCACCCAGCAATTATTTTTTTAGAATTTTTTTAATTTATCGCCAACGGAAAGTACTACAACTACACAAAGCAATAAAAGGTGCACATTAGAGTGGTTATGGCTGCAAAGGACGAGTTTTGTTCTGTTCCATTCAAGCAAGAAGTTTTTTCTCACTAGACAATGCAAAGAAATAGTTTTGGAACTCAATCCAATTTTTAATGTAATTTTCAGTAATCATTGAGCGATTTGCTTGTTTTTTACTTCAGATACTAAAGCTGCACGGTGTTATTTGTCAAAAGTCACTGCTATCGTGATTTATATATATACATACAAGTAATGTACATACTTATGTACATATGTATATAGGAATAGAGCACCGTAAATATAATTACAAAAAATTTTATTTACGTAATATTTAAAATTTGGATTAGTTTGAAGTTTTATCCCTGTAAAACAGAATTGGGATTCCGGCAACACTGAATAGAATATGAGATTAAACCAACCCAAGAATATTGCAGACGGACGACGCCATGGTACAATTATACTAGGTACATGTACGACTACAACAAAATTACAACACCAAAAAAACACATGCATTTTGTTGGTATAAACAAACGTATAATTGTCAGAAACAGATGCCTTTTGTTTATAAAAATAACAATTACAGGGTAACTAAAATACAATTGCAGACGCGGCATTCCTGCATGATTATAGTTATTCTGTGTTGCCAATCTGTGTGTAGTTAGACAGTGTGTAATTTCTACTCACATGTGTAGGCAATGTAATTAAATTCTTGTATAATCTGTGTGTAATTCTACTTTGGGTTTTATTTTTATTTATTTTTGTTTTAATTTTAACCTACACAAAAGATGTGTAGTGTAATTTTCTTCGATGTGTAATTGGAGACGCAGCCATGTGTAAATTCATTGGCAGCACTGTAATCATTTTATGCACACACATATACTAACATTTTTGCAGCTTGTAAACAAAGTTTGACAACTATTCGTATTGTATACAATAACAGGCTGGGCTTGTGCATGTACTTGTTATAATTGTATCATGGACGACGCCATGCACTCTATACTTATCTGTTGATAATTTTAAGCCAGGATTGCACACTTTTACACATGTAATGTGAAACCGTTCTTCTTGTATTAAGTTTGGCCATAAATTGAGGACAAAAATCTATATCACTTTTTAACTTTTGCAAGTTCACATGTGCGTAATAAAGAAATATGTTTTTTCTTGAATTTACCCTTGGATCTTAGGTTTAATATTGCAATACTGTTGAGTAAAATAATAACATTGTGCTTTACAAACTTATAAGACTTCCAAAATTTTAATAAAAAAATACTTGAAAATTCATAATATTGTTTGCTTTGTAACTTCAAATTACTCAAAATACGCATTTGTATGAGTGTGACATTTTCCATGGCAAAAATTGGTTAATAATAATTTACACTCTAACCATAATACATACTTATGTAGTAGAAACTGAAACTCGTTAAGAATCCACTGGCTATAATTTTCAAATCCATAGAATTTAATTACATAATTACCGATAAAATCATAGAAAGTCTGAATACAAAAGAGTATGAAAGCAGGATTAATTTTTGTCTTCCCATTTTACCGAACTTAGCAAGAAAAGTATGGGAAAACATTACTTGCGTAAAAGTTGGCAGTCCTGTAGTTAAAAAAATACATACTTAAATATGAAGTGTGCAGTGGGCAGTTGCAAGCAAAATAACACCAAAAATTTTTTTACTTCTATTGTTTTCCGAAAAATAAGGAGCAAAGAGCATACTCGTATTGCAATCAAAGTAATGCAGTATTTTATTAAAAATGACATAATTTGTTTTAAAAATTTTCAGCATACAGAAAGAAATTTAAAATTATAAATTTAAAACTAATTTTATTTTTTTTTTTTTTTTGGCATTTTTAGTTCTAGTTCAAAAGTCGTAATTGATAATACACCCTATTGAGATGTTCACAATATGTATAGCCGGCACATATAAGCAAACACAGTGTTTAGTATCTTTGTGGTTATCTTGGTAATATATGCTACACTCAAAATATTATTATGAACAAAAAGTTTCGTTTTTTAATATTTGTGCAATAAACGAAAATTTTGTAAATTTTACGAAAAGTTTAGCTGGTGCAAGGAAACAGATTTCGTAATTATACGAGCTTCGTTGTGTTACAAAAATTATATATAGTACCATATTTTTCGTTTATTTTATTGAATTTAGAAGAAAATTAAACATTTTTATAAACTTGGAAATTTCCAAATATAAAAATTTTTTTTGCCAACAGTACAATTTTGTCAATTTTACGAAAAAATATTGAAATATAAAAATAAAAGTTGCTGTGTTGTTAAATTTTTTAATTTTTCCTCCATTTCTTTTCATGTCATTGCGCAACTTTTAATAGCCAGTTTGATTCGTGAGTTTCAGTGTAAAGTATGTAATGTAATGTATGGGAAATACAGAGGCTGTAACAATTCCACTAAAATTATATTTTTTTATAATTATTACAAACTTCAGTTCCAAGAATTATATATTATTCTACAAACCTATTTTCCAAATGCAAGACAAAATAATTTTCTTGCAGATTTTAATATTTTAACCTTTTTATTACAAAATTTCGTATATAACTCGAAATTGCTTTTCATGAGTCATGAATTTCTTTTGTAATATAAACATAATTTTTCGTAAATCTAATAATAAAATATTTGTAAAAATACAAAATGTTCTTACTTACAAATAAACAAATACATACCATTTCTCCTATCTACGAAGGATTTTGTAACGTAAAAATTACGAATATATTCGTAAAATGAACCACATTTTTTCATTTATTTTACCTATGATATATTTTGAGTGTATATGAGGCTATCAGTGCACGGCACATTAGAGATTTTTGGTTGCTGATAAATACATAATTTACGTTACCAACTATCAAATGAAGTTAGAGTAAACCGCATTTTGGTATGCTTAAAAAAATGGAGCTGGAAAATAGTTTTTGTACAGATCATAGTTTTGCAAAGTATTAAGCAATTAAATAATCAAAAAGAGCAATTGTTTAAAAAACTAGATGTGGGTTACACCACTTCTTGGCTGGTGGATTAAGTAAACCATAAAGTTCTTTAAAGTTAAAAGTTTTATATTTTTCTTCATGTATAGCGAGTGCCAGACACATCAATATTCAGCTTCAATATGTGTGGTTGTGTGCGTTTGTTTTCCAAAAATAGTCGCACATATACTATTGGTGTGAATATTTTTTTATAAAAAAACGCACGCAACCACATATTGAAGCTGAATATTGATGTGTCTAGCACTCGCTTATGGTTTAAAGATTTATCAATGATCTCATTAGCATTTATAAATTTAGACAAAAATTAAAATGGTTCGCTTCCAAAATTTAGAGAGAAAAATTATAATATGTTCCACTGTAATGTTTACAAAATTTTTTTGCTTGTTTGTGGCTTAAAATTATCAGCCAATGGCAAAACATTACATCACGCGGTAGTGCATACATAAATACACACATATGCATATCATTCCTGATCAATGCTAGCCAGTGATGTCAGATTTATTTGTAGCCTCCTCGCTAAATTAGTTGTCGAATATCGCCAATATAATATTATACAAGGCTAAATGAAAAATAAAACATTAATTGAACTTTAAAGAAAATTTATTATTTGACATATTGTCAGAAGTGTAGATAAAATAATTGAAATTTATTTGCTGGTAGTTTAGCATGTCTATATACATACGTATTTCATTGTAAATACTTTTATTGTTATCCAATGGATTTCTAATTGTATAAGGATGTAGAAAAATAAAATGGGTTCACATGGATATAAATTATTTGCTGGGTTTTGTATCAGTTTCAAAGCCTACTAAGCTTATTTTTTCTTTTGTAATTTTCAAAAGTATTATTATTTTATGGATTCTCATATAGTTTTTGAAAGTCTATGCATAAAGTAAGAGGTTATTGACTGTTTAAAATTTGTGGTTAAAGTCTACTGATGATTTGGTTCAAGCGCCAATGAAATACGTATATAGACATGCTAAACTACCAGCAAATAAATTTCAATTATTTTATGTACACTTCTGACAATATGTCAAATAATAAATTTTCTTTAAAAAAAAATTAAAAAATTTTAAAAACCCCCGACATTTTTCAGAAAAGATGTTATATCTTCTAAATGGCTGGACCGCTTTTTTTCAAACAAAGCTAAGAACCCTCTCGATCAGGTCATCTTTCAAACAGAAAAAACTAAATGAAAATCGATTCAGCCGTTTGGCCTGTACGTGGACACAGACAGACACACAGATGCACAGACACACACTACAAATTTATAACACCCCTTTTTTTAGTCGGGGGTTAAAATAAGTTTTAAAATTAACAAAAGTTAATTTATAAGACATACATTAGCTTACCATAACATAAAAATACTGTCGTATAAAACATAATAAAACTTACTTATACCAAAAGATGAATCTTAATAAGAAAAATTAAACTTGAACATCGGGATCAAAATAAATATTGAAGTCTCGTGATAACATACAATTAACATTTCCTTAAGAGTAGATTGTTAATGGCGGTCTGAGACATGTTTTGGGAATTCAAAACCGGGGAAAAAATAAAAACTATGGCAACCCTGTTACAAATGGGGGGATTTTGGGGATTTTCATGCTGAGAGTTTCTTGGCTATGTGTGTGTGTGTGTGTGTGTGTGTGTGTGTGCGTGAGTTTGATTCTTTGTTTATGTGTATGTATACTTGTGTGCAGAGCTTTTGTTGTTATTGTAGAGAAACGTTGTGCGTACAGTGCATGGTTGTATGTATATGTGGGTGTTGTATGTGTGTATGTGTGTGAGTTTGATTCTTTCTGTGTATGGGAATGTATGTACACTTGTGTGTACAGGTTTTGTTGTTATTGTAGAGAAACGTTGTGCTTACAGTGGATGTATACATACAGTATATGCATGTGTGGGATGTTTGTGTATGTATGTGTGTGTGTATATGTGTGCGTTTTTGTATTTAATTGTATGCTTGTCGGTCTCAGATACTTTTGTCGTAGTGGCAGACAATCATTATACCCAGTAGGAAATGTCGATGGTGAAAATGTACTGAGTCGCTTTTGACTTTGTCACCAGTACTACTATATAATTATATCCCATTCAATAATTTTCACTATAGACATTTAGCATATGCTTGTCATTTAAAATCTACTAGTAACACTAAAACAATTGAATAGGTATGACTACGTGGTTCTTATTGGAACGTAGAGACATACCAACCAGACAGTTAGTTACTGTTATATTTCTATAATTTATGTACATACAAAAAGGTATGTATATTGACAAGTTGTTGCAAAATCTTTCCTTTTTACTGACAGATAGAATAAAACGTATTATACTATAATGGTCACTAGAATTTTAGTGTTGACACAGTTGTCTGACTGCAGGGTAGTGACAACGAATTCGTGTGTATGTAGAATCATTATTTTTGTTGTTGTGAGTTGTCGTTGCTATGCATATGTATGGTTATTGTGCTCGTATGTATGCATGCATTTTTTTATTTCTGGGGAAATATTCTAGTAGCTGCAGATAGTGGCAACCCTGATATCTGCTGAAAATGGAAGTGGAGAGGGAATGTATTTGATAATGTATGTACATATATGTTTTTGGAGTAATGTACGTGATCGTATGGTGGGAGACGAAGGTGATGTTATGAAATCTTCGTTTATTTATTTAAGAAATATTGTTTCGGATTTCATGACAGAGGAGTTTGAATTGCATAATATTATAAAATTTCATTATGTATGTATGTTTGTGTATTACTTCATCACTTCTTTGTGTATGTGTGTGCCAGTATGTAAATGATTTTCTCGCGCTGATATTTATATGTAGGTAGAAATAAATTGTTTTCAATATCGACATTTGGTACTATAAAATACTATCATATATCTGAACTTCCCTAATCCTAGTATGTTTTTATACATTAACGAAGGTTTATTCATATTGAAATTTCTTATTTCAATACGGAAAAATATTAATTTACAGTATTCATTTATTAAACTCATTAGTTTTTAGGTATTTCAATATACATTTTCTATTATATTGAAAATTATTGAATTAATGTGAAGCATTCTTATTTTTAAGCTGCACATTTTCACTGAGTGTATTGATTGCTTATCTATACATTGTGCTCTGACTAAACGACGCTTCATATATTTTCATGATGTAGATATGTAAGTATGATTGTTAAGATCTAATAAATACTTGAGCATTGCATGCAAATAATATTGGAGTATGTGGGCCAATCTAGATGAAACAGTCTAGTTAAATCATAGTCTCATGTAATGCAGTCAGGGATCATATCGTTTTCATACAACCATTCAATGCTGCACGATAAATATTCGTGTTTAAACGAATATGATCGTTCTTCTTAGGCACTCACAAATTGTATGCGAGTAGGCTATAACTATTCCATATGGGGTAGTTTTTGGGGTTAGCCCGATGTAATGCAACGTTGTACCATGTGGTCCAACCCCAGGACATCGCAATGTTAAATCGACCACCTTTTTTTCATGTATTTGGAGTAGTTTTGGAGTACTCCAACTCCTCTTTGGACTAGTCCTTACATGCATGTATGGACTAGTCGCATTATCTGCAGGGTTGATAAGAAATTTGATATGTATACATACAAATTTATTTTATGTGTGTATGTATGTATGTATGAATGTACGTACATACAAATAAGAGTACAACTCAATCTTTGAATTAATTTTTTTTTTTTTTTTTTTTGTCTTGTGATATCTTTTTGTTGTGTATTATCTGAAATTAAAAACGTTGTTTTATCTGCATTTACTTAAAAGTTTGTGAAGATTTTCTGTTTTAAGTAAAACTGAATTCCTGAAGATACATACCCTATAGTAATAGTAACTATAATAGAAATATATCTTATACTTAATTTACATTTTTTTAAAGTTGATGTAATGTTAGTTAGTCTACGTTTGACATTTTTGGGGGTATGCAATTTTTTCTAACTATAGCCTGTTTTCTTCACTTTCTACATTTATTTTTGGAAATCTTGCATTGCTTTTGTATAAAATTTATAAACATTTTTAAATGAAACTGATCCGGCACTCCAGCTTAGATACTGATAATGTTTTTTTCTTTTGTTTTTTGTTACTCAACTTGCTGTTTATTTTTTATTGATAAACATTTAAAATCAAAAGGGAGTTTTATATTGAAATTATTATTTTCATAATTGTTGAAAACAATCGCTACTTCTTTTGCGATGAAATCATTTGAATTACTTTTGAAACCTTACATGTTTATAAAAATTATGTTATTTTCTATATTGCTTAATTTATAAGACTTTTAGAATTTGTACTTTGGTGGTTATATTTTCTATTATACGATTATGAATAAGAATGCACTAAGTTGATGTCTTTGCTTACTGTTTCAAATTAAAATTTTATTCAACTGAATAAAAGGAGATTTTTTCTTAAACTCTAATGCAGTAAGAAGCGCTGGAGATTCTTTCATATAACAGCTTTTTTGGAATTTTTGATACATAGTATAATATAGAATTGGATAACATTTATTTTTAATTTTTATGTTAAGAAGTACGGATATGGGACTGAATTTAAATGTACTTTTAAATTAGTTAAATCATAATGAACAAACATATTTTCTTCTTTAATAGCGATCAACAGAAAACGAACTCGTTTTCATATAATTTAGGTATACCCTTTCGACGGCTCCTCTAGGATACAAGATGACTTTGTATGACGAAATTTCTGTTGCTTTATACTGATAATATTTTTACATTAATAAGGTACATATACATATGTTTATTTTATGAAGCGTGAGCATCTATGGCTTTTATTTAATGTTCTATATGATTTTTTTTTCATTTTATTAAAGTTCAGCGTATTGTATATATATTTCTGAAATGTTTAAGTGTGTTATGTGTGCCCATCGGGCAGAGTGTACGTATTAGTTGGTCAGTCAGTCTCTATTTTTATTTATTTTATTTTTTTTTCTTCTAATGTGTCACTCCTTTTTCCAGATTTTACTACTTGGAATAGAGAATTTTTGTATAATTTTTTGCTGGGTATATACATTAGGTATGTAGAAATTATTTTAGATACAAAGAAATGCATGTTTAATAAACAACTATTGTATCAAATCGAGCTCAAATAACTCAGTTACCTCTACCAGCAATTCACCGTTGGTGTTTTCATAAAGTGTTAGAAACAATGAAATATCTATGTTTTGAGAGAATTGTTCCCCTCAAGTATTTCTACATGAGGTTTGAGGGGTCAATCACTGTCGCATTCATATGTAATGATTATTCACTTAAAAAAGGTCATCATCACCATCAATCATCTCCGTATACAATACATTCATGAGTTGAGTTGATCCAGATACAATTGCTGTCTCATCACCTTCTAACAGCTGTATATATTTTGCTAGTATGCATGCCTTAGCATGCTTCTATAGATAGTGACGTAAGAGTCCGAGATGTAGAGTGTTACAATTAAAAATCTTTACTATTAGAATTTACCAGTTCGCTCTTTTGAATTTTTACAAAGTAGATACATATGTATGTATTTCATTGATCACAAAATCATAAAATTTCTTTGCTTACAAAATTGTATGACGTGAGGATTTTTTTTTTTTTTTTGAAATTATACATGTTTCGGCATGCTTTCATTTTTTTTTTCCTATAAATTTATGTAATACTCATACAGATACAGATATAAAGTAAGATCTGTTTACTGTATATTTTAAAATTTATGCATGCTTCAGCATGATTCTAGTTGAAGCGTATATTCATTCACTAAGTTTGTTTGATACTTATTCAACACATGTACATTCTTAAAGATTGGATATCAAAGTCCAATTTCCGTAGTTTATATATATTTTCTAAAGATCTGATAGCTAAAGAAATAAATAGAGTGAAGATCTTCTATAATAATCCCATTTTCATATTGTAAAATTTTGCGTGCTAGCGCTTTCGATGGGAAAATATACATACAACTTTATAAAAAGTGATAATATGATGTGCTGCAGAATATTGCTTTGAAGTTTTAGCAATATTTCATTCAGACCAACAAGTTTAGAGAATTCCACTACATTTAGTTAATTATCTTTCTTAAGACCCATCATTCCTAATCAATCCTACAAAAAACAACACAAACTAGATTTTTCGTTTTAATTTTATTTTTATATTTATTAAATTCAACATTTTGCACATCTTTAAATTACTTTATACTATATTAAGCAGCTTTTCCTCATTTGTTGAGTAAACTTTAATCGGAAGCATTTTAATGGTGAGATGAATTTTTCTATTTTATGCACTAAGTAAATCTTTTTATATACCAATCCACTTATATGAATCATTAAAGCTAATTCTTTTCACATCATTCCTTTTAATGCTCAATTAAATCATTGTACTATTGATGCTTTCATAATGCTATATGTTGAGTAGTGATTAATGTTGTATTTATGCATTAATTTTCCAAAGTGTTTGTTGAAAAATTCTTTGCGATCATCTGTTTGTAAGTTTTTTGGTACTCGTACCACTTCAAAAATATTTTCCATTCCCTTGGTTTTTAGAGTACAGCTTTTATTTTCAGCTGTACTAAACTTTGAGAATGTGTCAATTACAGTCTTCAAAAATCAAAAATTTCTATTTTCTGTAGAATAGTTCTCCATATATTATTCATATATTCCTTTCATTGCATCTCTACAAGCACAAACAATTGTTGAGATTTAATATGGAGTTCGTTTACTAAATTTCTTTTTAAAGACATTGAGTTGTTTCACAGATTTTTTCAAAAATGTTGTGATCTACATCTTGCACTTTCAGCTATTTATAATTACTAACATGTAGTTAATTTTCTAATCTATATATTTAACCGTAAACTCTTCAATTTGTTTTTAATTATTTAATTTTTAGAATTGCTTTTTCAATTTTATAACTGTCTTGTTTCTCTAATTTTATTTCACGTTGTAGTTCCTCAATTTGCATTTAAATATATTCTTGAATATTAATGCTTTAAGCTATATTATTAATTTGTCTTGTATTTTATCTTCATTCAGTTTGAGGTAACTATCAACAATAGTTTGTATCTAATTCATTTATGCCTTCCAATACTGATAAGTCAGTATAAATGTCTTCAGATTTGGAAGTCTATGAGTAAAATCATCGTCATCATCATTCTCAGTATTAGCATCATTAAATATGATGGTATTATCAAATATTGTTCCTTCTACTAGTTTCTTTGGGGTACTTGTCTATATCTTGAGTGAAGGTTTCTCAGGCTTTAAACTTGTATATTTTCAACTTCTGTCTTGATTTTACTTTCTTCTTTCATAAGAATTCTTTTAATATTTTTTGAACTATTTATGAATTCTTCTGTTATAGGTTTAAATGTATCTTTTAGTTGTTCACTTATATCTATTTCACCAGTTTTTATACTACGAAGCTTTTTCTTCAACACATTTCTTGTCAACACCAACTATTTTAAAATTTTCTCATCCATGTTTGCTAAGGGCAAATAACAGGTATCAGCAATCAGATCAGCTTTTCAGGACCTGGTTTGGTTTTTAGATCAGCTTTTCAAGACCTGGTCTGGTTTTCAGATCAGCTTTTCAGGATCTGGTCTGGTTTTCAGATCAGCTTATCAGGACCTGGTCTGGTTTTCAGATCAGCTTATTAGCACATGGTCTGGTTTTCAGATCAGCTTATCAGGACCTGGTCTGGTTTTCAGATCAGCTTATCAGGACCTGGTCTGGTTTTCAGATCAGCTTTTCAGGACCTGGTCTGGTTTTCAGATTAGCTTTTCAGGACCTGGTCTGGTTTTCAAATCAGCTTATCAGGACCTGGTCTGGTTTTCAGATCAGCTTTTCCGGACCTGGTCTGGTTTTCAGATCAGCTTTTCAGGACCTGGTCTGGTTTTCAGATCAGCTTATCAGGACCTGGTCTGGTTTTCAGATCAGGCTATCAGGATCTGGTCTGGTTTTCAGAACAGCTTATCAGGAGCTGGTCTGATTTTCAGGTCAGCTTATTAGGAGCTGGTCTGATTTTCAGGTCAGCTTATTAGGAGCTGGTCTGGTTTTCAGGTCAGATGAAATAACTAAAGTCTATCTTTTATTGGCAGTATTTTTTTCTATAACGAAAATCGTTTAATTCAATATATTTGCTTATAATCAAAAATCCATATTTATCCTTCCAACACTCTACAAATTTTTTAAAACTTGTCAAAATTCATATTACTGCCAACACGAACCTTGTAAGCATGCTTCATATTTTCCTCATCTTACTTAAACATTATAATTACATTTGCATTGTCTCTTATTAAATGCTTATAGCCATATTCATAAAAATTTTAAACAGCATTTCAAATGTTGTTTGAGCAAAATTCGCTAAAATTGTATTCATAATAGAATATTAGCGTAAAAACGTTTTTTAACTTGCGTAAATCACCAAATCTTAAAAATTAAATGCACCCATATTTAAAATAATTTTGAATTGACGTCGTTGTAGTTTTGCTTCTTGCTTATTTATATTTTTAACTTTGTCTGTATGTATGTATGTATGCATGTATTAAGAATTATGCTTATGTTTGGCACAAGAAGAATGAGTCATCATTATTCTGTCGCCCCGTAAAAAAAATATACACGTACACGTACATATGTATGTATATTATTCTGCTTTCCACATGCAACATCAGCAAATATCATAATTGAAATGTATTAAGCTTCATTACCAGAAAAAAATAAATGTATAATAACCCATTCTTTTAAATATGAAATTATGTAATTTCTATAACTATTCATATTTGTAGTAGTATATAGATAATTTTAGTATAAATATATGTTTTTAAACCTCAGATAGTAGTAGGGAACTGGGCATCCGGCGTAGATTAAAATTTTTAAGTTTAAGTACCCATAACCCCGACAAAGGACACCCAGAAATTATTACACAACCCAAATCACTGAAAGACTCAAATTTCCACGGTCATGCAGACAGACAGAGAGAGAGACAGACATACACTTAATGTAAACAAAAACTCCTTATGTTAAAAAAGTAAGAGTGACTTATTGAACCACCCTCGAAAAATATTTAAAGGACTTATAGAACCACCCTCGAAAAATATTTAAAGGACTTATTGAACCACCCTCGTAGGTATCAAATTTCAAGAATTTTAAAATTTTCAAATTTTAATTACCCAAATTTAACAATTTCAGCAACAATTTAACAATTTTAATTGGGGCCGGATGAACACTTCCCTACTACTATCTGAGGTTTAAAAACATATATTTATACTAAAATTATCTATATACTACTACAAATATGAATAGTTAAAGAAATTACATAATTTCATAATTAAAAGAATGGGTTATTATACATTTATTTTTTTCTGGTAATGAAGCTTAATACATTTCAATTATGATATTTGCTGATGTTGCATGTGGAAAGCAGAATAATATACATACATAAATATGTACGTGTATAATTTTGTATGGGGGCGACAGAAGAATGATGACTCATTCTACTTGTGCCAAGCTTATAGCATAATTCCTAATACATACATACATACATACGGGCAAAGTTAAAAATATAAATAAACATGAAGCAAAACTACAACGACGTCAACTCAAAATTATTTTAAATATGGGTGCATTTAATTTTTAAGATTTTGTGATTTACGCAAGTTAAAAAACGTTTTTACGCTAATATTCTATTATGAATACAATTTTAGCGAATTTTGCTCAAACAACATTTGAAATGCTGTTTAAAATTTTTATGAATATGGCTATAAGCATTTAATAAGAGACAATGCAAATGTAATTATAATGTTTAAGTAATATGAGAAAAATATGAAGCATGTTTACAAGGTTCATGTTGGCAGTAATATGAATTTTGACAAGTTTTAAAAAATTTGTAGAGTGTTGGAAGGATAAATATGGATTTTTGATTATAAGCAAATATATTGAATTAAACGATTTTCGTTATAGAAAAAAAAATACTGCTAATAAAAGATAGACTTTAGTTATTTTATCTGACCTGAAAACCAGACCAGCTCCTAATAAGCTGACCTGAAAATCAGACCAGCTCCTAATAAGCTGACCTGAAAATCAGACCAGCTCCTGATAAGCTGATCTGAAAACCAGACCAGGTCCTGATAAGCTGATCTGAAAACCAGACCAGGTCCTGAAAAGCTGATCTGAAAACCAGACCAGGTCCTAAAAAGCTGATCTGAAAACCAGACCAGGTCCTGATAAGCTGATCTGAAAACCAGACCAGGTCCTGAAAAGCTAATCTGAAAACCAGACCAGGTCCTGAAAAGCTGATCTGAAAACCAGACCAGGTCCTGATAAGCTGATCTGAAAACCAGACCAGGTCCTGATAAGCTGATCTGAAAACCAGACCAGGTGCTAATAAGCTGATCTGAAAACCAGACCAGGTCCTGATAAGCTGATCTGAAAACCAGACCAGGTCCTGAAAAGCTGATCTGAAAACTAGACCAGGTCTTGAAAAGCTGATCTGAAAACCAAACCAGGTCCTGAAAAGCTGATCTGATTGCTGATACCTGTTATTTGCCCTTAGCAAACATGGATGAGAAAATTTTAAAACAGTTGGTGTTGACAAGAAATGTGTTGAAGAAAAAGCTTCGTAGTATAAAAACTGGTGAAATAGATATAAGTGAACAACTAAAAGATACATTTAAACCTATAACAGAAGAATTCATAAATAGTTCAAAAAATATTAAAAGAATTCTTATGAAAGAAGAAAGTAAAATCAAGACAGAAGTTGAAAATATACAAGTTTAAAGCCTGAGAAACCTTCACTCAAGATATAGACAAGTACCCCAAAGAAACTAGTAGAAGGAACAATATTTGATAATACCATCATATTTAATGATGCTAATACTGAGAATGATGATGACGATGATTTTACTCATAGACTTCCAAATCTGAAGACATTTATACTGACTTATCAGTATTGGAAGGCATAAATGAATTAGATACAAACTATTGTTGATAGTTACCTCAAACTGAATGAAGATAAAATACAAGACAAATTAATAATATAGCTTAAAGCATTAATATTCAAGAATATATTTAAATGCAAATTGAGGAACTACAACGTGAAATAAAATTAGAGAAAGAAGACAGTTATAAAATTGAAAAAGCAATTATAAAAATTAAATAATTAAAAACAAATTGAAGAGTTTACAGTTAAATATATAGATTAGAAAATTAACTACATGTTAGTAATTATAAATAGCTGAAAGTGCAAGATGTAGATCACAACATTTTTGAAAAAATCTGTGAAACAACTCAATGTCTTTAAAAAGAAATTTAGTAAACGAACTCCATATTAAATCTCAACAATTGTTTGTGCTTGTAGAGATGCAATGAAAGGAATATATGAAGTTTTATGGAGCTAAGTTAGGTGAAATGGAGAACTATTCTACAGAAAATAGAAATTGTTGATTTTTGAAGACTGTAATTGACACATTCTCAAAGTTTAGTACAGCTGAAAATAAAAGCTGTACTCTAAAAACCAAGGGAATGGAAAATATTTTTGAAGTGGTACGAGTACCAAAAAACTTACAAACAGATGATGGCAAAGAATTTTTCAACAAACACTTTGGAAAATTAATGCATAAATACAACATTAATCACTACTCAACATATAGCATTATGAAAGCATCAATAGTACAATGATTTAATTGAGCATTAAAAGGAATGATGTGAAAAGAATTAGCTTTAATGATTCATATAAGTGGATTGGTATATAAAAAGATTTACTTAGTGCATAAAATAGAAAAATTCATCTCACCATTAAAATGCTTCCGATTAAAGTTTACTCAACAAATGAGAAAAAGCTGCTTAATATAGTATAAAGTAATTTAAAGATGTGCAAAATGTTAAATTTAATAAAAATAAAAATAAAATTAAAACGAAAAATCTAGTTTGTGTTGTTTTTTGTAGGATTGATTAGGAATGATGGGTCTTAAGAAAGATAATTAACTAAATGTAGTGGAATTCTCTAAACTTGTTGGTCTGAATGAAATATTGCTAAAACTTCAGTGTTTAAAATGAACTATAACATAGTGCAATATTCAGCAGCACATCATATTATCACTTTTTATAAAGTTGTATGTATATTTTCCCATCGAAAGCGCTAGCACGCAAAATTTTACAGTATGAAAATGGGATTATTATAGAAGATCTTCACTCTATTTATTTCTTTAGCTATCAGATCTTTAGAAAATATAGATAAACTACGGAAATTGGACTTTGATATCCAATCTTTAAGAATGTACATGTGTTGAATAAGTATCAAACAAACTTAGTGAATGAATATACGCTTCAACTAGAATCATGCTGAAGCATGCATAAATTTTAAAATATACAGTAAACAGATCTTACTTTATATCTGTATCTGTATGAGTATTACATAAATTTATAGGAAAAAAAAATGAAAGCATGCCGAAACATGTATAATTTCAAAAAAAAAAAAAAAAAATCCTCACGTCATACAATTTTGTAAGCAAAGAAATTTTATGATTTTGTGATCAATGAAATACATACATATGTATCTACTTTGTAAAAATTCAAAAGAGCGAACTGGTAAATTTTAATAGTAAAGATTTTTAATTGTAACACTCTACATCTCGGACTCTTACGTCACTATCTATAGAAGCATGCTAAGGCATGCATACTAGCAAAATATATACAGCTGTTAGAAGGTGATGAGACAGCAATTGTATCTGGATCAACTCAACTCATGAATGTATTGTATACGGAGATGATTGATGGTGATGATGACCTTTTTTAAGTGAATAATCATTACATATGAATGCGACAGTGATTGACCCCTCAAACCTCATGTAGAAATACTTGAGGGGAACAATTCTCTCAAAACATAGATATTTCATTGTTTCTAACACTTTATGAAAACACCAACGGTGAATTGCTGGTAGAGGTAACTGAGTTATTTGAGCTCGATTTGATACAATAGTTGTTTATTAAACATGCATTTCTTTGTATCTAAAATAATTTCTACATACCTAATGTATATACCCAGCAAAAAATTATACAAAAATTCTCTATTCTAAGTAGTAAAATCTGGAAAAAGGAGTGGCACATTAGAAGAAAAAAAAATAAAATAAATAAAAATAGAGACTGACTGACCAACTAATACGTACACTCTGCCCGATGGGCACACATAACACACTTAAACATTTCAGAAATATATATACAATACGCTGAACTTTAATAAAATGAAAAAAAAAATCATATAGAACATTAAATAAAAGCCATAGGTGCTCACCCTTCATAAAATAAACATATGTATATGTACCTTATTAATGTAAAAATATTATCAGTATAAGGCAACAGAAATTTCGTCATACAAAGTCATCTTGTATCCTAGAGGAGCCCGTCGAAAGGGTATACCTAAATTTAATGAAAACGAGTTCGTTTTCTGTTGATCGCTATTAAAGAAGAAAATATGTTTGTTCATTATGATTTAACTAATTTAAAAGTACATTTAAATTCAGTCTCATATCCGTACTTCTTAACATAAAAATTAAAAATAAATGTTATCCAATTCTATATTATACTATGTATCAAAAATTCCAAAAAAGCTGTTATATGAAAGAATCTCCAGCGCTTCTAACTGCATTAGAGTTTAAGAAAAAATCTCCTTTTATTCAGTTGAATAAAATTTTAATTTGAAACAGTAAGCATAGACATCAACTTAGTGCATTCTTATTCATAATCGTATAATAGAAAATATAACCACCAAAGTACAAATTCTAAAAGTCTTATAAATTAAGCAATATAGAAAATAACATAATTTTTATAAACATGTAAGGTTTCAAAAGTAATTCAAATGATTTCATCGCAAAAGAAGTAGCGATTGTTTTCAACAATTATGAAAATAATAATTTCAATATAAAACTCCCTTTTGATTTTAAATGTTTATCAATAAAAAATAAACAGCAAGTTGAGTAACAAAAAACAAAAGAAAAAAACACTATCAGTATCTAAGCTGGAGTGCCGGATCAGTTTCATTTAAAAATGTTTATAAATTTTATAAAAAAGCAATGCAAGATTTCCAAAAATAAATGTAGAAAGTGAAGAAAACAGGCTATAGTTAGAAAAAATTGCATACCCCCAAAAATGTTAAACGTAGACTAACTAACATTACATCAACTTTAAAAAAAATGTAAATTAAGTATAAGAAATATTTCTATTATAGTTACTATTACTATAGAGTATGTATCTTCAGGAATTCAGTTTTACTTAAAACAGAAAATCTTCACAAACTTTTAAGTAAATGCAGATAAAACAACGTTTTTAATTTCAGATACTACTCAACAAAAAGATATCACAAGACAAAAAAAAAATGAATTCAAAGATTGAGTTGTACTCTTATTTGTATGTACGTACATACATACATACATACACACATAAAATCAATTTGTATGTATACATATCAAATTTCTTATCAACCCTGCAGATAATGCGACTAGTCCATACATGCATGTAAGGACTAGTCCAAAGAGGAGTTGGAGTACTCCAAAACTACTCCAAATATATGAAAAAAAGGTGGTCGATTTAACATTGCGATGTCCTGGGGTTGGCCCACATGGTACAACGTTGCATTACATCGGGCTAACCTCAAAAACTACCCCATATGGAATAGTTATAGCCTACTCGCATACAATTTGTGAGTGCCTAAGAAGAACGATCATATTCGTTTAAACACGAATATTTATCGTGCAGCATTGAATGGTTGTATGAAAACGATATGATCCCTGACTGCATTACATGAGACTATGATTTAACTAGACTGTTTCATCTAGATTGGCCCACATACTCCAATATTATTTGCATGCAATGCTCAAGTATTTATTAGATCTTAACAATCACACTTACATATCTACATCATGAAAATATATGAAGCGTCGTTTAGTCAGAGCACAATGTATAGATTAGCAATCAATACACTCAGTGAAAATGTGCAGCTTAAAAATAAGAATGCTTCACATTAATTCAATAATTTTCAATATAATAGAAAATGTATATTGAAATACCTAAAAACTAATGAGTTTAATAAATGAATACTGTAAATTAATATTTTTCCGTATTGAAATAAGAAATTTCAATATGAATAAACCTTCGTTAATGTATAAAAACATACTAGGATTAGGGAAGTTCAGATATATGATAGTATTTTATAGTACCAAATGTCGATATTGAAAACAATTTATTTCTACCTACATATAAATATCAGCGCGAGAAAATCATTTACATACTGGCACACACATACACAAAGAAGTGATCACGTAATACACAAACATACATACATAATGAAATTTTATAATATTATGCAATTCAAACTCCTCTGTCATGAAATCCGAAACAATATTTCTTAAATAAATAAACGAAGATTTCATAACATCACCTTCGTCTCCCACCATACGATCACGTACATTACTCCAAAAACATATATGTACATACATTATCAAATACATTCCCTCTCCACTTCCATTTTCAGCAGATATCAGGGTTGCCACTATCTGCAGCTACTAGAATATTTCCCCAGAAATAAAAAAATGCATGCATACATACGAGCACAATAACCATACATATGCATAGCAACGACAACTCACAACAACAAAAATAATGATTCTACATACACACGAATTCGTTGTCACTACCCTGCAGTCAGACAACTGTGTCAACACTAAAATTCTAGTGACCATTATAGTATAATACGTTTTATTCTATCTGTCAGTAAAAAGGAAAGATTTTGCAACAACTTGTCAATATACATACCTTTTTGTATGTACATAAATTATAGAAATATAACAGTAACTAACTGTCTGGTTGGTATGTCTCTACGTTCCAATAAGAACCACGTAGTCATACCTATTCAATTGTTTTAGTGTTACTAGTAGATTTTAAATGACAAGCATATGCTAAATGTCTATAGTGAAAATTATTGAATGGGATATAATTATATAGTAGTACTGGTGACAAAGTCAAAAGCGACTCAGTACATTTTCACCATCGACATTTCCTACTGGGTATAATGATTGTCTGCCACTACGACAAAAGTATCTGAGACCGACAAGCATACAATTAAATACAAAAACGCACACATATACACACACACATACATACACAAACATCCCACACATGCATATACTGTATGTATACATCCACTGTAAGCACAACGTTTCTCTACAATAACAACAAAACCTGTACACACAAGTGTACATACATTCCCATACACAGAAAGAATCAAACTCACACACATACACACATACAACACCCACATATACATACAACCATACACTGTACGCACAACGTTTCTCTACAATAACAACAAAAGCTCTGCACACAAGTATACATACACATAAACAAAGAATCAAACTCACGCGCACACACACACACACACACATAGCCAAGAAACTCTCAGCATGAAAATCCCCAAAATCCCCCCATTTGTAACAGGGTTGCCATAGTTTTTATTTTTCCCCGGTTTTGAATTCCCAAAACATGTCTCAGACCGCCATTAACAATCTACTCTTAAGAATAAATTTAAGTACAAAGTGTTGTACTAGTCATTATATTCAGCTATTTACATCCTCACTGGTAAACATACGGTATAGAAAATAACTCTCTTTTGCATTAATTATTTTATGTTGTAGAAAAACTTACTCGCAAAATTTGCTATATTTTTAACACTAACCCATATTATTGAAATCGCATATATGGATATAGCTAAAAATATCGCCAAGGAATTAAAATATTGCGAAGCAAATTGCCAAAAAATACTTAAAAATTTTCATCGTTAAAAACGAAGTCTTATCATCGCCTTTAGTAACAAATATCTACATCTGACAGCACTGGCGGTGGCCACACTCTCCATTTTTTATAATGGGGGACAATGCTGCCAACATTTAGATTTCAAAAAGCAATGCAACCAGGAAAAACACTTGACTTAAATAAAAAAGGTACTAAATATAATATGCTGTATTCATATAAAACATTTAAGGTTTATTTGACAAATTTCCCATAGAAATATGTCAAATAAATCTTTAATAAACTTTAAATGTGTTTTATGAATACGGCAGAATATGTTTTACTCTTATTAAAACTAATCTTATATATAAAACAAAGAAAATCATATACTAAAGAACATATTTTTAAAGCACATATATGTATATTAAATAACAAAAATTAAAAATTTTAAAAACCCCGACTTTTTTCAGAAAAGATGTATCTTCTAAACGGCTGGACCAATTTTCTTCAAGCATAGCTAAGAACCCTCTCGATCAAGTCATCTTAAACAGATAAAACTAAATGAAAATCGGTCCAGCCGTTTGGCCTGTACGTGGACACGGACAGACACACAGACATACCCTTTTTTTAGTCGGGGGTTAGTAACAAAAATTAAAAATTTTAAGAACCTCCGACTTTTTTCAGAAAAGATGTTATATCTTCTAAACGGCTGAACCGATTTTCTTCAAACATAGCTAAGAACCCTCTCGATAAAGTCATCTTTCAAACAGAAAAAACTAAATGAAAATCGGTCCAGCTTTTTGGCCTGTACGTGGAAACGGACAGACACAGAGATACACAGACACACTACAAACTTATAACACCCCTTTTTTAGTCGGGGGTTAAAAACAAAAATACCAAATTTTCATTTCATAAAAATATCACAGTTCCTATACGAAAACAAAATTCATTTAACATACAAATTATTAAAAATTAATAAAGAGTAACAGCCTTATTTATAAAAATTATTAAGGCTTAATAAAAAAAAAAATTTCATGAAAATTTGTTTTAAAAATCCTTAATAAAAGCTTAATAATTTTTATAAATAAGGCTGTCAAAATTTCATATTACTTTTCTATAATAAGAAGTAAGTTTTTATTGAAACAAGGACTTAATTTGTTTAAAACCAGCAGATGTCAGACGCTCTATATAAAAATTGATGTTTGCACTGACAAATATCACATGATATTATCTAAAGGTTTTCAGACTACATGGACCATGTAAAAGTGATATACCACAAGACAAAAACATATATTTAATTTGAACACAATTTAACTGCCTGTTTATAGAGACCATGTAAAAATTCTCATCTGTGTATTTATATTGAAAACAAAAACAAATTTGAGTGCTTTGTTTTTGTTTTCAATATCAATAGGCAGACGAGAATTTTCACATGGCTTCTATAAAGTGGCAGTAAGTAGTTTTACACCTATTATGTAGTATTTTTAAAAGCGTTTTTCAACTATTAATGTATCATTAAAACCCATACAAAATGTAAAAGAAGATAAAAAAGTTTTATATACATATGTATGTATGAATATGTATATCATATGAAAATTTTTCAATAAAAAGCATCTTTAACATTGTTATCATCTGATCATAACATAGTTTTTATTTTAAACAGAAAAGTTATGTACACGTCATTGAAAATCACCATCCTTTCGTATTTCATTGCTTTCACACAACAAATTTTATTGTTTCAGCGTTAAACGCGTGTAAGAATATTGTGGTATGTGTTTTAAACTTAAAGAAATACATAAAAGCCAAATCTCTTTCTATTTCTGCCTTTAAATATGGATGTGACAGAACTTTTTGCTGGTTTGTAAAACAGGTTTGTATCAACTCAATCTATATAAGATTTTAATTCTTCATAAAACTCTAAAATGGACTCAAATGTTTCTTAATTGCATTAAGTAAATCATTTTCCATATATTTTCTATAATACAAATTTCGCTATTCGACTCTATTTGGAATGATGATGACATAATGATTCTCTCTTGTTAGACAAAACAATTTTTTACATTAATTAAAACAAATATTAAAGTTAGAGTTTGATAGAGCACGTATTCCTTGAATCAGTCTTATAATAATACAACCAAATATCTTGAAATGTTCAATTTAAGTTTTTAAATGACAGGATCTCGAAATAAAATAGATTTGAAATTTTGAGTTTAGTGCACTTCCACGAAAAAAATAAATACATTTAAAAAGCACTATCTTCATATTTTTCCGCGTTTAAAATTTCAAGAGGTGACAGCATTGCAAGTATAATCTGTTACTTTTTAACATCAACACACGTACGCTGTGTATGATGCTCACGAAGCACATACACTACCAAAGAATAAGATAGTGTATGTGTGGGCACAACAGTTCTTGATACATGTTACACTCAAAATTTGCTTTTAGCAAATTCAAATGAAACATCATTTCAAACAATATTATTTTGATTTAAAAACCGCAGTACTTAGCCTATGGTACACGACATATAGAAAGACACATAATGACGTCAGGAGAATTTCCAGCATGTCGGTTGCATTTTGTTAAGTAAGCAGTAACGGCTACAAATGTAACACATATTTTTTATAAGCAGCACTTAAAATTTATATATGTATACAATAGGCCCTTAAAATTTAACCACCCTTGTGCGTTGAACACAAATTTACCTACATACGTTTTGTTGTAGACGTGAACATTTTGATTTACTTTGCACTTAAAAATTAACAGCCTTATGTAAAGTGGTCAAATTTTAAGGGCCAAAATCGGCCCTAGTACATGGTATGTACCATATGCAGCTTCATAGTGACGCCAATATTACGCGCAAGCTACATGCGCACAGGCTTTATTTTTCATGCGAATCTAATGGTTTTTAAGTTATTTTCGAATATTAGTTATTTTAATTTCAAACTTCAGTAAAAAATAATGTTTTTCTTTTATTTTTAACACCAAGAAACAACCTACATACACATACATATGTAATTAAAACTACTGATTTTAAATCGTCTGTTTCAAAATACTTTTCATCTAATTTAGAACACATACTATTAATTTGTGTATTAAAAATTTCAAGTTAGGCAGGTGGCATGTCTTTTAACAGCTGAACTCACATCAAGACAACTCGTCAAACGACTCGGAAGCTATCACATAACGTATATAAAACTTATTTCATCGTACAACAAATTACCTATCTAACCAATTGAAACTACTGTTTCCTTAATTTATTTTAATGCATTATAGTATTTTTTTTACTAAAGGTAATACAATTACAATTGCTTGATTCACAAGCATTGTTGTGTCATTTAAAGTCGTATTTGAAAACACGACTTCAAACAAAACCTCTCAAAACAGATATTATACCTTATAGAAATAACTTGTTGTCATTAAGAGGCATTTTGATTAAACATTCTTTTTAAATACAACTTCTAGCAACACAACAAGGCTTGTATATTAAATAAATATAATTTTAAAGATTTTTTTTATAAATCACTTTTATTGTTTATAAATATGCAAAGTACATACTGCTGAGATAATTAGGTAATATGGAAAAAATATCTGTAAGTAATCTAAGAACATATTTTTTTCATACATATGTATTTGTACAAAATCATAGGAAACCAAATGCTCTTTCCTCATTTTCGTCAAAACAGAGCCCTTAAATGTTAAATATTATGTAACAAAACTTCAACCATGTACGTATATATCGAGCTCTATTTTCGATTTAATAATAAGCGACTTTAGTAAAAAATTAAAATTGTTATTGAAATTGAAATTTTGGGGGCCAATCCATTGTTAAGAGTTATCAAAATGCCAAAATTCTTCATAACTTTTAACATAGAGGCTGTAAAATGGTATTGTAAGCGACAAATCACGCATGTAAAACATATTTGAATACCGAGCCATATTTTCGAGTTTAGCGTAAATTTACTTTTTTATTGAAATTAAAAGTTTATGGCCCATAAATATCCATAGTTTAGAATTATCAATATGCTAAAATTGTTAATAACTTTCTAAGATAAAATTTTATCGTAAGCGAACATTTTTTTGTACGTAACAAACACATATTTGAATATTAAAAATAACTTCTCCTGAAAACTTTAATTTTTGTTGCTTACGATCAAATCGAAAATAAGGGTCGATATATAAAAATTCTTCTCAAAACTTTAATTTTTATCGTTTACGATTAAATTTCAAAAATTTGGCTTGTTTTTATGGTTAAGAAATTGTCTATATGCATTTCGTTCCTGCTTGTGGAACTCGTCAGTAGACTTCAACCCAAAAAAGTTTTGAATTCAGTTAACAAACTCCGTATGTTTATAGTAAGACTCTTAATACTATATTGAGAATCACAATATACAAACATAATAAGTTTGAAAACCGCAAACAAAAATCTTTACAAAACAAGCATCTTCATTCATAGTATTGGCTGGGGTGTACCCCAGCCAATGTAATTGCCTATTGACATATAACATTGAAAATCTACCAGTAGATTTTAGCACTATTAAGGTAGTTCTTAATAAAAGAGAAAAACAATCTATTGACGCGTTCATTGACAATATCACCAGAAATACACTAGATCTGTCGTCTCTAACGTATCTTTACTCGCACATAAAAGGAAAGTTGTCGACATTTTAACTAGTGCAATTGTCGCTGGAGAAATAGTATTGACATAGAGACATATGGTTCTAGGCTGGCTAGAGGGTTGTTATTCTCGCAAAGACATGCATGTTTCGTTTGTTTCGCTTTTTTTGAACAAAACAAACGACAACTAGAGTGATGTTAATGTAGAAACAGAATAAAGTCTGCAAGTTCAGGAAAATCGCTGACAAATTAATCAAGCCCATAATAACATCGACGGCAGTAACTTCAAATGCTCTCTAATTTTTGTTTTATTTTCTTTTGTGCTTATTTTTCTTTGTAGTTTTGTTTACAAAATGTATGAAATTTATTGAAAGTTGTTACCATACTTTTTTGTGAGAATAACACCTAATATACATACTTTTTTTTGTTGTTTGTCGGCCGTGAAGAAAAT
Source organism: Tachina grossa (assembly GCA_949987645.1). Lineage (NCBI taxonomy): Eukaryota > Metazoa > Arthropoda > Insecta > Diptera > Tachinidae > Tachina > Tachina grossa. The sequence continues at coordinate 94,642,954 of OX465274.1, forward strand.
TTGATTCAGACAATTTGCAATTTTCCAATGTACTATGGTTCTTCTTTTTTGTTTTGATAATTAAAATAGAAACAACGAAATGAACTGAAAATAACTAATTTGTTTTTTACTTTTGTGTTGCTCGCTGCAGTATTGGCAGAATAGGACCATGGGATGGGGCACGCCCATACAGAGTAATTAATAATAATCTTATATCTTGAAAGTTATAATAGCAAGAGTCCTCAAATTTAGTATGGTATTTCAAAATATTGGTATAATACGACCCATAAAAAGCAATTCATAATAATATATTTTGAAAGCTATAATAGCAAGGGTCCTAAAATTTGGTCTCTTTTGAGAGTGAGGTGCGAAGTAATTCAAGATATTGGTAAAATATGATCATGGGAAGGGGCACACCCATACAAAGTAATTAATTATAATCTTATATCTTGAAAGCTGTATCAATAAGAATCTTCAAAGTTAGTATGGACTTTTTTGAGAGCCAGGTGTGAAGTAATTCAAAATATTGGTAGAAGAGGAGCAAAGGGAAGGGCATACTCATACAGGTTGGTGTAAAATGAGCTATATGGTTTAAATGTTGTATAACTTTTTTATTTATGCGATTATTGTAATTTTTTATCAATACAGTATATTATTGGGGAATTTTTTGCAATAAGCTTTGAAAAATGCTATCCTGTAAGTGATGTCCATTTTCTGCTTCGCACATACGTGCTCTTTTTAGCGAGACAGTATACATCTCATATTTTCCATAACTTTTTGCAAAATTTCGGATGTAGTGGATGTAATAATAATCTTATATCTTGAAAGCTATAAAAGCAAGAGAGAGAAATATTTCAAAATATTGGTAGAAAGGAGTAGTATGTTTATGGTGTTTCGTTATCAAAAATCCCATACATTTTTGGGATCATGCAGAGTTGGAAACATGGTGTAAGAAATCTACTGGTAGTAAGTTATATGCAAGCATTTCGAAATGCATTTTCCATCCCTGAATGTTATTTCTATTAGGGCGGATCCGATCGCTGAGCAGCTTCGGCAACTGGGCTGGCACGACTTGGCTTGGCTTGGGTTGGCTTGGCTTGGCTTGGCTTGGCTTGGCTTGGCTTGGCTTGCCTGGGTTTGGCCGGGGTTTGGTCGGGGTTTGGGTGGGGGTTTGGGTGGGGTTGGTTAGGATTTGTATACTAATTTTGTATGAGAAAAGTAACAACGATGATATAAGTGCTACCCTATTGTATTGTTGTTCTGTTGTTAAAAGTTCTGTTGTGGTTTTTTTTTTTCGTTGATATGTATGAATGTGTTTGGTATGTAGCTACAAGTTTTTAAAATTGTGTGTAATCAGATTCGGTTTCTGTTGTAGTTTTTTTCATTGATGTATATGAATGTGTTTGAAACAGTTGATTTAAGTCGGTATTTTAGTTTCATCGATCGGTACGCTACACAAAGAGAGTGTAGTGTTGTTTCCATCCCTGGAAAAAGTGTATTTCTTGGCGCGTTAAGATTTGTGGTTTTTATATTTTAATAATATTTCTTGGCGCGTTAAGATTTGTGGTTTTATAATTTCTTTGTATTCGCTTCGTCCGTGGTTGGTCAAGTTAATTGTTTGAAATAGATTTCTTAATGTGTGAAAAAAAGTTTAATTGTTGGCGCGTCTAGATTTGTGGTGTAAAATGTATGAAATATTTAGTTTAGTGCTTTTAGTTGGAAGAAAAAATGTAATAGAAAAAGGTATATTTAAACTTGTTTGTGGTTCTGCAAATATATGAAAAATATATTTCTGATTACGAATTTTTGAGAAAAGTAACAACGATGATATAAGTGCTACCCTATTGTATTGTTGTTCTGTTTTTAAAAGTTCTGTTGTGGTTTTTTTTCGTTGATATGTATGAATGTGTTTGGTATGTAGCTACAAGTTTTTAAAATTGTGTGTAATCAGATTCGGTTTCTGTTGTAGTTTTTTTCATTGATATATATGAATGTGTTTGAAACAGTTGATTTAATTAAATTGTTTGAATACTAAAGCTTGACTCTAACCATACACAACAAAGTTGATTAGAAATAAAAATCAAAACAATACTATTTATGTATATATGTATATTTTATTTGTTAATTTGTTTGAAAATTTTATTATATAATAAAAAATAGTAAAAAAATAAATCTCATATTGAAGTATATATATATATATATATATATATATATATATATATATATATATGTATAATATTATTGAAGTTCATCTTTATTGATCCAAGAATTATGTTGATTGGAAAATCCCAACCATTTTACGTACGCCTGGTGTCCCTTAGTTTTAATAACATTTTCAATCAAGTATGTATTTGGAAAATGTGTCTTTAATAGTTCATGTTCATAGAATCCACCAACAATCGGATTCATTTGATAGTCTTCCAATAAATAAGTAATGGGGTTTGTGTTCTGTAAGGTACGAATTTTAAAAATTTCAGTTGTCCAGTTTGGAGTATATCCTTTTGAAAAAATATGTTTATATTTGCTAATTCGAACGTGATCTCCAACTTTTAGCTTACCAAATTTATATATTTTGGGATGATTATAGACTTGTTTTAGTATAGAACTTTCATTTTCTGTGTTAACAGACTTTGGCGTCATTCCAATTGTTCTATGCTTTTTATTATTATATTGATTAATTAAATCCTTGCATATATGTATCCATTGATAATTTCCTTGTAGACTAAAATTTTTCCACATCATTCCTTTTAGTGTTCTATTAAATCGTTCTACAATAGACGCTTTCATGATACTATATGTAGAATAGTGGTTGATATTATGTTTTATCATCAAGTTTTGAAATATTTTATTATAGAACTCTTTACCATTATCGGTTTGCAAGTTTTTTGGAATTCTCTTTAGCGAAAAAATAGATTGCATAGCATTGGTTATATCTTCACTACTTTTAGATTTTACGGGTACAGCCCAAGCAAACTTTGAAAATGTATCTATAACTGTTAAAATAAATCTATAGCCTTTGTTATATTTTGAGTAAGCACCCATTTCAACAAGATCTGCTTGCCAAAGATCATCAATTCCCTTGATCACCACTCGACGTCGAATGAAATTTCTACGGGCTTGCTTATGAAGCTCCTGAACCACTTCTTGTCGCTCCATTTCTAACGTCTATCTTACAGATTACATCAATTTAAATGCTGCTGATATTGAATTTAAATCAAAAAACGATTAACATATCTATGTTTTAATGGTTTGTAATGAGCTTCGTTTTTTCATTTAGACGTTCTTCAACTGAATCAATTTTGTGATTAAATAATGATTTCATTTCATTTAGTGATTGATTGAGATTATTTAGTATTATACTTTGATCATATATTAATTTACTTAAACGTGTTTCTACATTATCAAATTTTTCTGTAGTCAACACGTTTTGTTGTTGTATTATTTCGTTAAAACGATCCTCCATTTCCTTAATTCTCTCCATATACATTGTATCCAGTTGTTTCTTTATTTCACTTAAATAACTTTTCATGTAAATTTTGTTTACAGCATCGTTTTCCAATACAGGACTAGCAATATTTTTTATTCTCCGCAAGTTAAAGTTGAAATTACGATCACTATCCAAATGAATCTTGAAATGTTGATTTTGGTATCTTGCAGATTTTTCAATATAATGTCCAAACTTATCGATAGGCATTTTATGAATATGAATTGTTTGTACATTTTTAAGTCTATTTATATAATAATTTTTGCTTCTCTCAATTCCTCAATAATTGATATAATTTCATTATTATGATTTGAGTGACCAGCTGTTGTTGATGAAATCAAAAGACGCAATCTATCAACCAATTCATTAGGATCATCCCAATAAACATAATTATGCTTTTTTCTATTCAATTTCATTAAACCTTTTCCCTTATGAATTTTCTGTTGTTTAAATAGGTTTTTAATAATCGTTGTATATTTAATTGAACGATTTCCTTTAATTTGTCCATTAATACTGTTATTTCGTTTATGGACATTAGTCATCTCCAATATTTGTTTATAATTATTTAAATCTGTTTTATTATAACTGATTGGGTTCTTATAAACTAACAATTCATATAAGCCTGATGTGAAGGGCCATTGTAAATTACCTACAGTAATATTGGTTGAATTGAAAGCGATGGGTTCATTACCCAGTCTCCATATTTGATTTTTATCCTTATGAGGACCATAGGTTTTATCATATATATTTAAGTTAACTTTTGATAAATTATATTGAACACTTTCATTGGGATGTATTGCAATGGTGTTATCATCATCATTGCTATCATCCTCATTATCAACATTATCATTATTATCATCATCATCATCATCATCATAGTCATCATGATCATTTTCATCATCAAATGATTGAAACGTGTTTGAACTTTTCTCGATTTTCTTGTTATTAGAGCTTGGAGAAAACGTGTTATAATCAAGCTTACTCTTTTTATATGGTGTACTGAAGGCAACTTTATTATTCTCAAGATCATGTTTAAAAGAGTTATCCGGATAATTTTCATGTTTTATAATGTTATTATTATTATTATTATTATTAGTTGATTGAACTAATTCTTTTAATGGTTTTGATATTGGTTTCAATGTCTTTTCCAACAATTCATCATTTGCAATTTCTCCAAGCAAAATATTCTTATATTTCTTTTTTAAAATATTTCGAGTTTTAATAAGATTATTAACTAGATTTGTGTTCATATTTATAGGTTGAATTAGAAACAGATTCAAAACAGATCAGTTTAGCAGTTTAGCAGTATAGCAGTATAGCAGTATAGCAGTTTAGCAGTTAGCAGTTTAATAGTTGAGAAGCTATTAGTTTAATAATTAATCTTGTACTGATTTTAAAGTATCTGTAATATTTCTTTTATAGCTTTATAAATATATCGAAACCTTTTCTATATCGACCATTATTCATAGGATCATCTTTGTTAATAACTAGAAAACCATATTTTTCTTTCCAACACTCGGTACATAACTCATGAAATGTTTTCAAAGTCATATCAGAACCAACATGATCATTGTAAATATGCTTAATATTCATTGCATCCTGTTTGAAAATTATAATCATATTAGCATTATCGCGAATCAAGTGTTTTGGTATACGTGTATATGTTTGACATAAATAAAAACTATCAATATCTTTATGACGACCCATACAGAAGTAGGCACGTACATGATTTTGTTTCTCACAAGCTATATCGTCGAATATAAATACTGAATTTGGTTTAACTTCGTCTGGCGATAGAACATCATCATTATTGGAAAATGATGAAAAATTTATCTCCTTAATGGGTTTAATTAGACTTTCTAAGTACTTATATTTCGGTTGTTGTGTTGATTTTGAATATAAGTAAATATTTTTAAATTTCAATCCATGAGGACTTTCAATAAGACTGATCATAACATTTGTTTTTTCGCAATTTGATGGACCCACAATAAGAGCTCGAATAGAATTCGGTAGTAATGAACTATGACGAATTTTATTTGATGAATCGAGCTTTGATTCGATATTCCTTACATTAATCCTTTTATGTTGTTTAAAAAAACGCATTCTGAAATCTAATGATAACATAATATATAAACCAGTCTCTTTTATTTGTTTTCAATCAATTTAATTTCAACCTTTAATCGATAAAGTATCAATAGATATGACAATCATTTATAAAAAGTTATTCAGTCGCCATCCATCCTTCATTGGTAAAGGTTTTCTAAATAAAATAATTAATAAACTTCCCATTGAACTTCATCTACCCGGTTATCAATTTTGCGGACCTGGTACAAAATTAAAGAAACGTTTAGCTAGAGGTGATCAAGGAATCAATCCATTGGATACTGCTTGCAGAGAGCACGATATAGCATACTCAAACAATAAAGATTTAGAGAAAAGACATATTGCTGATAGAATTTTAACTGAAAAGGCTTGGCAAAGGGTCAAAGCAAGCGATAGTAGTTTGGGTGAAAAATCAAACGCTTGGTTTGTTGCTACTGCAATGAAAGCAAAAACAAAATTCGGTATGGGTAACGTTATTAGTAAAACTAAAAAGTCGTCTCCAGTAAATAAACATCAACTATTTAGACATGTATTGAAAAGTGCAAGAAAGAATATAAAAAAAAGTGAAAACTTGAAAGATGCTATAAAGATTTCACGAAAAGTTGTAAACAATATTTTCAAGGGGAAGAAAAAATCGTTAATAAAAACACCTCGAATAATACCGTTACCAAAATCTGGAGGTTTTCTTCCACTTGCCCCTATATTTGCTGCACTGGGTGCACTTGGTGGTTTAGCTGGTGGTGTATCTGGTATTACAAAAGCAATCAATGCAGTTAAAAATGGAAAGGAACAGCTGACTGAAGCAAAACGACACAATAATACAATGGAAGCCATTGCGATGGGAAAAGGCATGTTCTTAAAACCATATAAAAAAGGACTTGGATTATATTTAAAACCTTATCAACAAAATTTTTAATGAAGCTACCTAAAAGAGCCCTTTCTGATGTAGACTTGAGAAAATATGCAAAACATATTCCAAATTTTAGAGGTGTGTTTATGTGCAACACTCTTCCAAGCAAACCATTTAAAAAAGAATGTGGAATAATCAATCTGGATACTTCAAAGGGACCTGGCACACATTGGGTAGCATACTGGAAAAACAACAATCAAATCGAATATTTTGATAGCTTTGGCAATTTGCAGCCACCAAAACAATTAATAAAATATTTAGGAAAAAACATTAGTTATAATTATGATAGATATCAAAATTTTAATACAATAAATTGTGGTCATTTATGTTTAAAATTTTTGTTTTCGAAACTAAAGTAAAAAGAAACTATAAATGTTTTAATAAAATACATCGGTTAAGAATTAAAAAGATCTTGTTTTATTTATATATATATAAAAAAATTTTTTTTCATTTATTAAAAATTTTAAAAGAAATATTATAATTAAATAATTTTTCTAATTTCGCTTGTTAGAGGTGAGTATTCGATTAAGCGATCATGAATAACTAAACAGTATGCTGATGTTTTTTCTGGAATTGGTTTGTTTGCTTCAGTATCAAATTCAATTCGTACATCAATAGGTCCAATTTTAACAGTTTCATTTTGATGTGAAACATCAACAACAATAAGCGGTGCGTAAGACTTGTAATCGTTAACATCTAGCAATGGTTCAGGTTCTCGCATGTAAAAGCTTTGTTGAAATTTTGCATACATATTATATAGTACAGAATACTGGCCATTTTCAAAACGATTATTTAAATCGTCATATGGATATGACTCTGAGTTTAGATATACTTTTAAATTAGAGATATTACAATGGTCAAATATATTTCCTTGTTCTTTACTTTTCTCTTTTTGTAAACCAATTATAAGAAATCGTGGTCTTTCGTTTTGTGGAGAAAGCTTCACATTCCATAAAACCTTTGTATTCGTTGGTAGTGCAGGATTTATATGACAATCCCAACTACGAAATGCAATTGGTATAGAATTTTTGCTGTTGATTATCTTAAACATTTCCAATTTTGCAAAGTCTGATAGTTGAATATGCGGCATTTTCCATATTATATCCAGAATTGTTAATTTCAACTGATCAGTTGTATTTGTAGAATAATATGATCTCTCATCGGATGTAGAACGTTGAAGAATGAGCTCATGTTTCGAATTTAATAGTATTTTGTTATAATCTTCAGCAAACCCCATCAACATTTTCAGAGGTATACAACAGCTAAAATGACTTTTTTCTAAAACAAAAGTTTCGTTAAGACACCAACCAGCGTTTTTTAGTGTAGCACTTTCAGCCTTATTCAATGATACAAAATTTTTCATGGTGGATGAAATTCCAAGTTTGCGTGTACGATCAACTTCAAAACCATTAATTTCATAACGAATTTCATCAAACAAATATGAAACAAAGTTGTTTTTAAATTTCACATCTATAGCTGGAATCTCTTTGTTTGCTTCCGTCTTTACTATAAAGCCATGAATGTAAATCATACTCTCACTTGGTAAGACAAAGAGATCCTGATTTTGAATTGGTATACGAATTTCATCATTGTTGTTGAATGATTTTAGATATGGAGAGTAACTATGATATTCTCTTTTTACATATATAGGTTTTTGAAGGACATTTAGTATTTCATTCATGGTTGAAGATTAAATCCTAATGATTTTAAGTATTCTGTATTATATGATGTTAACAGTTTTTTATTTTTTATACTTTCTCGAATGTGAGTTGGTGCGGTATTGAATGGAAATCCTCTTTGCATTACGTTTTTATTGTAAATGATCATTATTCTGGTTTGAAGTGAAGTCTAAGAGTGATTTTTTCTCTTCTAAAATTTATAAGTTCACCGTCTTGATTTAAGATTCTAATCGTTATGTTGTTTATTTGCTGACAGTTGACGGGTAAATAAATAACATTTCGAGGTTTTTCACTTATTTTATATCCTGGAGGAACATCAAGAGGAAATTCATGAATAACATGATTCGAAGTATTATTAATAAATGATCCGGTTGTTAAGTTGCTTTCAATGCGTATTGTATTAACATCCGTAATATGTGCAGGTAAGTCAGATTCAAATAACCTTGTAGTATTCAATTGATTAATATCTACAATCATCACTTCCAAAGATTTATCATTTTGAAGATTTTGATCAGTGTTATAATATGCAGTTGAATTTACTTCTAATTTTCTTTTGCTAAATCCGAGCAACTTTCCTATACTGTTTGGTTGTGAAAAATCTATATCCATTGATGAGGTTATTTCAGTTTTAAGTGTGTTATTGTTAGCTTCAATTATTAGATAAATTGGTTCATCAATATCTTTTAAGCTTGAGTTTAAGAAAAAATCAATATCCTCAAGTTCATACGAACCAACCGGAATAGTAATAATATGATTTCCTATATGAAACAAATTGTTGTGAACATCTACATTGGGTATGGAATTGAATGTTACAAAATCAATAAGTCCACAAACATATTTTGTAGGGAGTTCAATTGGAGGAAAATATTCTCCAACCAGAGTTGAAGTGTTTCCGATTAAAGATATTGTTATTGACATTTCAAGTATTCAGAATGAACTAATGTTTGATGATTATTTTATCTGATTTAAGTGTTAAATAATAAATCCAAAAAAAAATAATGTTTTTTATAATTTTATGTTTTCTTTATTAATATTTGATTTAATAAACTTTCTTAAGAGTATTACATTTTTTTCAGCACATATACAATATTTTCTATGATAACAACAAATATTTACAGATTTATCATTTTGATATAATGTTTTTAAATTTGGACAATTTAGATCATCTAGGTTATAAAAATTAATTTTATCCTTAAAAATATTTTGAATCCACTTAATTTTTTCTAATCCTTTAACATAATAAATAAAATTTTTATCTTTAACATGCGCAATATAATATTCCTTAATATTTGTTAAGGTTGAATCGCCATCTTGCCATTTTAATCCGTGATGATGATTATAAAGCCAATTAATTGAATCTTTTTCTTTTGTTGTCAACAATGAATATGGAAAAGGTGGTTTAATAATAAATGTTTGTACTTGTATATCATTAATTGAAATACTCAGTTCTTTTACAATGAATTTATTGTTGAGATAAAAACCTTGTACATCTACAACTAATATTCTCTCCTCAGACATTGTGTAATACTAATCAAGTCACAACGACGACTGTAGAACTGTTTATAAAGTCTATGTTTTTAAATTATTATAAAAATTCATTATACATAATGCTTGTTCCCAACTTTTATCGATAAGGAACATTTACAGGTATCAGGTCCACAAGTTGTTTCATTGTTGAAAAAACTGATTATTCATTGTTTTTCTTATTTTAATTTTTTTTATTTATGTTAAATAAATGTTCTTAACACATCAACAACAAAGTTTATATTAAGTAGTAGTAAATGTATTTCATCATATTAGTTAATTTATAATATTTCCATATCCAAATCATGAGTATAATCTTGAATGTTGATTAATGTCATATCGGATCGGTATGTAGTATCATCCTCAGAAACCGTCTCAATTTCACCATTACTTAAAATTCTCTCGTATTCAACTTGACGGTATTCGAAACATGAAATATTTAATCGACGTTTCAAGTAATTGCTGTCATATGTACAACGGATTCTCAATTTTATATTATCTTTGTATTGAAGTTGAAAATGTCTATAAAATGGAGCCGAACTTTCAATTATTCCTGCAATATTTTTTTCTTTTTTTACTAAATCTTGCCTAAATGCTTCAATAGCTTGTTCGACAGTAAAAGATTGATTTATAGGTGGTGTAGAGTCTTCTTGTTCTTCGTTTGATTTATATTCTGTTTTTGCTGTTGACTCGTTGTTTTTATTTAAATCATTATTGAACTTTAAAAGTTTGAAATTTAGTTGTATGCTCACAGTATCATTATTTGGTAATTTTATTGCAAATTCTGTATTTTTAAGTTCATTTTCACTCAAATCAATAGGTAATGAAGCTGAAAACACTTGTATGATATAGATATATGCAAACAATGTGATAAAAATATTTCTCATTTTAGTTTTTCTTTTTAATAGATATGTTCTTAAGTTAGCGATATATTTTTGAATGAGATGATAAGAATTGTTTCTCATATTTATATACTAATTTAATAATCTTCATATTGAAATGAGTCATCACCATCGCTAGCACCACCAGCTGTTTTCTTAACTTTACTATTATTGACAATTTTTTGAGGGAGGGGAGGTTTTTGCTGATTTTTATTCAATGAGCGGATACCAGTCTTACCATTATAAGATTTAGCTGGATCACTAAAAACATGTTCATCTATTTCACTATAAACACATGATGGTTTGTATGAGTATACATTTATATCTTTAAAACCACCCTCATAGACTGTTCCAACTAGTGATATCATACCACCGATAACCTCAATTTTTATATGTTGATTGTGACTAAAATGAAATATTGGAATATTTGTTGGCATTTCTTGTCCTCTATTAAGAGAAAAAATTTGAGTTCTTGTCCCTCCTTCTGCGGTTAGGAACACCTGCATTATAATATCCAAAACTACTGCATTTATTATTTGAAAAGTTTTCCACTGTGCATGACAAGTACAATATTTATCACCAGTTTTTAAAAATTGACCCCAATACATATTTATCAAAGTTTTAATTTAACTGAATCTCTTTTTATATATGCATATATATATATATATATATATATATATATATATATATATATATATATATATATATATATATATATATATATATATATATATATATATATATATATATATATATATATATGTATATGTATATGTATGCATACACGTATACTTAGCCGCAACTGATAAGAAGTTATTGAAATATCTAAAAACGTCTTATACTATCAATTATTGAATATAAAGAATCAGTTTGAAAGTTCGTCTTACGGTGAAAAGTTGAAAGCAAAAAAAAAAAAAAAAAAATGAGGGCAAGCTTAAGAAAATTGTTTCAAAGTTCTAATATTACATACTTACCTTTAAAGAATATGGAAGAAAATACTATATATGAAATCAACAAGATAGATCGAGTACATACAAAATATGGTGAAAGTATAAGATGTGATCTAAATAACGAATATTACATTTATTTACCTAAACGATTTCTGATTATTACTAAAAATCAGATGGATTATCTAAACACAACTCCACACATTTTAAAGAAAGTTAAAGAAGTGAAGGGGTCATATACTCTAATCCTTAAAAAGAAGAAGCAATTTGTATTCTACAACAACTTGTATAACAGTACTGAAGAAGACGATGATGATGATGATGAAATAGAAAACACCTTTTAAACAATTCACGAAACAGAAAACCCTTTAAAAATTAAAATCATATATATTTATGTATATATCAATAAAAACCGTAAACTCTAAAAATGTCTCACGTATTTGATAAATAAACTTTGAAACAGAAACTTTTTTTAAAATTATAAAAACGCATACTATGTATATCAATAAAAAAAAAAAAAAAAAAAAAAAAAAAAAAAAAAAAAAACCACAAACTCTAAAAATTTCACACATATTTAATAAATTAGGAACTTTATCAAAATGAAAAAAACCGCAGCGAATGCTTTTTTAAAATTAAAACCCTCTCAACATTAAAAATTTTACCACATTTTTTCTGTTTAGAAACAAAATTACATTTCTGAATTTTGTATAAAAACCCCCACTAGTTTTACTTTAAGTGTCATTCAAGTTAAGTAAATTATCAGAAATGGAATCACATTTGAAAACCATTTTTAAAAAATCACAAAATAAAACCATTCTCCCTATAAAGGAGATGGATTTTAATCGTAATTACAAAATTACAAAGATGGAGCGTGTACAGACACGCTTCGGGATAAAAATTCGGTGTCTGGTAGAGAGAACTCATTATATATACCTACCGAGTATATTTAATGAGACAATAGACGATGAAATTATTGCGGAATTCGACCGCAATACATACTTCCTTTCCAAAATAAGGAAAGAAACCAGTGGACTTAACTATGAATTAACCATAAATGCAGAAACAACAGGTAATTTCTGGTAAAATAATTTTTATTTTTATTTATTGATTATTAAATCTAATAATTAATTATTTTCGTTTAAGCTCAAGATACACCATAGAAATAAATTGAGTATTGAAGACAAAAACAACAGCAACAACAACAACAAGAAACAGTACTTTGAATGATGAAGCTGCGATTTTTTTAATTTTTTTATTTTCTTTTTTAATAATAATATAGTATAACATATTTACTTAAATAAAAATGCTGTTGCAATTTTAATTTAACCATTTGTTTGTTTGTTATTTTTTTGTTATATAGTAAAAACATTATAATTACTCCTACACTTGATTGTAATGTATTAGTTTAATGGTATTCATTTTGAAAACAGTTTTAAATTGAAACAAATTACCACGACTTCACTTTAAGCAAAACCGAACCCCCCTTACTTTGAATGATAAAGCTTTTATGATGTTAATAATAATAATATAGTATTTCTATATAATAAATATAATTTAAAATAAAAAGTAAAAATTTTTTGTTTTATTTTATTCTTTATTATTAATTCATTTACATTTATAAATTCCCATCAACTTCTTAATCTATATATTTACATCTAGGAAAATTTGATCATCATCATCATCATCTCGCATAATATCACTATACAAAGTTAAATTTGATGATGATGATGATGATGGTATTCTATAATGTCCCCATGCATAAGTATTAATACCATTATCTCTTATAAATCTCTTATCATCTAAATAGCTTAACGATAATTTACTAATATGTTGAGTATAAATGTTGTGAACCTTAGATCTAAAGATATACATGGAATCATAATATAATTTTTTATCTAACAAACATTTTCTAAAATCAACTATACTCAATTTGTTAGTGATACACTGCTTAACCCCTTTAATTTTTTTAATTTCTTTTTCTTCTCCATCTTTTTTAACTGAGTACATTTTTGCTCTTAAACCAATGAATTCTTTAATAACTTTACCATTACACTCATCCTTCATCATGCCTAAAACTTTCTTATTGAGAAGTGGGATATTGTAGACATTATCTATCGGATATGCAGACGTATCAAAATGAGTATTTATATCGCCTTTAATATCACTGTATAGGTCATCTGTTTTAATATCGTAAATAAAGGAATCAGTATCCATATAATTAAGTTTGATGTTTTCACGATATTTTGGTTTTATGTAATCATAGTGAAAATTATACATTTTCCATTTAGATATTTCTAAAACAGAAAATCCAATATAAATAGGTTTATTGTACACAGATTTAATTCTTTTCATTTGAATGACATGCATATTATCATGAATCTGAAGTGAACTATGAAAATTTGGTTTAGCTATAAGAGCCCTAGCTCCTAAACGTTTACCCCTACTCTCCCATTGACATACTATTTTAATATCTTTCCTCTTGTCGACGTTTCCCATAGTCTTTCCATATACCGCATTATTTAGCAATTTAAAAAAATTTTCTTCAAATGAATTTTTAGCCAGAGTCCTATGATGATTATTTAAATCAATATATTTTTTTAACCAATCTGATTGATTAAATTGAAGAATTCTATATATTTTCTTTAAAATTAATCCATGCTGTATACACTGCTGCAAATTACGATAATGTATTATGTAGTGGCTTTTATTATTTAAATCAGTTATTAATTTCTTTTGTTTCATGCTTTCGATTTTCTTATTTTCAGAGCAAAATGGTAAATCATTATGATAGTCATGCAGCATAGATGGATATTCTAGATCCACTTCTAATATATATCCAAGTAACGAATCTTCTGCTATATTATTAACGTTAAAATTTTCGAAATTCTCAACCCATTTGAAATTCTTATAGGGTAGGTATTGTGACATTGCATAACCATATAAGTTATTAACATCTAAATATATTAGATAATTTGATTCTTTGCTAGAATCATATTCACTAATATATTTATTATTAGCTACTGAATGTCGATTAGAACACTGTACAATACCACCCCTTATACCTTGAAGAACAAAATTGTAGATATTAATATCTGTCAACAACTCTAATTCTATTTCGGTTGTTTTTAGCATTGCATCTCAGGATAGACCTGGAGTGGTATAATATTGACATGGATCTAAATTATATATGCTTACACAAACTTTACGGAAATTTTCAAATATATCACAAAGTAAAAGAATATCTACTTTTAGATATAAAAACAAATAATCCTTTAATGTTACACATTTAAATGTTAACCATACTTTTTGTGCATGTTCATAATCCTCTACACTACATGACTCATTACTTAATTTATTGAAGAATTCTGAACGAGGTGGTAATTGAATTTCATCAAGTCGATTAATTGAACTTAAATAGTCGTACGGAAAGACTCCCTTACGTCTCATTAAATTGAATTCTTCAGGATTTGGATAGCTTGACTTTACTCTCGATAAATCGCTGTCGGACAAATAACTGCTTAGCTTTGATATACTCGACGGCATAAACCTAAATGAATCGAGAAAACGTAACTCAAATGTATCTTTTTTTTCATTGACTGCAATTCTCTTTGATATGGATACATAGAGCTCCTTATTTAAAGGTATTATATTTATAGCACCTTCAATTGTTGAAAGCTCTCTTACAAAGAGATGGCAATCATATGCCGAAAGATTGTGTAAAAATATAGGAATGAATTTTGGTATTTGATATTCTAGATTACACTGGTTATGGGCTGCACCCCTATATTGACCAGTTAGATGACAATGATCAGCTACTTTAGTCTCATTAGTTAAAGGTTTAGAACAAATATGACAAGTCTTGCTTTCATAATGTTGCATCTGTTGAAGGGGTGTTAAGGGATTCATTGGTTTAACAACACTCAGATGCCCAGTGTAAATAGATAAAATATCATGAACTAAACTTTTGAAAAAATATTGTGGTGTATCAACACCACTGTAAATTCTAAAAATATCTAAATCTGAGTTATAAGAACACTTAATGTAATAGCTATAAGCAAATGGTATATGTTTTTGTACTGATTTAACGTTAGACGAATTTTGTATATTAACTGATTCGAGTATACACTCAAAATCAGCATAGCAGACAAAAGGCATATTCATTTGCTTTTTAAAATTCATAAATCTAAGCTTACTGTTTTCTGAGTCGGGCATATACGTCACTACCCTATTACATTCTTTTTTATGTTTAATCAACGATGATTCCTCATGAAAATGTATTAAACAGCCATTGCATATATAGAATTTATTTTTATGGGATGTTAATTGGCTTCTAATTAATCTGTTAAAAGTTAAATATAAAAATAAAAAATTAATTAGTATACTTTTTTGTTAAAAAGTATAAAAATATGTATTTACCTTGAAATATTTTTAATCCATATATAATGTGATTTTTCAACGTCCTCAAGCAACAACAAGTTGATATGATTAGATTTTTCCTTTTGTGTAAAATAATATGGACCGATTACTTTATTATCCTCATCTAGACCAAACACGTTAATACTAATATCACTGTTATTGGCTTCAAAGATTTTGATTGCATTAATCTGAAGTGGAAAACTCAAGTTTTTAAAATTTAAAACAATCCCGTTTTCCAACACAAGTACTTCATCTTCAATATTGATTATTTTGTATGATGTACATCTATTTGAATTTAAAACAACTGGATTCAATGCTGATATTAGTGCCCATTTGAAACAATACTCATCGTTATTTTGAACATTAATACAGGCCGACTTCTTCAGTATTGACTGTGGTAGTGGAATATAGTTCGTGCCTTTTATACACTTGTATTGGTTAATATTCACTTCCAAATGCATAATTCGAATCAATGTCCAACCACTATCTCGCTCCTGGAATTCACTCATCTTTTTCACTATAACATCACATTGTTCATTGTAAATATTGAGGATATGTTCTCTTGTTGAATACATTTCAAGAATAATCATTTTAGTCTGATGTGACTTTATATCAATCATAGATGAATTATCAACATCATCATCATTATCTTCCTTTATCAATATGTATTCAGCGAACAACTCAATGTTGAATTTTATGTTATCATGTTCTTGTATATGCTTACATAATAATCTTATCACCTTTTCTCTGATTGAAGCTAGAAAACTCTCAGGTATTAACTCATTTTCATTCTCATTTTCAATCAAATATGTTGCAATACGATTGCTGAATGAAGATTTTATACGTTTTAAATTATCAACATCATCATCTTTATCTGATCTCTTAGAACAATTATATTTATGTTCATTTGTTCTTTTATGATAAGACCACTTTTTTCTTAGAATAACTTTTTCACAATCATCACAAAAAATATTTATATTTTCACCATTGTTATTACCTTCTGTTTCAGTGTGTGTGTGTCGGTGCCATTCCTCTCTATCTGAGAAATGTTTTTTGCAGGTCGTACACTTAAACGATGAGGAAGGACCATTATGAAACCGTTGAATATGACGTCTTAAATTATTTTTCAATGTAAATAATTTTTTACAAAATTCACAAATAAATCTATCGTTCATTTTTTTACGTTGCTTTCTTTTTAGAACTTATTACGTGAGTGCGTTAGAAAGAACTTTTAAACTAAGAATTATTTTATTAGCTGTAAACAAACCTCATTTATATAGAAAAAGATATGTGTACCTACAAGTTTTTATACCAAACACATTCATACATATCAATGAAAAAACCACAACAGAACTTTTAAAAAATTTCAAGCACATTAATAAATAAAATATATATATATGTAATAGTATATTTATTTTTGGGTTTTTATTTCTTATCAACTTTGTTGTGTATGGTTAGGATCAAGCTTTTGTATTCAAACAACTTAATTAAATCAACTGTTTCAAACACACATTCATACATATCAACGAAAAAAAAAACCACAACAGAACTTTTAACAACAGAACAACAATACAATAGGGTAGCACTTATATCATCGTTGTTACTTTTCTCATACAAAATTAGTATACAAATCCTAACCAACCCCACCCAAACCCCCACCCAAACCCCGGCCAAACCCAGGCAAGCCAAGCCAAGCCAAGCCAAGCCAAGCCAAGCCAAGCCAAGTCGTGCCAGCCCAGTTGCCGAAGCTGCTCAGCGATCGGATCCGCCCTAATAGAAATAACATTCAGGGATGGAAAATGCATTTCGAAATGCTTGCATATAACTTACTACCAGTAGATTTCTTACACCATGTTTCCAACTCTGCATGATCCCAAAAATGTATGGGATTTTTGATAACGAAACACCATAAACATACTACTGAAAGGGACCAAGGGAAGAGGCACATCCCTACAAAGTTATTAAGAATAATATATTTTGAAAGCTGTAATAGCAAGAGTCCACAAATTTGTTATGGACTCTTTTGCGAGCGAGGGGCAAGGTAATTCAAAATATTGGTAGAAAAGGACCGAGGGAAGGGTCACCCACAAGTAATTAAAAATAATCCTATATCTTGAAATCTATAATAGCAAGTCATCAAAATTGTTATGGACCCTTTTGAGAGCGAAGTGCGAAGTCATTCAAAGTATTGGTCGAATAGTACAGTGGGAGGGACACCACCTATACAAAGTAATTTTAAAAACCTTATATATTGGAATCCATAATAGCAAGAGTCTTCAAATTTGGTAGGAGCTAATTTAAAAACAATTAGTCATTTATATAAAAATTAATGTTTGTTTGTATGTCCTTTATGTTCGGTTGATCACGCGCAAAGTTTACTTTACAAAGTCTTAAGGCCGGGGCACAATGAATCCGTCATACGTTATACTTCGCCTTTTTCAACTGACATTATCGCAACGACGGAGAAGGTTGGCACAATGAGTACTTTATTGACGGAAGCATTTGAACAGCTTCAATAGGATGATTCTCCATTTTATTTATTAAATTAAATTTTTTTATTTATTTCGTTTATTTCTCTTGTTTAATTTTATTTTTGCTGCCACAAAACACAAAAACCTAATTCAGAACATACCAAAAAAAAAAAACAACCAATATCTGTCAAACTACTCAACGTACGCAAAAAGTTAAAAGTTGACCAGTTTTTGAACTTTGTGTTGACGGACACGTACTGAATGTAACAGCACCCATAAGAAACCATGTATTTCAACTTAGCTGTCAGTTGAAAAAGGTGAAGTTTTACATATGACGGATTGATTGTGCCCCGGCCTTTAATTCAGCTGGGTGAGAGACAGAAAGAGAAAGTATTTTCTCCTCGATCTTGCACACAGCTGGATTAAGACTTTGAAAAGTAAACCTTGCGTGTCTAAAAGGGGTGTTATTCATATTATAGTTGGGCCTTATTATAACATTTTGATCAAGCCATTTGGTATACTGGGCATATGTATGTATGTACATTAGGATAGCCGTTATTTTATTTATTTATTTTCTTATTTCTTTTACTCTCACCCCAAATCGGTTCAGTTTTATGTAAAAAAAATATAAAAAAATTTCATACCGATAAGTTGCGTTTAGCGGGTGCGTCCATATTTTTGAATTTTGGGTATTTGAACACTACATGGGAAACTGCGAAGAATCTTCAAAACAAATTAATTAGCTTCAAATTTAAAATTTAAGATATGAGAAAAAAATATTAATTAAAAAAATTTACTGTGACCCATATTTCCCTAGCTTTTGTCCTTAAAATGTTCATATAAACTTGTGTATACGTGTCGGTCAAATATGTACTAAAGGGTTGCATTTGTATACTCGTTTGTATAGCCAAAACAAATATACCATGGTATGTACCATATAATTGTAGCAGTGTTCGAAAATAAGCTGTACATTATTTAATGTAATTTACACGGGGTAAGATATTACATCTATCTACCTTGTGTATGTTTACATATACACTACACGATAAGAATCACAATGATTTTCAACTCAAGTAATATACCTTATAAAGCACTCTGATTGACGGCCTATACAGTGATGCCAACTTTTTTGGCTCTAAAGCCTGGTACTCTGTTCAAAGTTGTGAAAAATTTTCAGCACCATTTATTATTTCGCGTGGAAAATTTGACATGTACTGAAAGTAGCCCAACTCGCGTTTTTTTTATAAATTTCTCGCTTTTATTGCTTGAAAATATGCAACATTGTTAAAATTCCGTGCGAAAAAAGCACTGCTCATGTTGTTTCGCAGCTAAACTAAAATGATGCCAGACTAATTTTGCATGCAAAGACATGATTTTACGTGTTTTTCACAACAAGAACAGAGTACTACTTTTGCGAATTTATTTCGCAAATATTTCATACTAAATACTTTTATATGTAGTTTGAAAGCATTTCGCACGAAATTGCGAACAGAGTACCAGGCTTTAAAGCACATTAAAATTTTAAACAAGCACTAAAAAGCGCAATTTTGAAATCTAAAAAGCGTAAAAAGCACTAACGTGAAAAACGAGTGAAGTTTAATAATGTTTTCTAAACTATTCTCTATTTCGGCAATATTATCAACATTTTTAATGAAATATATCAGACGAAAAAGGTATGCTTTACACTAAACAAATAAATACACCAAGTTTTTATTAAAGTAATTTTAGGAAATAGGTAAATTTCTTAAAAGCACTACTTAGTGCTTTTTCTTAGTTTAGCACTAAAGCTAAAAATTTGGCGTTTTGAGTCTTCAAAAAGCACTAAAAATAGTGTCAAAAGCACCAACTTGGCATCGCTGGGCCTATAGCATTGAAATTAAAATTTTTGTGTAAAACTATGTGTAAATCAGTAACCCGCAAGCCATAGCACAATTGTGCGGATGAAAATCACACACATGGTTATGCTCTTTTATTTAGTCGTCACTGAGCAAGCGACGAATTAAGTTGTGCGCGCATGGTTTAATTTTTTCCTGGTTTTTTGTTTAGTTTTTTTAAGCACACGGAACGAAATTAAAGTTCAAATTTAATAAATTTCTAGACAAAAAATTGATAATATAATTATGGAAGCTGGGAAATATTCCGTGATTAAAAATGTTTTTGGCAATACGCATTGCATTTTATGTTATGAAACATTAAAAAATAATAGGGAAAATAGATTTAAAATGCATTTTAATAGTATCCACAGATCTGTAATAAATTTAATTTTGAATTTATACACTAAATTGTTGAATGGTTATTAAATTTTTACTTTTTATTTAAGTTTTTATTAAATTGCTTATTTACAAACAAAAAAATTCAAACAACTAATAACCACATCATGTATTTTACATTACAAAAGTTTTCTTCAAGTGCAAGTTTATTTTACTCTCATTTTTCTCACCAACACAAACATATTTTATTTTGCGGGACACTGGTGTAAATACACTATATTTTAGTGTTCTTTGTCAAAGTGTTAGTGCTTCATAAGCAAAGACTGTAGTAATTCAGTGGTGTCAAAAATAAAACTATGGTTGTATGTGTGAGAAAAATTGTCTTATTCGTCTCTGAAGTACATCGAAAAAAAAAAAAATAAATATTTGCAACAAATGCAGTTTAGTGAAGCAGGTCATGACATATAAAAAGGAGTCTATATGATAGAAAACTAAAAAATAAAGAATAAAAATTAAATAAAAAATTTTGGGGCGGCCCATATTTTCTGAGTTACGGGGCTGTGAAGTTTCCATAGGAAACTATGAAGAATTTTTAAAAATAAATTTTTAAATATCTTATCTGATAGGAACGTGAAAAATAAGAAGAAAAAATTTAACAAAAAAATTGACTGCGACCAATATTTCCCGAGTTAATGGTCTTTTAAGTGTTGATTTAAAATGCAGTTTAGTGAATCTGCTACAAAAAAAATCAAAACCTCTTTTTAATATATATTCATTTATTTCCTTAAAAGTTTTGTAACATAAAATACATTGAATATCGCAAAAAGCATTACTGATCATAAAATATTTATTTTTTATAAATAAAGAATTTAATACACCCGCTGCGCATGTGTTTTCGTCGCTGTTTCATTGACGACTAAATGGAAGAGAATAAGAATGTGTGTGATTTTAGTTTGCACAATTGTGCCATGAAACTGACATCATTGCTGTAATCCCTCTAGTCAACTTAGAACCATATGTCTCTATGTCAATACTCTTTCTCCAGCGACAATTTCACTAGTTAAAATGTAGACAAATTTCCTTTTATTCGCGAGTTAGAGACGACAGTTCTAGCACTATTGACAATGTCACTAGAAAATCACTATAAGTTTACTATTGACAACGAGAGGGATATATCAATATTGTAGACTAGAGCCCCTAAAATTTACTAGTGAATCTTTGGTGCCAATATCTCCATGTGGTCCCGAAAGAGGTACTAAGTCAGTAGTGCTATAGTCTAGTGGTGGATTTTCAATGACAAGCTAATGTTAAATGTCAAAAGATGATACCATTGGCTGGGGTACACCTGGTCAGTAGTGCTACTGACAACGTCACTAGTAAATCACCACAATTTCACTATTCGCACTTTCTTCAGGGATTATATGTACATCCATTCATGCATGCATGTATGAATGGATGTTCATATCACAAAGTAGACCAGAGTTGTAATAACTGACGTAAGGAAAAAGCTAAAATCATTTGTGGTGCAAGAACTGCGAGAAAGGGACAAATAGCGTGTGTTTGTTATGAAAATTGCAAACAAAACAAACAGAAAATATAATAAAGAAATTAAATTTTACAATATTAAATTAAAGTAATTTAAATTAAAAGTATTTATTTGTTTCTAATTGGAAAAATATAATTTGGAAAAGATTATTTGCATTAAAATGTGTACATACGTATTAGATTTGTGTTTGAATAGTACATGGTGTGTGTGTGTATATAAAAATTTAAAATGCCACAATTAAGTCCCTGCTTAAAAGAAAAATGTGGCCAATATATAAAAAACATGAAATTTATAAGAAATAAAAGTGAAAATGAGGAGCAAATAGATATATTCAATCATTGAAGGACTAATATTTGCTCCGGCGTACGTCATGTGTCTTATTTGGATTTGGGGTTGCTAGTTTCCAGACATGCATCTGATGATGATAATACGATATCTATTGCGAAGGTAATGAACCAGTATTTTATTTATTTAAAGAAAATAACGATTTGGTTTCTTTTCAGCATTCAGTGCGTTTGAAACATGGTGTTCTAAACATCCGGATGTTATGCTATGTCCATTGTGGTTATACATTACTTGATCTAACTTTTCAATTTCGGAAAAATAATGAAATTGATTTATGGAAAGATGGAGCTATTATTCACCCTTATCGGGAATGAAAGTTCGCTTGGAATGTGTTCCCTTTCCCTTTGTGATCGCCAATGTTTGCGTTGTTTCAGTATACTATTTTCCATTTTGTCCACCACTTGTTCATGGGAAATATTTCAGGTGAACAAATTGTTCGTCTTTTATTCCCGATAAGGGTGATTATTTGTGTACAGACGTTTGGATTTTTCTTTATGTAACTAATAAAAAACAACATATTTTATTTTGCAAATAAATTTATGCATTTTATTTTTCTATTTTGTCTTGAAATTTTAATTATAAGCATGTAAAGAAAGTGTGTTGAATTCTATTTATATTATTACTTAATATAATTTATTATTGTTGTCAATATGTTTGTTTAAAAAATTTAAAACTAGTAAAATTATATAAAATTATATAAATGCACAAAAAATAGTTAAATATTGCATTAAACACAAATAAAAACTTATAAAAATAAATACACAATTAAATTTTAGTGTTTTAAGTTCAAGATTTTCGATCAAAGTAGCCTGCAACAGGTCTTCTGCATCATTGTTGGCCGTGTACTGTTTGGTGCTGGTTACAGTTGCTGTTGTAGTATTTTTTAATCTTATCCGCTGCGTGCCCGCTGAAATAAAGTCAAAGTTAAAATTAGATATTATTTTACTTCAAAAATTTATAAGTATGTAAGTCTAGTTGTAATATACTTACAATTTTTTTTGTTGTTTTTGCCGATGTAGTAGGTGCATCTCCAATCTTGGTGAAAGCCTGTATAAGTGCACTTTCAAGCGATTTGATTTGTTGCGCTGCATTTCCACTTGCGCCAATTTGTCAAGTTCCCAGGCTACGTCGTACAAGTGAGTTCACAAAAGCGACGTCCATAATTACTGACTCTCTTGGTGTTTCTGAGAAAAATTGGGTTAAGTTTTGCCACGGCAGCTCATGTTGCCGCGCATACCCTTGACTTATTAGACAGTAAAGCGGATAAGGCAGTAGGATTTCTGCCTGTCGAATTAACGTCAACGTCATCAGATTCGATACAAATGGGCGAGTTACGCGTCTCAACAAATCATTATCCTCGGCATTTTTTTCTTTGATGGATCCATATGTTGCCTCCGGCAAGAATCCTGCTTTAACTGGTTATTTTCCCACAATTAAATTACTGTTCCAAGGGATCCGGAAGATCTGTCAGGCGGGCAGCCTTTCATGCATATGTTGCTCCTAAAAAATAAAACGATTTAAATTAATATACGTGTATATTAGATAAAATTATAGTTTTTTTACTCACATAGGTATTTTTCTGTTTTGCCAAAAATGTGCTTCTGAAAATATAGAGAAAAAACTAGCTATTATGACAATACACAGACATAAATTATCAATTGCAGAAACTAATCACCTTTAGTTTCAACCAAGATTATGTTTTTCTTACAAAAATCTGCAAATAAATACAATTTAAGCATATTTCTTTAAAACTAATAAATTTTCACATTGTACTTACCAAAATCACAAGCGAATGAAAAACACAAAGCACAAAGAAAAAATGCCACCACGAAAGAAGCTTAAAGAATACGCAGTGACTGAGAGAGCGAAACCTCCGAAAACACTAATTATCTTCCGTCTCGTGTCATCTCTGTATATCCTCTGTGGTTCATATAAAGATGTGCAATTTAAAAAAAAAAATTTGTTTTCGTTGGGAGGGAAGTAACTAGGAGAGAAAATTATTGAGAGTATAAAGCAGCACACATTAAAACATCAGTGTTGCCGACTTCTGCGATGTTATCTATAAATGGAACAAACCAATTTTTCCTCAACTATATTTGAATTATATATAAATATCTTATGTAATTTTAATATAATTTCGCTCCAACATTATTGTATGCTCGAATTATTCCAGTTTAAACTTTTGATAATCAAGTTGCATACATATTTTGTTCACATTTCGTGTTAAACTGAAATATTATATAAAAGGTATTTTGTTTGTCATTTATATTAAATAAATGTAAATCAAAAATTAATGTTTCGCTGAATTAGTAAAGTCAAACACTTAAATATGGAACTAAACGTGGGGCAAACCTTTAACTGATGGCATAAAATCTTCCACAGGCTCATCAAAATTTCATAAATTTCACTTCCACATAAGTAGAATTGTTAAGTTTTCAAATTTTTTATTTTTATACAATTTTGCATTTTTTTTAATATTTTGAAATATTGTTTAATACATTTATATTAGCCTTTTACAGGGATTTCTTAAACTAATTTCTATAAAAACTTATATGTTACTTTACGCCACTTTTATTTAAAAACTAATGAAACATTAAGAAGAAGGCTACATATGTATGTAGTTATGTGTACCAGGCAAAATGTTTTCTTCGTATCAAAAACAAACTTAAAATGTAGACGCTACTTTGACAATCTCGCCAAAAAGTCACCAAAGTAATGGACAAAATAAGCGATTCTGTGATTCTTTCTTGGTTAAGAATCGAAAAGTACACCTGTTGAAAATTCATTATGTATATTTCTTATATATGTATGTATAAATCTATATGTATGTGTGAGAACATACACAATTAATTAATTTAATAATAATTAAACGTGTATACATGTGAATGTACATTAGGGTCATAACTTTTTTCATTTTCTTTTGATTCTTTAAATAATATTGACCGTAAGATAGATCATTGGGAGAATGACGTCCAAATAAAGTTATTATATGTACATGTTTATTATGTATTTGAATAATTGTTTATCTTATACATATCGGTATGTAGAATTAAATTTCAAAACTCGCTACATGCAACGTTAAAAAACGTTTAATAAAGTAAGTGTGCCATATACAGTTTATGTCCTTTCGTTATTTTGTTGGATAGAAACATAGTAAATTTTTGCAGAAGAAAAAATGTTTTACTTAAAACATATGTACAGCAGCTTAAAACATGTGTAGCAGGAGCGAGCTTTAAACTACGCACTTATTGCAGTGTTTAAGAATTCAATTTTCTTCAAGTAGCAAGTTATGTTCCTCGCAAATTTTTTTAGTTTGTTCTACTTCTCGGTCTAAGGGCGTTAAAGAGCAGAATGGATCAATATTATTTTTATTATTACTATGAAGCTTTCTAAAACATAAGATTAAAAATTTAAATTCTTAAGCAATAGTGCTCCACCCAGCAATTATTTTTTTAGAATTTTTTTAATTTATCGCCAACGGAAAGTACTACAACTACACAAAGCAATAAAAGGTGCACATTAGAGTGGTTATGGCTGCAAAGGACGAGTTTTGTTCTGTTCCATTCAAGCAAGAAGTTTTTTTCTCACTAGACAATGCAAAGAAATAGTTTTGGAACTCAATCCAATTTTTAATGTACTTTTCAGTAATCATTGAGCGATTTGCTTGTTTTTTACTTCAGATACTAAAGCTGCACGGTGTTATTTGTCAAAAGTCACTGCTATCGTGATTTATATATATACATACAAGTAATGTACATACTTATGTACATATGTATATACATAGGAATAGAGCACCGTAAATATAATTACAAAAAATTTTATTTACGTAATATTTAAAATTTGGATTAGTTTGAAGTTTTATCCCTGTAAAACAGAATTGGGATTCCGGCAACACTGAATAGAATATGAGATTAAACCAACCCAAGAACATTGCAGACGGACAACGCCATGGTACAATTATACTAGGTACATGTACGACTACAACAAAATTACAACACCAAAAAACACATGCATTTTGTTTGTATATATATATAGTGTTGCCAATCTGTGTGTAGTTAGACAGTGTGTAATTTCTACTCACATGTGTAGGCCATGTAATTAAATTCTTGTATAATCTGTGTGTAATTCTACTTTGGGTTTTATTTTTATTTATTTTTGTTTTAATTTTAACCTACACAAAAGATGTGTAGTGTAATTTTCTTCGATGTGTAATCGGAGACGCAGCCATGTGTAAATTCATTGGCAGCACTGTAATCATTTTATGCACACACATATACTAACATTTTTGCAGCTTGTAAACAAAGTTTGACAACTATTCGTATTGTATACAATAACAGGCTGGGCTTGTGCATGTACCTGTTATAATTGTATCATGGACGACGCCATGCACTCTATACTTATCTTTTGATAATTTTAAGCCAGGATTGCACACTTTTACACATGTAATGTGAAACCGTTCTTCTTGTATTAAGTTTGGCAATAAATTGAGGACAAAAATCTACATCACTTTTTAACTTTTGCAAGTTCACATGTGCGTAATAAAGAAATATGTTTTTTCTTGAATTTACCCTTGGATCTTAGGTTTAATATTGCAATACTTTTGAGTAAAATAATAACATTATGCTTTACAAACTTATAAGACTTCCAAATTTTTAATAAAAAAATACTTGAAAATTCATAATATTGTTTGCTTTGTAACTTCAAATTACTCAAAATACGCATTTGTATGAGTGTGACATTTTCCATGGCAAAAATTGGTTAATAATACTTTACACTCTAACCATAATACATACTTATGTAGTAGAAACTGAAACTCGTTAAGAATCCACTGGCTATAATTTTCAAATCCATAGAATTTAATTACATAATTACCGATAAAATCATAGAAAGTCTGAATACAAAAGAGTATGAAAGCAGGATTAATTTTTGTCTTCCCATTTTACCGAACTTAGCAAGAAAAGTATGGGAAAACATTACTTGCGTAAAAGTTGGCAGTCCTGTAGTTAAAAAAATACATACTTAAATATGAAGTGTGCAGTGGGCAGTTGCAAGCAAAATAACACCAAAAATTTTTTTACTTCTATTGTTTTCCGAAAAATAAGGAGCAAAGAGCATACTCGTATTGCAATCAAAGTAATGCAGTATTTTATTAAAAATGACATAATTTGTTTTAAAAATTTTCAGCATACAGAAAGAAATTTAAAATTATAAATTTAAAACTAATTTTATTATATTTTTTTTTTGCATTTTTAGTTCTAGTTCAAAAGTCGTAATTGATAATACACCCTATTGAGATGTTCACAATATGTATAGCCGGCACATATAAGCAAACACAGTGTTTAATATCTTTGTGGTTATCTTGGTAATATATGCTACACTCAAAATATTATTATTATGAACAAAAAGTTTCGTTTTTTAATATTTGTGCAATAAACGAAAATTTTGTAAATTTTATCAAAAGTTTAGCTGGTGCAAGGAAACAGATTTCGTAATTATACGAGTTTCGTTGTGTTACAAAAATTATATATAGCACCATATTTTTCGTTTATTTTATTGAATTTAGAAGAAAATTAAACATTTTTATAAACTTGGAAATTTCCAAATATAAAAAAATTTTTTGCCAACAGTACAATTTTGTCAATTTTACGAAAAAATATTGAAATATAAAAATAAAATTTGCTGTGTTGTTAAATTTTTTAATTTTTCCTCCATTTCTTTTCATGTCATTGCGCAACTTTGAATAGCCAGTTTGATTCGTGAGTTTCAGTGTAAAGTATGTAATGTAATGTATGGGAAATACAGAGGCTGTAACAATTCCACTAAAATTATATTTTTTTATAATTATTACAAACTTCAGTTCCAAGAATTATATATTATTCTACAAACCTATTTTTCAAATGCAAGACAAAATAATTTTCTTGCAGATTTTAATATTTTAACCTTTTTATTACAAAATTTCGTATATAACTCGAAATTGCTTTTCATGAGTCATGAATTTCTTTTGTAATATAAACATAATTTTTCGTAAATCTAATAATAAAATATTTGTAAATATACAAAATGTTCTTACTTACAAATAAACAAATACATACCGTTTCTCCTATCTACGAAGGATTTTGAAACGTAAAAATTACGAATATATTCGTAAAATGAACCACATTTTTCATATATTTTACCTATGATATATTTTGAGTGTATATGAGGCTATCAGTGCACGGCACATTAGAGATTTTTGGTTGCTGATAAATACATAATTTACGTTACCAACTATCAAATGAAGTTAGAGTAAACCCCATTTTGGTATGCTTAAAAAATGGAGCTGGAAAATAGTTTTTGTACAGATCATAGTTTTGCAAAGTATTAAGCAATTAAATAATCAAAAAGAGCAATTGTTTAAAAAACTAGATGTGGGTTACACCACTTCTTGGCTGGTGGATTAAGTAAACCATAAAGTTCTTTAAAGTTAAAAGTTTTATATTTTTCTTCATGTATAGCGAGTGCCAGACACATCAATATTCAGCTTCAATATGTGTGGTTGTGTGCGTTTGTTTTCCAAAAATAGTCGCACATATACTATTGGTGTGAATATTTTTTTTATAAAAAAACGCACGCAACCACATATTGAAGCTGAATATTGATGTGTCTAGCACTCGCTTATGGTTTAAAGATTTATCAATGATCTCATTAGCATTTATAAATTTAGACAAAGATTAAAATGGTTCGCTTCCAAAATTTAGAGAGAAAAATTATAATATGTTCCACTGTAATGTTTACAAAATTTTTTTTGCTTGTTTGTGGCTTAAAATTATCAGCCAATGGCAAAACATTACATCACGCGGTAGTGCATACATAAATACACACATATGCATATCATTCCTGATCAATGCTAGCCAGTGATGTCAGATTTATTTGTAGCCTCCTCGCTAAATTAGTTGTCGAATATCGCCAATATAATATTATACAAGGCTAAATGAAAAATAAAACATTAATTGAACTTTAAAGAAAATTTATTATTTGACATATTGTCAGAAGTGTAGATAAAATAATTGAAATTTATTTGCTGGTAGTTTAGCATGTCTATATACATACGTATTTCATTGTAAATACTTTTATTGTTATCCAATGGATTTCTAATTGTATAAGGATGTAGAAAAATAAAATGGGTTCACATGGATATAAATTATTTGCTGGGTTTTGTATCAGTTTCAAAGCCTACTAAGCTTATTTTTTCTTTTGTAATTTTCAAAAGTATTATTATTTTATGGATTCTCATATAGTTTTTGAAAGTCTATGCATAAAGTTAGAGGTTTGTGACTGTTTAAAATTTGTGGTTAAAGTCTACTGATGATTTGGTTCAAGCGCCAATGAAATACGTATATAGACATGCTAAACTACCAGCAAATAAATTTCAATTATTTTATGTACACTTCTGACAATATGTCAAATAATAAATTTTCTTTAAAAAAAATTAAAAAATTTTAAAAACCCCCGACATTTTTCAGAAAAGATGTTATATCTTCTAAATGGCTGGACCGCTTTTTTTCAAACAAAGCTAAGAACCCTCTCGATCAGGTCATCTTTCAAACAGAAAAAACTAAATGAAAATCGATTCAGCCGTTTGGCCTGTACGTGGACACAGACAGACACACAGATGCACAGACACACACTACAAATTTATAACACCCCTTTTTTTAGTCGGGGGTTAAAATAAGTTTTAAAATTAACAAAAGTTAATTTATAAGACATACATTAGCTTACCATAACATAAAAATACTGTCGTATAAAACATAATAAAACTTACTTATACCAAAAGATGAATCTTAATAAGAAAAATTAAACTTGAACATCGGGATCAAAATAAATATTGAAGTCTCGTGATAACATACAATTAACATTAACTTAAGAATAAATTTAAGTACAAATTGTTGTACTAGTCATTTATTCAGCTATTTACATCCTCACTGGTAAACATACGGTATAGAAAATAACTCTCTTTTGCATTAATTATTTTATGTTGTAGAAAAACTTACTCGCAAAATTTGCTATATTTTTAACACTAACCCATATTATTGAAATCGCATATATGGATATAGCGAAAAATATCGCCAAGGAATTAAAATATTGCGAAGCAAATTGCC
This sequence comes from Tachina grossa, assembly GCA_949987645.1. Taxonomy (NCBI): domain Eukaryota; kingdom Metazoa; phylum Arthropoda; class Insecta; order Diptera; family Tachinidae; genus Tachina; species Tachina grossa. The sequence continues at coordinate 94,673,587 of OX465274.1, forward strand.
AAAAAAATACTTAAAAATTTTCATCGTTAAAAACGAAGTCTTATCATCGCCTTTAGTAACAAATATCTACATCTGAAAGCACTGGCGGTGGCCACACTCTCCATTTTTTATAATGGGGGACAATGCTGCCAACATTTAGATTTCAAAAAGCAATGCAACCAGGAAAAACACTTGACTTAAATAAAAAAGGTACTAAATATAATATGCTGTATTCATATAAAACATTTAAGGTTTATTTGACAAATTTCCCATAGAAATATGTCAAATAAATCTTTAATAAACTTTAAATGTGTTTTATGAATACGGCAGAATATGTTTTACTTTTATTGAAACTAATCTTATATATAAAACAAAGAAAATCATATACTAAAGAACATATTTTTAAAGCACATATGTATATTAAATAACAAAAATTAAAAATTTTAAAAACCCCGACTTTTTTCAGAAAAGATGTATCTTCTAAACGGCTGGACCAATTTTCTTCAAGCATAGCTAAGAACCCTCTCGATCAAGTCATCTTTCAAACAGATAAAACTAAATGAAAATCGGTCCAGCCGTTTGGCCTGTACGTGGACACGGACAGACACACAGACATACCCTTTTTTTAGTCGGGGGTTAGTAACAAAAATTAAAAATTTTAAGAACCTCCGACTTTTTTCAGAAAAGATGTTATATCTTCTAAGCAGCTGGACCGATTTTCTTCAAACATAGCTAAGAACCCTCTCGATAAAGTCATCTTTCAAACAGACAAAACTAAATGAAAATCGGTCCAGCTTTTTGGCCTGTACGTGGAAACGGACAGACACAGAGATACACAGACACACTACAAACTTATAACACCCCTTTTTTAGTCGGGGGTTAAAAACAAAAATACCAAATTTTCATTTCATAAAAATATCACAATTCCTATACGAAAACAAAATTCATTTAACATACAAATTATTAAAAATTAATAAAGAGTAACAGCCTTATTTATAAAAATTATTAAGGCTTAATAAAAAAAAATTTTCATGAAAATTTGTTTTAAAAATCCTTAATAAAAGCTTAATAATTTTTATAAATAAGGCTGTCAAAATTTCATATTACTTTTCTATAATAAGAAGTAAGTTTTTATTGAAACAAGGACTTGATATGTTTAAAACCAGCAGATGTTTGCACTGACAACTATCACATGATATTATTTAAAGGTTTTCAGACTACATGGACCATGTAAAAGTGATATACCACAAGACAAAAACATATATTTAATTTGAACACAATTTAACTGCCTGTTTATAGAGACCATGTAAAAATTCTCGTCTGTGTATTTATATTGAAAACAAAAACAAATTTGAGTGCTTTGTTTTTGTTTTCAATATCAATAGGCAGACGAGAATTTTCACATGGGTTCTATAAACTGGCAGTAAGTAGTTTTACACCTATTATGTAGTATTTTTAAAAGCGTTTTTCAACTATTCATGTATCATTCAAACCCATACAAAATGTAAAAGAAGATAAAAAAGTTTTATATACATATGTATGTATGAATATGTATATCATATGAAAATTTTTCAATAAAAAGCATCTTTAACATTGTTATCATGTGATCATAACATAGTTTTTATTTTAAACAGAAAAGTTATGTACACGTCATTGAAAATCACCATCCTTTCGTATTTCATTGCTTTCACACAACAAATTTTATTGTTTCAGCGTTAAACGCGTGTAAGAATATTGTGGTATGTGTTTTAAACTTAAAGAAATACATAAAAGCCAAATCTCTTTCTATTTCTGCCTTTAAATATGGATGTGACAGAACTTTTTGCTGGTTTGTAAAACAGGTTTGTATCAACTCAATCTATATAAGATTTTAATTCTTCCTAAAACTCTAAAATGGACTCAAATGTTTCTTAATTGCATTAAGTAAATCATTTTCCATATATTTTCTATAATACAAATTTCGCTATTCGACTCTATTTGGAATGATGATGACATAATGATTCTCTCTTGTTAGACAAAACAATTTTTTACATTAATTAAAACAAATATTAAAGTTAGAGTTTGATAGAGCACGTATTCCTTGAATCAGTCTTATAATAATACAACCAAATATCTTGAAATGTTCAATTTAAGTTTTTAAATGACAGGATTGCTCGAAATAAAATAGATTTGAAATTTTGAGTTTAGTGCACTTCCACGAAAAAAATAAATACATTTAAAAAGCACTATCTTCATATTTTTCCGCGTTTAAAATTTCAAGAGGTGACAGCATTGCAAGTATAATCTGTTACTTTTTAACATCAACACACGTACGCTGTGTATTATACTCACGAAGCACATACACTACCAAAGAATAAGATAGTGTATGTGTGGGCACAACAGTTCTTGATACATGTTACACTCAAAATTTGCTTTTAGCAAATTCAAATGAAACATCATTTCAAACAATATTATTTTGATTTAAAAACCGCAGTACTTAGCCTATGGTACACGACATATAGAAAGACACATAATGACGTCAGGAGAATTTCCAGCATGTCGGTTGCATTTTGTTAAGTAAGCAGTAACGGCTACAAATGTAACACATATTTTTTATGAATTTTTTATGAGCAGCACTTAAAATTTATATATGTATACAATAAGGCCCTTAAAATTTAACCACCCTTGTGCGTTGAACACAAATTTACCTACATACGTTTTGTTGTAGACGTGAACATTTTGATTTACTTTGCACTTAAAAATTAACAGCCTTATGTAAAGTGGTCAAATTTTAAGGGCCAAGATCGGCCCTAGTACATGGTATGTACCATATGCAGCTTCATAGTAACGCCAATATTACGCTCAAGCTACATGCGCACAGGCTTTATTTTTCATGCGAATCTAATGGTTTTTAAGTTATTTTGGAATATTAGTTATTTTAATTTCAAACCTCAGTAAAAAATAATGTTTTTTCTTTTATTTTTAACACCAAGAAACAACCTACATACACATACATATGTAATTAAAACTACTGATTTTAAATCGTCTGTTTCAAAATACTTTTCATCTAATTTAGAACACATACTTTTAATTTGTGTATTAAAAATTTCAAGTTAGGCAAGTGGCATGTCTTTTAACAGCTGAACTCACATCAAGACAACACGTCAAACGACTCGGAAGCTATCACATAACGTATATAAAACTATAGAAATTTGTTTTTTACTTATTTCAACGTACAACAAATTACCTAACTAACCAATTGAAACTACTGTTTCCTTAATTTATTTTAATGCATTATAGTATTTTTTTTTACTAAAGGTAATACAATTACAATTGCTTGATTCACAAGCATTGTTGTGTCATTTAAAGTCGTATTTGAAAACACGACTTCAAACAAAATCTCTCAAAACAGATATTATACCTTATAGAAATAACTTGTTGTCATTAAGAGGCATTTTGATTAAACATTCTTTTTAAATACAACTTCTAGCAACACAACAAGGCTTGTAAATTAAATAAGTATAATTTTAAAGATTTTTTTTATAAATCACTTTTATTGTTTATAAATATGCAAAGTACATACTGCTGAGATAATTAGGTAATATGGAAAAAATATCTGTAAGTAATCTAAGAACATATTTTTTTCATACATATGTATTTGTACAAAATCATAGGAAACCAAATGCTCTTTCCTCATCTTCGTCAAAACAGAGCCCTTAAATGTTAAATATTATGTAACAAAACTTCAACCATGTACGTATATATCGAGCTCTATTTTCGATTTAATAATAAGCGACTTTAGTAAAAAATTAAAATTTTTATTGAAATTGAAATTTTGGGGGCCAATCCATTGTTAAGAGTTAACAAAATGCCAAAATTCTTCATAACTTTTAACATAGAGGCTGTAAAATGGTATTGTAAGCGACAAATCACGCATGTAAAACATATTTGAATACCGAGCCATATTTTCGAGTTTAGCGTAAATTTACTTTTTTATTGAAATTAAAAGTTTATGGCCCATAAATATCCATAGTTTAGAATTATCAATATGCTAAAATTGTTAATAACTTTCTAAGATAAAATTTTATCGTAAGCGAACATTTTTTTGTACGTAACAAACACATATTTGAATATTAAAAATAACTTCTCCTGAAAACTTTAATTTTTGTTGCTTACGATCAAATCGAAAATAAGGGTCGATAGTAGATTAGTAAAGGCGGAGATAGTCCTGTTTTGGGAATTAAAAACCGGGGAAAAATAAAAATGATGGCAACCCTGTTACAAATCGGGGGATTTTCATACTGATATTGTATGTGTGTGTGTGTGCGCGCGTGTGTGTGTGTGTGTGAGTCTGATTCTTTGGTTATGTCTATGCATGTGTATGTGGGTGTTTGTATGTGTGTATGGGAGTGTGTGTGTGTGTGTGTGTTTGTGTATGTGTTTTTGTATTTACTTGTATGTTTGACGGTGTCCGATACTTTTGTTGTAGTGGCAGACAATCATTATACCCAGTAGGAAATGGCGATGGTGAAAATGTACTGAGTCGCTTTTGACTTGTCGCTTGTGCGACGTACATACAAATGTATGTATATTGACAAGTTATTGACAAGTCCACCACAAATACACCATATCTGTTTTCTTTACTTCCTTTATACTTATGGATATAAGAAAACTTATTATAACAAAATTGTTACTAGAATTTTAGTGTTGACACAAAGACACTTGCTCCCAGTCTGACTGCAGGGTAGTTACAAGGGATCTGTGTATTTGTGTGCATATAGTGATTGTTATTTGATAGACTTTGGGCTGCTGTTTTGAGTTGTCCTTGGTATGCTTATGTAGGGTTATTGTGTATATATGTATGCAGCTATGTTTGCGATCTGTGGGGAAATAATCTAATAGCTGCAGAGATTGGCAACCCTATTGTGAAGGGAAGTGAATGCCGAATATATTTATGGTAATGTATGTATATGTTGTTGTATTAATGTATGCGATCGTTTCTATTTTTGCTTTGAAAAATATCATTGCTTGTGTGAGTTACATCAACACTTTTTCATACATATTTACAAATGAATGTGTATAGGTTTTCTAGGCTATTGACGTTGATATTCTTATGGATAGAAAATATTGTGTTGGCATAGGTTTTATGTGTACAAGTGCAGTCCAGATATTAAATGTTTTGAATCCAATCAGGTTGATAAGTAGAGTTTTTGATAGGGGTAGTGATATTTTTATTTCAATATATTTTCCTTTAATGTAACAATTATAGGAAATAGCTTTCGGAGAAATACAGCAAAAACTTATAGAAGCACCTACTTTGACGTGTTTCGATTTTTCTCGTACCTTTATATTGCAAACTGATACTAGCGCTTTTGGTATGGGTGTTGCTAGACTGTGGGAATTTCATCATATCTCGTAATACCAACAGAGAAATTAGATTTGACGACTACTACACGATTCTCATATGAATTGGGGGAATGTGTATATGTATATGTGTGTGTGTGTGTATGTATGTATGTAGTGTGTGTGTGTATGTATGTAGTGTGTGTGTGTATGTATGCAGTGTGTGTGTGTGTGTGTATATGAATTTCATCATATGTCGTAATACCATCAGATAAATTAGATTTGATGACTACTACGCGATTCTCATATAAATTATATAAGAAGAAGAAATAATGTAGATTGTCATCAGTCTGCTCTGATATCTCAACAAGTGGCAATCTATTTTCCCAACCAAAATTTCTAAGGTGTTTGAAATCCAAAAACTATAAAAGTGATATAACTAATTATTGTTTACTAAACAAGTTTATAGTGCATAAAAAATAATTAAATAAATTGTTTATAACTAAAATAAATTGTTTATAAATAAAATAATTAAATTAATTAATAAACAAATAAATAACTAAACAAAATGAATACAACAAGTTGTACCATCTGCAATAAAGTCTTTATGACGCAAACAAAACTAAATCAGCATATTGGAACGCACTCATATGCTAGCCAATCGAAGGCTGCCCTTGGAACTAGTAAGCTAAATCTTCAAAACAAATATTGTGAGGATTGTGACGAGATGATCCCATCAAATGGTTATATGGCTCATGTCAGAACCACAAAACACAAAAACAGTTGTCAGCAAGAACGGATTGGAGATTTTTTCACTAAGAGAGCAAGCAACTTCAATGGAAGGATCGAGACATATATCCTCCTCAACAAAAATGTGGCTGTCTTGCTTCCGGAGGAGTTTTTGAAATCTGGCAAGAGCTCCATAGTACAACAACTCTATGAACGTAGTAGGGTACATACTACATTTAAATTTAATATGGAGCTCACGTGTGATTATATGAAGATGGTGAATGATGAGATGAATGTTTCCCAACTTGTTCATATTTCGAAAATGATGTTGGTGACTTTGTCTGATGACATAGATGATATGTACAAGAAACAAGCCGAGGAGCTGAAAGCCAAAATGGAAGAATTTCAAGAGAGGGATAGCGGATGGACCTTGATTTCAATAAATTCTCTTGAAGTTAATATAAACAAGGCGTCCATAATAAGAGGGTCGAGCTTTATCCCTCTCCCAAAAATTATTGCAATGAAACGTGCATGCATAAATGTCGAGAACTGTGATGTTTATTGCTTTAAATTGTGTCTTATTGCGGCTTTGAATGTAAACAGTGGTCTGAGTCCTAAACAACGGAAAAACTGTAGAAATTTCAATATTGCAAACATTTCTGATGAGAATATTAATATAGGGGAAATTGTACTAAATTTTAAAGACCTAGAGTTTCCACTCCCATTGAAGCAGATACAAAAATTTGAAAGTCAAAATTATGTGAGCATCAATGTATTTGGTCACAATGGAACATCGCTTATAGGACCATACTACATAACAAAAGGAGAAAAACATCTTCATATTAATCTCTTATTGCTCCAGTCTAATGAAAACTTCCACTATGTACTCATCAAGGATATATCAAAGTAAGTTTCATTTGTGCATTTATGCAAAATTTGTTTTCATCTCTATTTAAACAGTTACTTCTTATTGTTATATTTACTCATATCGTATTGGTATTTTTTATATTTTCTTCAGACTCCTTCGTTCCAGCATAACTTCGCATGATCATAAGATCCTAATATGCAATACCTGCCTATATCATACCCATGATGATTATATGTATAATCATCATAAAAACGTTTGCGGGCAAAAAAATCATCAGAATGCCAGAAGATGGATCTATTATCAAGTTTACGAAGCACTACAAACAGTTAGATATACCATTTGTAATCTACGCAGACTTTGAGTCCATTTTAGAAAAAGTCAATGATCCTGTAAGTAAAATCACTACAAATGTACAGAAACATCATGCGTGTGCATTCGGGTATTTTATTAATAGTAGTTTTAAGAGAGAAAATAATTTATATAGGAATTATTTTGGTGAAGATTCGGCAAATGTATTTATTAAAAAAATAGTTGAAGATTGTACAGATATTTATCTAAATTATTTACTTAAAGTTAAGAAAATGTTCATAACCCCAATAGAAATAGCTCAATATAATAATGCAAAAAATTGTTATATATGTAAGAAAATATTAAATAACGATAAAGTTAGAGATCATTGTCATCTTACGGGCAATTATCGTTGGGCAGCTCATAGCGAATGTAATTTGAATTATAAAACACCTCAGTTTATACCGGTTATCCTGCATAATCTTTCTGCATATGATTTACACCTATTTTTCAAAGAACTTTCTACTATAAAATACTCCACAATAAAAGTGATTCCCCAGAACACAGAGCGCTATATTTCTCTTTCAATTTTCATCAGATTAGATGAAAAATATGGATTCGAAATAAGATTTATAGACTCGTTTAGATTTATGGCTTCGAGCTTAGATACGTTAGCGAAAAATCTTGATAGCAATGATTTCAATACTATTCGATCATGTTTCGTTGATGAAGCTCAATTCAACCTCATTAGAAGAAAGGGTGTATTTCCGTACTCTTACATGGATTCCATGACTAAGTTTAAGGAAACTAAGCTCCCTAGTAGAAACGAATTCTTCAATATTCTAACGAATGAAGAATGTGATGTATTCGAATATGAACATGCTCAAAAAATATGGAGGGTGTTTAACTGTAAAACCCTCCTTGACTATACTGAGCTCTACTTAAAGACAGATGTTCTACTTCTAGCCGATGTGTTTGAAAATTTTAGGAAAATTTGTAGAGATATATACGATTTGGACCCCTGCCACTATTATACAGCACCAGGCTTATCCTGGGATGCAATGTTGAAAACCACAGAAGTTTCACTGGAACAGTTCACTGATTCCGAAATGTATATGTTTATGCAAAACGGAATTAGAGGTGGACTAGTTCAATGCTCGCAAAGATATTCGAGAGCGAATAACAAATATTTGGAAGATTTTGATCCATCAAAGCCATCAGAATTTCTTGTATATTTAGACGCTTACAATTTGTATTGTTGGGCAATGTCGGAATATCTTCCTTGCGGTGAATTTGAGTGGGTATGTGATACTGATTTTGATGTTAAAAAAATTTCTGATACTGCAGAGTATGGGTACATTTTGGAAGTGGATATAGATTACCCGGATTCAGTGCATGATCTTCATAATGATTTGCCATTTTGTTCCCAAAATAAGACCGTGGGGGGATCCAAAATCAAAAAATTAGTTTCAGACTTACACTCAAAAACAAATTACACCATACACTATAGAGTTTTAAAACAAGCCATTTCAAATGGCCTCATTTTAAAACAAATCCATAGAATACTCAGATTTAAGCAATCCCCTTGGCTTAAAAAATATATTGACTTAAACACATTTCATAGGACAAATGCTAAAAATAATTTTGAAAAAGATTTCTTCAAACTTTTAAATAATGCTGTTTACGGGAAGACAATGGAAAACATTGAAAAACGTAGGGACATTAGAATTACTTCATCTTGGGAAGCAACAAACAGGAATCATTTAGGACTAAGAGCATTAATTGCGAAACCTAATTTTAAGCAGTTGACAAAATTTTCTGATGATATGTATGCGGTTGAGTTAGAAAAAATGGAACCACTATATGATAAGCCCATATATGTTGGTTTCACAGTACTAGAGTTATCCAAGTGGAGAATGTATGACTTCCATTATGGCTTCATGAAGCCTAAATTTGGAGACAGCATTTCTCTCAACTATATGGATACTGACTCATTTATTTATTCAATTAAAACTAATGATTTTTACGATGACATCCGTAATGACATTAGTTTGAACTTTGATACGTCGGAATATCCTATAGATAATCAATTTCGTTTGCCGCTACTCAATAAGAAGGTTTTGGGAATGATGAAAGATGAAAACAATGGGGATATAATGACAGAGTTTGTTGGCTTAAGAGCAAAAATGTATTCTTTGTCGACTCTTCGCTCGGAAGCTGTTAAAAATCAAAAGGGGTCAAAAAGTCTATAATTAAAAAGTTGTCCATTAATGATTACAAAAGTTGCTTATTCGAATCCAAAATTATCTGGGATGATGTGTTTTTGTTTAGATCTAAAACACATCAACTATATACCCAAAAACTACATAAAATAGCACTTAGCTTTTTTGATGATAAAAGAAATATAATGAAAGATAATATAAAAACGCGCGCTTGGGGACATTACATAGACCGAAATAATGAAACAATGGATGTAGAATAGAATGATTCCTACTAAATTGCATGTAAGATGTCAACGAAAATTTAAATTTGTACTAATTGTATTTATTTGTTAATATATTTCTTTAATTATTTATTAATTTATTTATTATTTACTTATTTGTGTATTAATTAATTTATGTATTTATTATTTATTTGTTTATTAATTTATTAATTAATTTATTCCTTTATTTATTTATTAGTTTATTTCTTTATTTATTTATTGCTTATATATTTGTTTATGAATTTATCTATTAATTTTAGTATTTTATTAACACAAAAGTATATAAAAATTTAATGCTTTAAAGCTTTGTTCTTTTTACCTATACCTAAATTATCTGTAAATAAAAATCAAATATTAGATTAATGTTTTTTTTCTTTTTATATCTGTATATTTTTATTTATACATAGAGTTAAGTTTGTATTGGTACTAAGATTTTTAAGAAAAAATGTTAAATAAAATATTGAAAAAATAATAATATATATTTATATGTAAATGGTTTTTATTTCGACTTAAATTTACTGAATAGAAATTTTAACTACAAATGTCTACATTTTTATATTTTGTCTCTTTATTGGCTTTACTTCGCTAGATCAAAAAATTTTTCTTTTTGCTTATTTGCAAATTATTGTTTTTTTTTCTTTTCATTTCGCTTAAACATGCACAGTCTTGTTATCTTTGAAAACTTCCGGACAAAACAAATCGAATTTCACAATATTATGAAATTTCATAATACTTCATTAGATATTTTCTTATCGACACCAACTGCTTTAACACCATCTCATCTACGTTTGATAACAGCAAATAGTACAATAGGTATCAGCTATTAGATCAGCTTATCAGGAACTGGTCTTATTTTCAGATCAGCTTTTCAGGAGCAGGTCTGGTTATCAGATCAGCTTACCAGAACCTGGTCTGGTTTTCAGATCAGGTTATCAGGAGCTGGTCTGGTTATCAGATCAGCTTATCAGAACCTGGTCTGGTTTTCAGATCAGGTTATCAGGAGCTGGTCTGGTTTTCAGATCAGCTTATCAGGACCTGGTCTGGTTATCAGATCAGCTTATCAGGACCTGGTCTGGTTTTCAGATCAGCTTATCAGGACCTGGTCTGGTTATCAGATCAGCTTTTCAGGACCTGGTCTGGTTTTCAGATCAGCTTTTCAGGACCTGGTCTGGTTTTCAGATCAGCTTATCAGGACCTGGTCTGGTTTTCAGATTAGGCTATCAGGACCTGGTCTGGTTTTCAGATCAGCTTATCAGGAGCTGGTCTGATTTTCAGGTCAGCTTATTATGAGCTGGTCTGATTTTCAGGTCAGCTTATTAGGAGCTGGTCTCGTTTTCAGGTCAGATGAAATAGCTAAAGTCTATCTTTTATTAGCAGTATTTTTTTTTCTATAACGAAAATCGTTTAATTCAATATATTTGCTTATAATCAAAAATCCATATTTATCCTTCCAACACTCTACAAATTTTTTAAAACTTGTCAAAATTCATATTACTGCCAACATGAACCTTGTAAACATGCTTCATAATTTTAGTATAAATATATGTTTTTAAACCTCAGATAGTAGTAGGGAACTGTTCATCCTGGATCAATTAAAATTGTTAAATTGTTGCTGAAATTGTTAAATTTGGGTAATTAAAATTTGAAAATTGTTAAATTCTTGGAAATTTGTGAAATTTGAAACCTACGAGGGTGGTTCAATAAGTCACTCTTATTTTTGTAACATAAGAAGTTTTTGTTTACATTAAGTCTATGTCTGTCTGTCTGCCTGATTTGGGTTGTGTAATAATTTCTGGGTGTCCTTTGTCGGGGTTATGGGTAATTAAACTTAAAAATTTTAATCTACGCCGGATGCCCAGTTCCCTACTACTATAAGAGGTTTAAAAACATATATTTATACTAAAATTATCTATATACTACTACAAATATGAATAGTTAAAGAAATTACATAATTTCATAATTAAAAGAATGGGTTATTATACATTTATTTTTTTCTGGTAATGAAGCTTAATACATTTCAATTATGATATTTGCTGATGTTGCATGTGGAAACCAGAATAATATACATACATATGTACGTATACGTGTATATTTTTGTATGGGGCGACAGAAGAATGATGACTCATTCTACTTGTGCCAAACATAAGCATAATTCTTAATACATGCATACATACATACATATAGACAAAGTTAAAAATATAAATAAACAAGAAGCAAAACTAGAACGACATGAGCTCAAAATTATTTTAAGTATGGGTGCATTAAATTTATAAGATTTGTTGATTTACGCAAGTTAAAAAACGTTTTTAAGCTAATATTCTATTATGAATACAATTTTAGCGAATTTTGCTCAAACAACATTTGAAATGCTGTTTAAAATTTTTATGAATATGGCTATAAGCATTTAATAAGAGACAATGCAAATGTAATTATAATGTTTAAGTAAGATGAGAAAAATATGAAGCATGTTTACAAGGTTCATGTTGGCAGTAATATGAATTTTGACAAGTTTTAAAAAATTTGTAGAGTATTGGAAGGATAAATATGGATTTTTGATTATAAGCAAATATATTGAATTAAACGATTTTCGTTATAGAAAAAAAATACTGCTAATAAAAGATAGACGTTAGTTATTTCATCTGACCTGAAAACCAGACCAGCTCCTAATAAGCTGACCTGAAAATCAGACCAGCTCCTGATAAGCTGATCTGAAAAACAGACCAGGTGCTAATAAGCTGATCTAATAGCTGATAAGCTGATCTAATAGCTGACACCTATTAAACTATTTGCTGTTAGCAAACGTAAATGAGATGGTGTTAAAGCAGTTGGTGTCGATAAGAGAATATCTAATGAAATATAATGGAATTTCATAATATTGTGAAACTCAATTCCTCTTGTGTAGAACCTTTCAAAAATAACAAGACTGTGCATGTTTAAGCGATATGAAAAGAAAAAAAAAACAATAATTTGCAAATAAGCAAAAAGAAAAATTTTTTGATCTAGCGAAGTAAAGCCAATAAAGAGACAAAATATAAAAATGTAGACATTTGTAATGGGTGTTTTTTATTGAGGTATAGAACTTTAAGTTGGCATCACTTTTTTAACTGGCGGCCATTTTGTCAGCTGTCAAGTGATTAATATTAAGTTTGGTTTGCCATTTCATCATAAACAGGTTGACAAAAGAACAACGCTTGCAAATCGTGCAAATTTATTTCGAAAATAATGGTTCAGTTCGCGAAGTTTACCGCAAGCTCCGTCCATTTTATGGTCGACATAATCGTCCATCAGAGCAATTAATTCGGTTAACCATGGATCGTTTTCCCACTACGTTTACTCTATGTGATAATACGCATCCGCAGAGACGTCGAACAGTGCGCACCGAAGAAACAATTGCCGCTGTAGAGCAAAGTGTTGAAGAGGACCCGAATGAATCGATTCGCCACCGTGCACAGCAATTGGAGCTTTGTCCATCAACTTTATGGAAGATTTTGCACAAAGATCTTGGCTTGCGACCTTACAAGATCCAGCTTGGGCAAGAATTAAAGCCGCGAGACCATGCAATGCGTCGTGATTTTGGTGTATGGGCCGAAAATGAGATTGATCTCGATGCTGATTTTCATCGCAAAATTTTGTTCAGTGATGAGGCTCATTTTTGGTTGAATGGCTACGTCAACAAGCAAAATTGCCGCATTTGGAGTGAAGAGAATCCACATGAGACCCTTGAGACGCCATTACATCCACAAAAACTGACTGTTTGGTGTGCCCTATGGGCTGGTGGAGTCATTGGGCCATACTTCTTCCGAAATAATGCTGGAGAGTCAGTTACCGGTAATGGAGACCGGTATAGAGCCATGATAACCGACTATTTTGTTCCCGAATTGGATGGCATGAATGTGGATGACCTGTGGTTCCAACAAGACGGCGCTACATGCCACACAGCGCACTTCACAATCGATTTATTGAAGGAAACATTCGATGAGCGCATAATTTCGTGGAATGGACCTGTCAATTGGCCACCAAGATCGTGTGATTTGACACCATTGGATTATTTTCTTTGGGGATATGTGAAGTCGCTCGTCTACGCCAACAAACCAGAAACGTTAGGGGACTTGGAAGCCAACATTCGTGGCGTTATTGCCAACATACGGCCCCATATGCTCGAAAAAGTGGTTGAAAATTGGACCTGTAGAATTGACTTTATTCGAGCCAGCTGCGGCGGCCACATGCCCGAAATCATATTTAAACATTAATGGCATAAAATTATCCTTCCAATAAAGCCAAATTGATGGACATTAAAACGATTTTCTTGTGTTTTATTTCAATTCGAAGTTCTATACCTCTAAAAAACACCCGTTAGTTAAAATTTCTATTCAGTAAATTTAAGTCGAAATAAAAACCATTTACATATATATATATATTATTATTTTTTCAATATTTTATTTAACATTTTTTCTTAAAAATCTTAGTACCAATACAAACTTAACTCTATGTATAAATAAAAATATACAGATATAAAAAGAAAAAAAACATTAATCTAATATTTGATTTTTATTTACAGATAATTTAGGTATAGGTAAAAAGAACAAAGCTTTAAAGCATTAAATTTTTATATACTTTTGTGTTAATAAAATACTAAAATTAATAGATAAATTCATAAACAAATATATAAGCAATAAATAAATAAAGAAATAAACTAATAAATAAATAAAGGAATAAATTAATTAATAAATTAATAAACAAATAAATAATAAATACATAAATTAATTAATACACAAATAAGTAAATAATAAATAAATTAATAAATAATTAAAGAAATATATTAACAAATAAATACAATTAGTACAAATTTAAATTTTCGTTGACATCTTACATGCAATTTAGTAGGAATCATTCTATTCTACATCCATTGTTTCATTATTTCGGTCTATGTAATGTCCCCAAGCGCGCGTTTTTATATTATCTTTCATTATATTTCTTTTATCATCAAAAAAGCTAAGTGCTATTTTATGTAGTTTTTGGGTATATAGTTGATGTGTTTTAGATCTAAACAAAAACACATCATCCCAGATAATTTTGGATTCGAATAAGCAACTTTTGTAATCATTAATGGACAACTTTTTAATTATAGACTTTTTGACCCCTTTTGATTTTTAACAGCTTCCGAGCGAAGAGTCGACAAAGAATACATTTTTGCTCTTAAGCCAACAAACTCTGTCATTATATCCCCATTGTTTTCATCTTTCATCATTCCCAAAACCTTCTTATTGAGTAGCGGCAAACGAAATTGATTATCTATAGGATATTCCGACGTATCAAAGTTCAAACTAATGTCATTACGGATGTCATCGTAAAAATCATTAGTTTTAATTGAATAAATAAATGAGTCAGTATCCATATAGTTGAGAGAAATGCTGTCTCCAAATTTAGGCTTCATGAAGCCATAATGGAAGTCATACATTCTCCACTTGGATAACTCTAGTACTGTGAAACCAACATATATGGGCTTATCATATAGTGGTTCCATTTTTTCTAACTCAACCGCATACATATCATCAGAAAATTTTGTCAACTGCTTAAAATTAGGTTTCGCAATTAATGCTCTTAGTCCTAAATGATTCCTGTTTGTTGCTTCCCAAGATGAAGTAATTCTAATGTCCCTACGTTTTTCAATGTTTTCCATTGTCTTCCCGTAAACAGCATTATTTAAAAGTTTGAAGAAATCTTTTTCAAAATTATTTTTAGCATTTGTCCTATGAAATGTGTTTAAGTCAATATATTTTTTAAGCCAAGGGGATTGCTTAAATCTGAGTATTCTATGGATTTGTTTTAAAATGAGGCCATTTGAAATGGCTTGTTTTAAAACTCTATAGTGTATGGTGTAATTTGTTTTTGAGTGTAAGTCTGAAACTAATTTTTTGATTTTGGATCCCCCCACGGTCTTATTTTGGGAACAAAATGGCAAATCATTATGAAGATCATGCACTGAATCCGGGTAATCTATATCCACTTCCAAAATGTACCCATACTCTGCAGTATCAGAAATTTTTTTAACATCAAAATCAGTATCACATACCCACTCAAATTCACCGCAAGGAAGATATTCCGACATTGCCCAACAATACAAATTGTAAGCGTCTAAATATACAAGAAATTCTGATGGCTTTGATGGATCAAAATCTTCCAAATATTTGTTATTCGCTCTCGAATATCTTTGCGAGCATTGAACTAGTCCACCTCTAATTCCGTTTTGCATAAACATATACATTTCGGAATCAGTGAACTGTTCCAGTGAAACTTCTGTGGTTTTCAACATTGCATCCCAGGATAAGCCTGGTGCTGTATAATAGTGGCAGGGGTCCAAATCGTATATATCTCTACAAATTTTCCTAAAATTTTCAAACACATCGGCTAGAAGTAGAACATCTGTCTTTAAGTAGAGCTCAGTATAGTCAAGGAGGGTTTTACAGTTAAACACCCTCCATATTTTTTGAGCATGTTCATATTCGAATACATCACATTCTTCATTCGTTAGAATATTGAAGAATTCGTTTCTACTAGGGAGCTTAGTTTCCTTAAACTTAGTCATGGAATCCATGTAAGAGTACGGAAATACACCCTTTCTTCTAATGAGGTTGAATTGAGCTTCATCAACGAAACATGATCGAATAGTATTGAAATCATTGCTATCAAGATTTTTCGCTAACGTATCTAAGCTCGAAGCCATAAATCTAAACGAGTCTATAAATCTTATTTCGAATCCATATTTTTCATCTAATCTGATGAAAATTGAAAGAGAAATATAGCGCTCTGTGTTCTGGGGAATCACTTTTATTGTGGAGTATTTTATAGTAGAAAGTTCTTTGAAAAATAGGTGTAAATCATATGCAGAAAGATTATGCAGGATAACCGGTATAAACTGAGGTGTTTTATAATTCAAATTACATTCGCTATGAGCTGCCCAACGATAATTGCCCGTAAGATGACAATGATCTCTAACTTTATCGTTATTTAATATTTTCTTACATATATAACAATTTTTTGCATTATTATATTGAGCTATTTCTATTGGGGTTATGAACATTTTCTTAACTTTAAGTAAATAATTTAGATAAATATCTGTACAATCTTCAACTATTTTTTTAATAAATACATTTGCCGAATCTTCACCAAAATAATTCCTATATAAATTATTTTCTCTCTTAAAACTACTATTAATAAAATACCCGAATGCACACGCATGATGTTTCTGTACATTTGTAGTGATTTTACTTACAGGATCATTGACTTTTTCTAAAATGGACTCAAAGTCTGCGTAGATTACAAATGGTATATCTAACTGTTTGTAGTGCTTCGTAAACTTGATAATAGATCCATCTTCTGGCATTCTGATGATTTTTTTGCCCGCAAACGTTTTTATGATGATTATACATATAATCATCATGGGTATGATATAGGCAGGTATTGCATATTAGGATCTTATGATCATGCGAAGTTATGCTGGAACGAAGGAGTCTGAAGAAAATATAAAAAATACCAATACGATATGAGTAAATAAAATAATAAGAAGTAACTGTTTAAATAGAGATGAAAACAAATTTTGCATAAATGCACAAATGAAACTTACTTTGATATATCCTTGATGAGTACATAGTGGAAGTTTTCATTAGACTGGAGCAATAAGAGATTAATATGAAGATGTTTTTCTCCTTTTGTTATGTAGTATGGTCCTATAAGCGATGTTCCATTGTGACCAAATACATTGATGCTCACATAATTTTGACTTTCAAATTTTTGTATCTGCTTCAATGGGAGTGGAAACTCTAGGTCTTTAAAATTTAATACAACTTGCCCTATATTAATATTCTCATCAGAAATGTTTGCAATATTGAAATTTCTACAGTTTTTCCGTTGTTTAAGACTCAGACCACTGTTTACATTCAAAGCCGCAATAAGACACCATTTAAAGCAATAAACATCACAGTTCTCGACATTTATGCATGCACGTTTCATTGCAATAATTTTTGGGAGAGGGATAAAGCTCGACCCTCTTATTATGGACGCCTTGTTTATATTAACTTCAAGAGAATTTATTGAAATCAAGGTCCATCCGCTATCCCTCTCTTGAAATTCTTCCATTTTGGCTTTCAGCTCCTCGGCTTGTTTCTTGTACATATCATCTATGTCATCAGACAAAGTCACCAACATCATTTTCGAAATATGAACAAGTTGGGAAACATTCATCTCATCATTCACCATCTTCATATAATCACACGTGAGCTCCATATTAAATTTAAATGTAGTATGTACCCTACTACGTTCATAGAGTTGTTGTACTATGGAGCTCTTGCCAGATTTCAAAAACTCCTCCGGAAGCAAGACAGCCACATTTTTGTTGAGGAGGATATATGTCTCGATCCTTCCATTGAAGTTGCTTGCTCTCTTAGTGAAAAAATCTCCAATCCGTTCTTGCTGACAACTGTTTTTGTGTTTTGTGGTTCTGACATGAGCCATATAACCATTTGATGGGATCATCTCGTCACAATCCTCACAATATTTGTTTTGAAGATTTAGCTTACTAGTTCCAAGGGCAGCCTTCGATTGGCTAGCATATGAGTGCGTTCCAATATGCTGATTTAGTTTTGTTTGCGTCATAAAGACTTTATTGCAGATGGTACAACTTGTTGTATTCATTTTGTTTAGTTATTTATTTGTTTATTAATTAATTTAATTATTTTATTTATAAACAATTTATTTTAGTTATAAACAATTTATTTAATTATTTTTTATGCACTATAAACTTGTTTAGTAAACAATAATTAGTTATATCACTTTTATAGTTTTTGGATTTCAAACACCTTAGAAATTTTGGTTGGGAAAATAGATTGCCACTTGTTGAGATATCAGAGCAGACTGATGACAATCTACATTATTTCTTCTTCTTATATACTTTATATGAGAATCGCGTAGTAGTCATCAAATCTAATTTATCTGATGGTATTACGACATATGATGAAATTCATATATACACACACACACACTGCATACATACACACACACACTACATACATGCATACACACACACACACACACACACACATATATATATACACATTCCCCCAATTCATATGAGAATCGTGTAGTAGTCGTCAAATCTAATTTCTCTGTTGGTATTACGAGATATGATGAAATTCCCACAGTCTAGCAACACCCATACCAAAAGCGCTAGTATCAGTTTGCAATATAAAGGTACGAGAAAAATCGGAACACGTCAAAGTAGGTGCTTCTATAAGTTTTTGCTGTATTTCTCCGAAAGCTATTTCCTATAATTGTTACATTAAAGGAAAATATATTGAAATAAAAATATCACTACCCCTATCAAAAACTCTACTTATCAATCTGATTGGATTCAAAACATTTAATATCTGGACTGCACTTGTACACATAAAACCTATGCCAACACAATATTTTCTATCCATAAGAATATCAACGTCAATAGCCTAGAAAACCTATACACATTCATTTGTAAATATGTATGAAAAAGTGTTGATGTAACTCACATAAGCAATGATATTTTTCAAAGCAAAAATAGAAACGATCGCATACATTAATACAACAACATATACATACATTACCATAAAAATATTCGGCATTCACTTCCCTTCACAATAGGGTTGCCAATCTCTGCAGCTATTAGATTATTTCCCCACAGATCGCAAACATAGCTGCATACATATATACACAATAACCCTACATAAGCATACCAAGGACAACTCAAAACAGCAGCCCAAAGTCTATCAAATAACAATCACTATATGCACACAAATACACAGATCCCTTGTAACTACCCTGCAGTCAGACTGGGAGCAAGTGTCTTTGTGTCAACACTAAAATTCTAGTAACAATTTTGTTATAATAAGTTTTCTTATATCCATAAGTATAAAGGAAGTAAAGAAAACAGATATGGTGTATTTGTGGTGGACTTGTCAATAACTTGTCAATATACATACATTTGTATGTACGTCGCACAAGCGACAAGTCAAAAGCGACTCAGTACATTTTCACCATCGCCATTTCCTACTGGGTATAATGATTGTCTGCCACTACAACAAAAGTATCGGACACCGTCAAACATACAAGTAAATACAAAAACACATACACAAACACACACACACACACACACACTCCCATACACACATACAAACACCCACATACACATGCATAGACATAACCAAAGAATCAGACTCACACACACACACACACGCACAACCCCCGATTTGTAACAGGGTTGCCATCATTTTTATTTTTCCCCGGTTTTTAATTCCCAAAACAGGACTATCTCCGCCTTTACTAATCTACTGTCGATATATAAAAATTCTTCTCAAAACTTTAATTTTTATCGTTTACGATTAAATTTCAAAAATTTGGCTTGTTTTTATGGTTAAGAAATTGTCTATATGCATTTCGTTCCCACTTGTGGAACTCGTCAGTATACTTCAACCGAAAAAAGTTTTGAATTCAGTTAACAAACTCCGTATGTTTATAGTAAGACTCTTAATACTATATTGAGAATCACAATATACAAACATAATAAGTTTGAAAACCGCAAACAAAAATCTTTACAAAACAAGCATCTTCATTCAACTGTGCATCTATTTTATTTTCCACCACCTTTTTACCATTAGCTGCCACATTGGGCAACAATAAAAATATTTAAAAGGCAAAAAGAAAAATAAAATATGTATTTTCATACATAAAATACTGAAGTATATTTATTTGACATAATGTCTTTATTTAATTCCAAAAATTTGGCTTGTTTTTATGGTTAAGCAATTGTCTATACATATGCATTTCGTTCCCGCTTGTGGAACTCGTCAGTAGACTT
This sequence comes from Tachina grossa, assembly GCA_949987645.1. Classification (NCBI taxonomy): domain Eukaryota; kingdom Metazoa; phylum Arthropoda; class Insecta; order Diptera; family Tachinidae; genus Tachina; species Tachina grossa. The sequence goes on from OX465274.1 coordinate 94,694,137, forward strand.
CAACCCAAAACAGTTTTGAATTCAGTTGACAAACTCCGTATGTTTATAGTAAGACTCTTAATACTATATTGAGAATCACAATATACAAACATAATAAGTTTGAAAACCGCAAACAAAAATCTTTACAAAACAAGCATCTTTATTCAACTGTGCATCTATTTTATTTTCCAGCACCTTTTTACCATTAGCTGCCACATTGGGCAACAATAAAAGTATTTAAAAAGCAAAAAGAAAAATAAAATATGTATTTTTTTGGGTTGAAGTCTACTGACGAGTTCCACAAGCGGGAACGAAATGCATATAGACAATTGCTTAACCATAAAAACAAGCCAAAATTTTTGAAATTAAATAAAGACATTATGTCAAATAAATATACTTCAGTATTTCATGTATGAAAATACATATTTTATTTTTCTTTTTGCTTTTTAAATACTGTTATTGTATATTCAGTTATTGTAAACGTTTTTTGAGTGTACCTATATGCATTAAATTTACTTTAATAATAACTAGATATACCAAACGGACGACACACTCGTCCGTATTCTAGAATCAAAATGTAAATAATTTAAGATTCAAAGAAAATGTATATATGTGTCTAAGCGTCATAAAAAATTCATTAAAACACAGCCACACACAAACTTACATACGCAAGCATAATTTAATAATACATGAAATTAAATAAACAAACAAAATCCCTTCAACCAAGCTAATTCACTTTATTCAATTCTCTTCCTTTAAGTATTATGGCTTTCATACAACAACAAAAGAAAAAAAATTTAGATCAAGAGAAATACTACAAACACACACTCATGTTTTGTTTCTTTTTTACTTGTAAGCTAATAAATGCGTGTGTAATATGTGTGCATGTATGTAGTAGTAGCTACTTTAAACGCTTATAGCTCCCAAAATACTAAACCGATTTCCATAAAATATAGATTCTGCACATCTGTACAGAAATTCCTTTAAAACCATATAAATCTTTTTAAAATCGGTGCAGTGGTACCAGCGTAAAAGGGATTACAAAAAACATGTTCGCCTATTAATTATATAGATGTCTTTAACCTTACAAAACGAAGTGTTGACCATCATCATTTTAAGTAGGTTAACATATGTAATTATTCTTGTTGTGCAGAAGTTAACTAACTGCCTTATTCATATGAAATATTTCAGGTTTATTAAGCGCTTATTTGACATATTTCTATGGGAAATTTGTCAAATAAACCTGTAATAATCCTAAAATATTTTTTATGAATTAGACCGTAAAATTATAAGTACTTATAATATTAATGTATTCGGTATGCCTACATTATTAGCGCTTGTGTATGCCTACATTATTAGCGCTTGTGTATGCACAGAAAAAAATAGACAAGAATTATTTTCAATAAAACCATGTTATTGAATAAAATTTTAGTTTCAATAATATTTGTCATTAACTTTAATATTGTATTTATGTATCAATTCCGCACATTTTAAAATATCATTTAATGTCATTTATTTGTGTTGGTGTTTTCCTTGCTTGTTGATTGACTAAACCTGGTCATGTGCTGATATTGTTGTTTATTTTGATTGTTGGTGTTGTATTCGTGTGCATTCGGACAAGAAGCCGAAAAATGTCCTGGCTTGTTTTTTTTTACTCAACAAAGTTATTTTTAGATTAGAAGAAACAAAAGAAATCATGTTTTGCGTGTATTCATTATTTGCGTATCAAAAAACGATTTGCTCTTTAGCTGAGTGGTAAGCAGTGATGGTATTTTGGTGAGTTTCGGGTATTTTTTGGTGCTTTTTGCCTCTTCATAAACGTGAAATTTTGGCTAATACCCTTTTTTAAAAAGCGGGTATTTACAGTGTTTTTAACAATTTCTTACAGTGCTTTTGGTGCTTTTTTGTTAAATAAAAATATTGTTAACTTACAAAACTTAAATAATTTTAATATCAGCATCTTTTAACTGAGGCTTATTAAATTGGTTTTAATGACAATAACGGAAACTATGTTCAAAACAATCTAGAAAACTTTTCATAATTGGGATTAAAAAATTTAATTTTTTTTTTGGAAAATAAAAAACGGAAGTAACTGCAAAGTACCACATAATTCTCTGCATAATAATTGATTGAAAGTAGTATGGAATAACACATTTGTTAAAGCTTACACAAATATTTAATCATACTATAGGGTGGTTAAATTTTAAGGGCCGATTTCGATTGAAAGCATGAGGTTATCAATAGCAGTCAGTTGTTTTAGACAACGCGTAGCCAACCCCTAATTTTTTTATATCGTATTGACGTGCTGTCAATGTTGACAACTATAATAAGGGTGAATATCGCAAAAACAAAAACTTTTAAGTTAAGAGTACTTAAGAAAAGAGTGACGCTTCTAATGCATTCTTTATGTGTAAATGATTTTTCAGTAACATACATATCTTAATCTAAGACTAAGCTTCATCTACTATTGTATGTATGTATGTATGCGAGTATATGCTACTATATTCGGGTATGTTCTGTATTTCACGTGAAAACGAACGATTTAGTTCGGAATTGCCATAGCATTGTTGTTGTAAATACATATTTCCAACAACAATTCTACGGCAATTCCACACGTTTTAATTTCACGTGGAATGCAGAACATATCCAATTATTTGACTCATATTTTTTTATTATTTGTTTTTACACACTTATTTTTATTACATTAAACAAGATTTTGTTTTAATTAATATGTTAATAAATTCTGTTATTACATCTCAAATACTTTGTTTATTTCGAAGCAAAAATTTTAAATTATATTTTGAGCTTTTACACTCTAAACTCTCCTTTTTAAATGGCTTAATGTATTAAAATTAAAAAAAAAAATATTTTGGTGCTTTTTTATCCTCTTTTTCGTATTTTTTCGCGCTTTTTACCCTTGTTGCAACAGCTTAATGTGCTTTTGCTCTTCGTAGAGATACCAACACTGGTGGTAAGTACGTTAGTTTATTAGTCAAGAGATTGCCGGTTCGACTCATCCCAAACACATTTAGTTTTAGTAGCAGCCAAGCAAGATTCATTAAATTTCTTTATTGGCTGAAAAAATATATATTCAATAAACGTGCATACAATTTTATTTATCAATAATGCAAAACTCGTCATCACAGAAAATTCGGAAGATTGTTTTATTGAACCAACGATTTTCGTATTCAAATATCAAAATCATTTTTTTCTGTGTGTGAGGTTGTACCTTACAGAACATTAAAGTACATTAAATAATGTTTATTTTCGAACACTGATTTTAACATTCTAATCTAAAACTTTTTTTAATACTCTTGATATGTAACGAGTTAATATTAATTTTATAGTTTTTACAACTTAGTATATGATCAAACAGAACTCCGGCATAAACAAATTTTCCATACAAATTGACACAAAAAAGTAGCACTTGAAAGCAGTCGAGAAATAGAACCTATTTTATTTTGAAAACGTTTTTTCTTATCCTCTCACATATAAATAAATATTCTCTCAACAACGCTACCATACTTTCAATAAATGTCATACATTTTGAATTCAAAATTACAAAGAAACAGTATGTGGTAATAATCTCCAGAAACTATGTATGTAGCTACCCTGCAGAAAGTGCGAATAGTAAAATTGTGGTGATTTACTAGTGACGTCAGTAGCACTAGTGACCAAGTGTACCCCAGCCAATGGTATCATCTATTGACATTTTACATTAGCTTGTCATTGACTAGACTATAGCACTACTGACTTAGTAGTTCTTTCGGGACCACATGGAGACATTGGCACCAAATATTCACTAGTAAATTTTAGGGGCTCTAGTCTACAATATCGATATATCCTCTCTCGTTGTCAATAGTAAACTTATAGTGATTTTCTAGTAACATTTTCAATAGTGTTACAGACTAAGTGTACCCCAGCCAATGCAAATGCCTATTGACAAATAACATAGGGTTGTCATTCAAATGCTATCAGTAGACTTTAGGACTATTGAGAAGGTGTTCTTTTACGACCATATGGAGATATTTGAACCGGAGATTCACTAGTAGATTTTAGTGACCCTCGTCTACATATATTTATTTAATATTATTGCACAACATAATAAAAAAGAAAAACAAACTATTGACGCGTTCATTGACAATAACACCAGAAATACACTAGAACTGTCGTCTCTAACGTATCTTTACTCACGCATAAAAGGAAAGATGTCGACATTTTAACTAGTGCAATTGTCGCTGGAAAAAGAGTATTGACATAGAGACATATGGTTCTAAGTTGACTAGAGGGTATTAATAATACTTTCGAATTTGTATGCTTAAAAAAAGGTAGAATTAGTAAAATCGTATCATTCTACCTTACAGCTTGCCGTATCGTTCAACTTTGTGCACAAGTAATAGAAAATGTAACAGTTTGCACAGCACTTTTTTTGTCTGGCATTAAATGCGGCGTTTTTGACATTCGCTACAGAAAAATCTGTTTTCTCAGATTCTTACGTCAGCAGTGCTACCACCACATATTTTATAACTAGTAACATGCATTGTATATGGTACGGTTTTTGTCAGCTGACACGCAACATCACGATACGATTTTACTAATTCTACCTTAAATTCGAAAGCATTTTCTTTCGTTTCGAATTAGAGAATTACCTTCTGATATACAAACATACTAATAAATATATACATATGTACATATGTAGATTAGCGTATAACATTGTTATGTTACTTTTTGAATTTTTTTTGTTTGTATTTAATTTTGTGTTTGTCAAAAAAATAAAAATTTAATAAATCCATGAAATTCAATATGTTTAATATGTCATTACGGTTGTTTGTAATTTAGTTGCTGCTTGTTAAATATTTCCTTGTTCTGTATTTTGATTTAAAAATTATGGTCACCGTACTCATACCCTCAAATATATCATGTGTGTGCGCGCTTTTCCAAATCAAAATACAATTAAAACAAATAACAATTGCTTATTGTATTGCTGCTGAGCAACTGTTTGATCTGTTTTTGCCCAAAAATACATATTGTAATACAAACATATGAAAAACCATTGTTGAAACAAATACATGATGGACAGATGTATGTGCGGACGTTCGTTATGTTATTTTGTGGCGCAGCCAAGTATACAGAGAGAGAGAGAGAGAGAGACAACTTTGCTCTGAGAGTAATTACACATGCATGTGTTTCATGTACATGTATCATTTACTTACATCTGTATGTGAAATTTTACTTTCATTTATTCATTCATCAACCATGGATTTTTGTTTTCAACACACCATGTGGTACTTATGTTAAAAACAGTTTTATGTATCTTATTTGTTATAGAAAAACAAATACATACAAACGTGTTTTTCTCATTTGGTCAATGCACAACCATACAATAACTGCTTTAAAAATCAACATTTACAACTAGTAAAAGAAACGCTAAATAACATAGTTTTTCATACAAGAACCAAAAAACACGCAAAACTGGTGCAAACAGATGAATTTGTGAAATGCTATAATTCGTATATGTATTTAGGGTTATATATAACAATAGGTAAATTGTTTCTGTACAGCCATTAAGGTAGAAGACGTCAATACGGAAAATATCTACTATACTATTTTGAAAAATTTTAACAAAATTCAGTGCTTGGAATGCAATAAATTGATTTCTGGCACAAACACTTTCAATATAAAGCGGTATTATTCGAACGTAAAGGGTGTTTTTTATTGAGGTATAGAACTTTAAGTTGGCATCACTTTTTTAACTGGCGGCCATTTTGTCAGCTGTCAAGTGATTAATATTTAGTTTGGTTTGCCATTTCATCATGAACAGGTTGACAAAAGAACAACGCATGCAAATCGTGCAAATTTATTTCGAAAATAATGGTTCAGTTCGCGAAGTTTACCGCAAGCTCCGTCCATTTTATGGTTGACATAATCGTCCATCAGAGCAATTAATTCGGTTAACCATGGATCGTTTTCGCACTACGTTTACTCTATGTGATAATACGCATCCGCAGAGACGTCGAACAGTGCGAACCGAAGAAACAATTGCCGCTGTAGAGCAAAGTGTTGAAGAGGACCCGAATGAATCGATTCGCCACCGTGCACAGCAATTGGAGCCGACTAACCGACTATTTTGTTCCCAAATTGGATGGCATGAATGCGGATGGGTTGTGGTTCCAACAAGACGGCGCTACATGCCACACAGCGCACGTCACAATCGATTTATTGAAGGAAACATTCGATGAGCGCATAATTTCGCGGAATGGACCTGTCAATTGGCCACCAAGATCGTGTGATTTGACACCATTGGATTATTTTCTTTGGGGATATGTGAAGTCGCTCGTCTACGCCAACAAACCAGAAACGTTAGGGGACTTGGAAGCCAACATTCGTGGCGTTATTGCCAACATACGGCCCCATATGCTCGAAAAAGTGGTTGAAAATTGGACCTGTAGAATTGGCTTTATTCGAGCCAGCCGCGGCGGCCACATGCCCTAAATCATATTTAAACATTAATGGCATAAAATTATCCTTCCAATAAAGCCAAATTGATGGACATTAAAACGATTTTCTTGTGTTTTATTTCAATTCGAAGTTCTATACCTCTGAAAAAAACACCCTATACATAAAAAACAAATTGAATGGCAAATTCGCCCATTAAGTGACAGTGAACAATATGAAGAATCATTTTCAAAAAAGCAATGTGTAAGAAATCCGTTCAAAAATATTGATAAAAATAGATTTTTTTTTTGGCTTAGTGACTGTAAAATACTTGCGTTTTCGTTTTTTTGGCGATAACAATTTTTTTAAAGTTATACTTTCGCCATGCGAAAACAAATTCGGAACGAATATAAATAAAATAAATAGTGTCATTACTGAATAATTCTAGTTTAATAATTCAAAATATCAGAAAGAATAAATTAAAAAATAAAATCGTATCACTAAAATTAGATATTGCCACTAGGATGGATAAAAGTGTACTTGGAATTAACATCCAGTATATGCAGGATTTTAAGATTTCCATCAACACAATTGGTAAGTATAATACATATTTTTTATAAAAAATAACATTATGTCACTGTATTTTTCGTTTTTTTTTTTACTTTACAAAGGTATGATACAATTTTATAAGCAGCACACGGCGAAGTATATTAAAGATGAAGTGATGAAATGTTTAAGGGCATATGATATTGACATTACTCAGATATATTCAAATACTACGGACAATGGAGCCAATGTAATTAAAGCTATTAAGATGTTACAAGAGGAACAGGCCGAAGAAATATTTGAACAAAAAAACGAAATTACAGACTAATGTGATGAACAGATACATAAAGTCATTGCATCTCTATTTTCAGTGGTTAGTAGTGCTGCTCACACAATTCAGCTGGCCGCCAATGATGTTATACCCCTTTTAAACACGCAAAGTTTACTTTGCAGAGTCTTAATTCAGCTGGGTGAAAGACAGAGAGAGGAACACCATCTCTTTCTGTATTTCTCCCAGCTGAATTAAGACTTTGCAAAGTAAATTTTCCCTGTCTAAAAGGGATATCATTTAAACCGAAAATAAAATAACCGAATGCAGAGAAGTAGTAAAGACACTTAAAAGACAGTTCTTGACAATGCTGCACGATGGAATTCGACACTTCAAATGATGCAATCATTGTTCAATCTTAAAGATCAAATAGAATCAGGATTCTTGCAAGTTCTATCCTCAACTTCTAATGACAGCAATATACATATGTATATATAAATTGGAATTTTATTGCGGAATTCGTCACTGCATTTATTTATTTATTTATTTATTTTATTTCATTGTAACATAAAAGCCATTCAGGCCAATTAAAACTATATTACAAAGTTATCACTTGAATAAATTTAGAGAAAATATGTATATAACAAAACTCGGTGATATCAAAAATTATTATTATTAAGAAAGCTTACTTATTATATTTGTACATATTTACATCTTATTGACAAACTCATTTAATCCCCACTTCAATAAAGATATAGAAAAAAAGCTATATATGTGTATATATGTATGGATATATATATATATACATATATAGCATATAGACACTCAAATTGTAGTGATCCCAAAAAATAGCAAAAACATGAAAGCAAATGGTAAGTATTATAGCTATTGAATCTGTTTAACAACTACGCACTAATTAGAAATGAAAATAGTTTAAGGCGAAACGCATTATTAGTGTGAGAAAAAAGTCGAAGTTCAATGGGTAAATAATTCCAAAAACGAGCAATACTAACAACAAATGATTTTTCAAACAATGAGTTATTGGTTCGAGGAATCATAATTTGAGTATTTCTAGTAGAACGTAGGAATCGAAATTTAGAACATAGTCGTGGTGGAAACCCTTTTTTCATCACCCTATAGAAAAAGTACATATTGCGTAGAATTACAAAATTACGAAAAGAACAACCAAGAAGCTGTTCGACAAATGAAGATATATGCTGCCGTCTTTAAATCCCATAAACAAATCTTACTATCATATTTACAACTCGGTTTAATCTGTTTATGACATAAGCCATCGAACAAGAGAAAATCTCAAGGCCATATAAGACCAGCGGCATTAACAATGCATGTGCCAAACGCCATTTAATACGGGGTAACAAATATATATTGGCAGAGTAAAGTTGCCTTAACATACCCGAAACATTACGGCTAATATGATCAACATGACTGTCAAATCCCAGACGTCTGTCCAAAAAAATACCCAAACATTTTAATCGATCAACAAAATCCACAGAAGATACACCAATAGAAATTTGCAGATGCTGTAAAAGGTCATAACTAATACCAAAGCCCATAGCTTTAGTTTTAGATAAATTAACAGTCAAAAAATTATTAGAAGACCATGTTAAGAAGCGTAGCAAAATATCATTTATATTCGATTGTAATATGTTAATTTCAAACCGCTTACCACAAAATAAGAGAAAAACATCATCCGCAAATAAATAAGATTTACAAAAGCTACAATCTATATTATTTGAAAGATCATTGATGTAAAGAATAAAAAGAATTGGGCCTGGGACAGATCCCTGTGGAACACCAGAAAAGAGTCTCAGCTGATTAGAATAATTATTATTCAAATCAACGAACTGAAAACGCCCAGATAGATACGAGAATATTAACTTGCAAGCAGTAGCCGAGAACCGAAACATTTCCCTCAATTTACCGATCATTACTCTATAATTAACAGAATTGAAAGCCTTAGATAAATCAAGAGACACTAAAGTTGCAATGTAATTTTCATTTAGTCTAGATCTGATGTCCTCAGTGAGGTCTAGCAATAAAGATGCAGTGTTATAACCACGACGGTAAGCATATTGTGAATTAGTAATGGTATTTCCAACATGCAAAAATATCTGACCTTTCATAATATGCTCCAAAACTTTGGATAGCGCTGGAAGAAGCGAGATGGGCCTTAAGTCTCCAAAAACACGAACTTTTTTACATTTAGGTATAGGTACAACGCGTGCTACCTTCCATGATGTGGGAAACGTAGATGAGGTTAAAATAGTGTTAATATGATGAGTTAGAATTTGCGAGATGTAAGTATAGATCATTCTAAGAAAACGAATTGGTATTTTGTCAATACCGACAGATTTAGACTTAACTTTGCACAAGGCTTCTAATACCTCTTCATCATTAACGCAACTAAATGAAGAACAACCTTCAGCATTGTCAACCGGCCCAAAATCCACAGAGTTATTGTCAGTGGAACTACCGTTATCGGAGAAGAAATTATTCAAACTATCAACATCAAAGTTACAAACCACCTCAGAGCTCCCCACTACACCCGATCCTTTTAAAACTCTCCACATTTCAGAAACCTCCATATTTGAAAACAATCTAGAATAGAACTTTCTTTTTTCTTTTCTAATAACACTTTTTGCTTTATTGCGATATCTGCAGTAAATAGCCCAATTATGATCAGATTTGTTAGCTAGATATGCAGAGTAAGCTAGATTTCGCAGTGAAGTAGCATACACAATTTGATTAGACTTTATCCAACTATCATTATTTCTTCTAATTCTTCTCCTTACAACAGGGACAAATCCATACATTGAATTCAGCAATGAGCTTATAATTGAATTTTGAATATCAACATTGGGCGTCTCAAAAAAAGTAGTAGTATCAAATTCTGATAAAAAAATCAATAGGTTATTCCAATCAATAGCATTAAAATCCCTGTGTTCAACAAATTCACAAGTGCGTTCAAAATTTAATCGAAACACTGCAAAGACCAACGAATGGTGAGATAATGACGGACAGTGCACCTGAGAAGAAAATAAGACCATATCAAGATCACTAACTAACCCAAGTCCAATAATGAAGTAGAATTATGCGCCACATCTACATAAGTAGGGCGTGAATTATGAAGTGGATAGATTCCAAAACGGTTACAAAAGGATCTCATTATATGTGCCTTATTAATATTAAACATATTACAATTAAAATCTCCCACTATGATAATATTGTTATACTTGACTAAAATTTCAAAATGAGAGTTTTCAAAAGCCTCAATGTTTCCATGTGGTAAGTCAACTACACCAAAGAGAACGTTAATGTCTTCAAAAGTTATATCAAGAAAAATAGATTCATATTCATAAGCAGAAGTTCTAAAAACTTCTTTAAATTTGATTTTATTATGCAAGTAAATACAAACACCACCTTCTCTTTGATGTAGTCTATTATTTATAATCAGATTATAGTTATCTATCCTAATAGATGAATTTAAGACGTAGGGTTTAAGCCATGTCTCAGAGACCGCTACTAAATCAAAATAATCCCTTAAAATATTTTTAAATTCATCAAACTTAGTGTTATTACGCACAGGTTTAATACTCTGCGAGTTTATATGGGCTATTTTAATTTGCTGCGAAAAAGAAAGTAATTCAGATTTAAGAAACGATCCATTGCTAATAGTGGGATCCGTATAATTATTGTTGTCTAACATAAGTAAAAATAATTAAATGCAGAATTGGGGGGTAAATAGTAATAATAATAATAATAAGTAATGATAATACGTAGAAATCTATAATATAATTCATATAATTATATAATTCATAAATTATAAATTACTGCTATTGCTAAAACGAGATCATCATAAACAAAAGTATTATACATACTATATTAACTATTTATGTATATATATATGTATATATATATATATATATATACATACATACATATATATATATATATATATATATATATATATATATATATATATATATATATATATATATATATATATATATATATATATATATATATATATATATATACATTTAGTGTCATTAATAGTCGGTTTTTTTCATGACGTATATTCAAACGAATCTTTTTAAGACATTTGTGTTTATTTTTAAACTATTTTGTCTTAATTAAGAATTCTTATTGTAATTTGGCGTATCAGATCTTTATTCATAAAAAAACAATAACATTTCTATAAAAAAAAATTAATATAACACAAGTATCTTAATATATTGTGCGTCAATAATATTCGGTTTTCATTTACTTGTACCAAGTAACGCATTTTATTAAACTTTGAAACATAAATTTAGTATTTTGTGGGATAACTTCGCTCAGACGGTTTGGCATGTTTTTAACTATGCTAGCTGTATAAGATACCAGAATTTTATCCCATTCTTCTAGAAGATTTGATTTCAGCTCAGGTATTGAAGTTATCGCGATCGCTCAGATTTTTTGGCTTGCCTTTTTGCTTTATAAAAAGTATTCTTCCTTCGTTTTTGCGTCTTCGGACCACGTCTCCAACAGTACTTGTCTTCATATTAAGAATTTCGGCAATTTCTTTGTAGGTTTTACCTCTTTCATAATGAAATATTGTTCCAAAGAAGTATTTCTTCCTTTGCGTCCCATTTATATAATTTATCAGCAAAATGAATTTTCGTCAAACAATACAATACACTTTCTATTAAACGTATTCGTAAATTGCACTAAAATTGATTTATTTTTCTGTTTTTCGCAATCACTTTATGAAATAACGGATAAATCGAATATTAATGACGCCCTATAAATAGGGTTAACATACTTTTATCAATTTATCGTGGTTGCAGGGTTACCACCTACATATGTATTTATTTATATATTTTTAACGCTCAAGCTGTTGAAGTCTTAAGCGTATTTGTATTTTTGGATAGCAGCATCCTTTCAGCTAAAACTAGTTGGTTCATATCAATAAAGTAAAAAACCGAATATTAATGACACTAACTGTATATATATATATATATACATATATATATATATATATATATATATATATATATATATATATATATATAATAAGATTTGAGTATAAGAGAAAAATATAGCAATATAAAAAGGTAATCAACATTAAGTAAAAAATTAATTACTGTATTATAAATGTTAATTAGGTTCTACATTATTACGCAAAAGATTACCGCATTCAGCCAAATCGTACACCACCTTATTACCGTCAAGAAGTGTCAACGCCGCCTTAGGTTTGTCCTTATTCAATATTCTGAACTTAGTTATAATCTTTACACGAAGCAATTTGAGACAAATTGTATTAAGGCTAGATGCAGCTGGAGAAAAGTGGTCATTAAGGTAAGCTCGGCTCACAATCTCTCCGCCAAGAATATCTTTAACTTTCAGCGATCGTGACTTAAAGTATTCACTCATAATTATATCACAAATATCAGCATTATTTAATTTTATGAGAATCATTTTATCATTTATGTAACAGACTTGATTGAGGTTATGTTCAGAAATGGTGATATTATAGTATTTACATAAAGATATTGCAATGGATGTCATATTATTTAAACCAGACGGTAGTCCATTAATGACTATATCACTACGGTTCAGACGACGATGCAGGACATTGACTTCCATTTCTAGTGTTGCTATCTTAGACGTAGTAGAAGTATCTACCTTACGTATGAGGTTGTGGCACTCGGTAATATCAGCATTCATCTGTTTAATAAATGACCAGATTTCATTTTTGAAGTCAGATAAAATTTGCATCATTGTGCTTTTAACTCCACTATTATCTTCTCTATTCGTTTCCAAGAACTCACTAAAGTCACTTCTCAATGCCTTGACATCCTCACGAATAGAATGATTATCAAAACACACCTCGGCACATTCAACACAGGTAAAATGAAAAGACTTTGATTTTTCTTTGAACAATGCAAGATACTTCTCATTCACATCAGCACAGTTAAGGTGAACCAATGACAAGCAAGTCTGAAACTGAATACTGCCTTGAGTTTTTGTAATGTTTTCCTGGCAAATTCCACATTTGTAAGTTTTTGCGGGCGCCATAATTCACAAAGCTGACAACCAAAATAAGTCACAAGTATCGAGCAGCAATATAGCAATTAAAAAAGTTGTTATATATGTATATATTTATATTTATGTATCACTTCCAAAGGATATGAGCAAATTAAGTTTATGAAATTAATTATTAAGCACAATTTTCAAGAAGAATAATTATTTTACCAGCAGCAGAAAAATACGCGTTTTTACTCAAGCATGGTGTTGCCAGATTTTTAGTCCCTTATCCAAGTGCTCTTCGCTACTGCAGACAGAGCAGTACATTCTTGGTGATTCTTACAGGGACTGGCGAAATTGAGCTAGAAGATCTTTGTGAAAAAAATCAATTCGCTTGAAACTTGCTAGCAGCAATGGGAACACGCAAAAAATGCTTTTAAGCAATGATGCTATGATTGCAGGACTGTACGTTGATCCTCGCTTCAACTACCAAAATTCCACACTTATATCAGAACAACAAAAGTCAAGAGCAATGGTTAGAAAAATTTGTTATACAATTTTAAATGATTTTAATTTCAATACTTCTTCTTGCAGATACATTTAATAAATACTTATGAACTTACGAAGAAAGTCAAGGGTGTAGACGAGCCTAACCAGCAAAAAATCCTGAGAAATTCTTCAGAAACAGTAAACTTGCAATCGCTCAGCACAAGATCATCATATTCTAAGCTCGAGCAACGTGTTAATGAGCTAAATTTCTCATCCCCGCAAGAAACTATATCAATTAATCAAAAATTAATTGACTTAAGAAACTGCAAAAGAGTTCCGTTCGAGACAAACGTATTAAAATATTGGAAAAATACAAATTTTGACGAAGACCTTAAAATATTGCAGAAGTTGTTCTCGCAGGTCCAGCTACACAACCCAGCAAAAAATTACATATTACCATCATAACTTCTTGCTATATAATGACTTACTTTTATGATTACTAAATCTTATTACTCGCTTAAAAATCACATTACATAAAACTTAAAAAAATGCTGTACAAGTTGATAAATGGGGAAAGTTATAAATTTAGGTTTAATAGATTACGTGAATATGTTGACAAATAAAAAATGTAAGTACTTCACAAGAATCTATTATTTTAGTCTGGCGCCTTGTTAAAATCATCAAGTTGGTAATCCAGTAGGGGAAAACCTTCCACCAAAAATGCTTAATTCCAAACCTGATTACCTTTTTTGAAATTTTTTGCTGGGAAGTTTCAGTTGAAAGTGCATTCATACACTTTCCTTAATTTTAACAAAATTGCGCTCCAAGTTAAGCGGTTCAATTATCAATGACTTACTTCTGACAAAACTGAATTGCAAAGAGACAACTCCTTCCCACGTAGATCTAATAGGTTGCTTAAATTCAATTGATGAATAAAGTTTTATTAAATATTATTATTATTTTAAAAATGCCACAGTTTTGCTTAAACTCCTAATATAAAGTACACTTATTACACTTAATTATTGATAAGAATATATTGAACTAAATAATTTATTTTCTTATGCACATATGTATGTATGTAACAAGCATTTTATTTTGGTTTTTTTCTCTTTTTTTAAATAAAAATATTACAACTTTAAATTGTTTCATATTTTAGAAGAGAACTCAAATAAGAAGGCCGATTAAAGAACTCGAAATCAGTCGATTCCTCAGATAATATCAAAACTTTAATCATGGGTGCCCCTGTGGCTGAGTGGTAGCGATGCTAGCCTCTCAGTCCAGAGGTCGTGGGTTCGATTCCCACCATAGACCCTGGGTGTTTTTCGCAGACAAGCTAATCGCTTTGCGAATTGTGTTTGTTTAAAAAAAAAAAAAAAAAAAAAAAGTACTACATGACTACTACATCAATTCAAACTAAAAATTATTAAGGTTTTTACAAAATTACATCCATTTACATTTTAGATGCGTTTATTGAAAATTTTATAAAAAAAAATCATGATAATTGTTACAACGCAACAGAATCTTTTTTAAAGAAAATATCGCACATTTACTTCCATAGTGGCATAACTCAAAAAAACCAGTTTTGCAGAAAACGCGTTTTAAGTTTTCAATTTGCATACAACTCAATGGAGAAATGAAAAAAAATTCTTCTCTCAGGAGGTGATGGTACAAGCTATTTATAAGAAATTTTTACACAAGGTAAAATACAAAATGCCGCATCTTTCTGTATTATTAACTCAAAAAACTCATTTTTTGAGTTATGCCACTATTGAAGTAAATGTGCGATATGTATTTTGTACCACAGTAAATGAGCAATTCGAATTTTTTGCTCTTCTTGGCTCTTTTACGCCTTGTGATAAGGAAAGGAGCGAAGCAAGAAAAGAGGCAAGTCATGGTACTCCTTTTCTTGCTCTGCTTTTTAATGAGTAGCGTTAACATAATGGTTCAGAGCAAGAGCCAGTGATGGTATTTTGGTACGTTTCGGACATTTTTTGGTGCTTTTTGCCTCTTCATAAACGCGAAATTTCGGATAATACCCTTTTTTAAAAAGCGGGTATTTACAGTGCTTTTAACAATTTCTTACAGTGCTTTTGGTGCTTTTTTGTTAAATAAAAATATTATTAATTTACAAAACTAAAATACTTTTAAGAGCTAATATCAGCATCTTTTAACTGAGGCTTATTAAATTGGTTTTAATGACAATAACGGAAACTATGTTAAAAACAATTTAGAAAACTTTTCATAATTCGGATTAGAAAAAATTTTTTTTTTTGGAAAATAAAAAACGGAAGTAACTGGAAAGTACCACATTATTCTCTGCATAATAATTGATTGAAAGTAGTATGGAATAACACATTTGTTAAAGCTTACACAAATTTTTAATCATACTATAGGGTGTTTAAATTTTAAGGGCCGATTTCGATTGAAAGCATGAGGTTATCAATGTCAGTTTTTTTTTTAGTCAACGCGTAGCCAACCCCCAATTTTTTCATATCGTATTGACGTGCTGTCAATGTTGACAACTGGAATAAGGGTGAATATCGCAAAAACAAAAACTTTTAAGCTAAGAGTACTTAAGAAAAGAGTGACGCTTTTAGTGCATTCTTTATGTGTAAATGATCTTTCAGTAACATGCATATCTTAATCTAAGCCTAAGCTTCACCTACTATTGTATGTATGTATGTATGCGAGTATATGCTACTATATTCGGGTATGTTCTGTATTTCGGAATTGCCATAGCATTGTTGTTGTAAATACATATTTCCAACAACAATTCTACGGCAATTCCACACGTTTTAATTTCACGTGGAACGCAGAACATACCCAATTATTTGACTCATGTTTTTTTTATTATTTGTTTTCACATACTTATTTTTATTAAATTAAACAAAATTTTGTTTTAATTAATATGTTAATAAATTCTGTTATTACATCTCAAATACTTTGTAAAGCAAAAATTTTAAATTATATATTGAGCTTTTACACTCTAAACTCTCCTTTTTAAATGGCTTAATGTATTAAAATTAAAAAAAATATTTTGGTGCTTTTTTACCCTCTTTTTCGTATTTTTTGCGCTTTTTACCCCTTTTGCAACAGCTTAATGAGCTTTTGCTCTGCGTAGAGATACCAACACTGTCAAGAGCAAAAACACATTCGCTCGGCTCTTTGCGTAAAAGAGCTAAAAAGAGCGGATTTGCTCTGCGTATTTACTTCCATACCTAAATAAGAGCGGAAAACGTTGCGTTAGCAGCAGTATACGTATTTTCAGTACAATCAAAAAATATTTTTACATTCAAATGTACTAAAAATGCGTACCCTGTTGCTAACGCAACGCTTGCCGCTCTTATTTAGGTATGAGGGTTACTTACTCTGGTTATAGCTAGAGATGTGCACCACAGAATATGAAACAGAATTCTCACTTCTGAGTTAAGCGAAATCGTCGTATCAGCTGGTTGGGTGTGAATTCGCTGTTTTACCACGTTTATTTAAGTGAGAGAAAAAATTGTTTTCTACATGTATAAAAAGCAATAGCTATATACTGCATTTGCAAACATATGTTCATAAAAAACTAGAAAATAAAATTCACAAAAATTGTTCAAAAGTGAAAAATTTTTAATTAAGTAGTCTATGATGTGCTCATGAGCGTTTTTAGACTCATGACACGCACGCTCACGCAGAAAAATATAATACTCACGTACTTTCACGCACGAATGATATTGAAAATT
Organism: Tachina grossa; assembly: GCA_949987645.1. Taxonomy (NCBI): domain Eukaryota; kingdom Metazoa; phylum Arthropoda; class Insecta; order Diptera; family Tachinidae; genus Tachina; species Tachina grossa. The sequence continues at coordinate 94,711,606 of OX465274.1, forward strand.
TTCACGTCACGCACGCTCACGAAATAAATATTCTTAATCACGTACAATTGGTTTACAACTTATCACGATCACACGCACTCACGAAAAAGTATGTAATCCAATTTGTATTTTTTTGGATTGAAAAATAAGTTTTTACAAATATATACATATGTGTGTATATTTATGCATGTGTATATGTAAAATTTACATTGCACAATGGAGACTTTTACAAAGTAAATGGCAATAAATCTGGAACTTCTAAACTATTGATTGGATTTATATGAAACTCTTAACATCCCTAGGGGAAGACCTAGTCTTCATAACACACAGGAGTTACAGTGGGCCAAAGTTGACTACATGGGACTCAAAAAAACTTCTGAGGCTTGTAACGTTTTTCAAAATTATCCGATTTTTACCGGATAAATAATTTTGAGATAAACTTGAAATTTTTATGAAATAATTTCCAAAGATGTGTTTCCGTATCTAAAATATCTTATACTTGAAACAAAAAAAATTTTGCCTTGACTCTTTTTCTTTTTTTTTTTTTGACAAAATTTTAAATAGAAAAAAAAAATTATTAATACTCATTTCGAGAATTCGAGAAAAGGATAAAAAATCAAAATTTTAAAATTTCCCTGAAAAAGGCATGTGTTTTTTAAGTACCCAGCTAAAAAAATTGTATATAGTCCATATATTTTTAATATATGAATGTATGTAACTATATATGAATTCATGTATGGAAATGTATGGGATTATACATCGCAAAACTATCATATATGAACTAAATATATGGACTAATATATGCAATGTATTATAATATATGATCGCGTATATGGGAATTAAACTATGTAGCTCTTCATATGTGAATCCATATATAAAAAAAGATGTAAGAATGTATGCATACATAATATCTCATATAAGATCGTTTCTGCAATCAAAAAAGCTTGGATTTGATCACTGGTGAATTGAAAATCCATTAGAAAATAGATACGGTATGCAATGTTTATATGCGTACCCTCAACGTTTAAAAAATAAAAACTTTTGTTACAAAAAAAACCATTCTTGTATGATTTTGTACATTGTGGATTAAATAATCAAAAGGATAATCCAGCCATTAATTTTATCGAAAATAACAGAATTCTCTAGATATGAAACAAAGTTCATATTACTGCAAAAAATTATATTGAAAACTATTGTTAAACGAATTATTTTTTCTTTTAAAATTAACTGCATTAGTTTTTAATCTGATTTATTAACTTAAATTTTAAGTACGAATATGAGTTTTGTGTTTTTTAAATAATCGATTCACCTTTTGGTTTAAAATGATGAATGAAATGACTTTTAAATACAACCTACCTGTTCAAAATCTAAAATAAAGTAATTTTATATTACACAGTAGTGCGCTTTTGTGAATCAAGAGAGTATGAATATGAACTTTGCATACTGTGGAGGGAATATTTACGCATACATGTATGAAAATGTATGAATATATATAATCATATATGCCCATATACCCTAATTTTTCGGATCCGAACCATATATGGGATATCATCAGGGCTGCCAGATAAAATTATCGAAAAATCGTCGAAATCCCAATAAACTATAGCATAATAGTCATTTTATACTTGAAAAATCGTCAAAAAAATCGGACAAATCAAAATGAATTTATTAACGTGTATACTAGGCCGGGTCGATTAGTATGGATAGAAAAAATTTAAAAAATCGTATAGCAAAAACAAAATCTACATATCGCTACCTTAATATAGAAATGCCCGAACTCAATATTTTTTTGAAATCTCAATTTTTACATTTTTCGATACATTAGATTTTTTTTTATCGAAAAATACAAAAAACTCGATTTCTAAAAACTAATTCTAAGAAAATTTTGCAAAGAAACCATGGGTGTAAAATTAAACCCTATACCGCGCATCTCAACATGAAATTTATATCCTTTTCATGAGCTTCTTGTTGGCTACTGCCTGCCTTATTTGAAGACATTGACTTTAAAGATGAAAATGAGAAACCAAATATTATGTATGCTAAGTCTAAGGTAGCTCGCGAAAAACTTAAAAGCAGGAAGTACGTTTAGAATGATTCGAATTTAGTAGAATTTATTTCACTACATACATTTTTTTATTTGAAAAAATTTAAATTAAAAAAAAAATGTTTTAAAGAAGAGGAAATACATTTTCATGCCTAGAAGCGCAATAAAGGGATTGATTTTAGACACGTGGTTTTTTCGGAGAATTTTCTCAAAATTTCCTGTGGATTATGTTTTTGCAATACGATTTTCGTAAAATCAAATCGACATGCCCTAGTGTATACATTTGTTTTATTTTACATGTTTATTGGTAAATTGAAACCATTGTCCTTTTTTAACCCCTTATAACTTTTTTCCTCTCAGTGGTAAAATTATGAAAAATATTACCAAGTTACATATGTCCAAGTCTTGGTGTAAGTCGTCTTTATGCCCGAAATTTTGTATAGGAACTTGGCCTTTTTTCACATTTTATAGAGATATCAATACATATAAAATAAAGAGTGGACAGAATTACACTAAAATCTTTTGGAAGATAAGTAATACAGGAATTGATACAGTCGCTTTTTTATAAAAGAAATGTAATAGTATTGATCGTGTTTTGTTTCTTATCTCTAAGGGTGTTTATAATTCTATATTTCTAAAATCTTAACAAAGGAATATTCATGCTTAAAAAATATGTTGTGTTTTATCATTAGTGTTTTTCTTTGTTATTTGTATTTATACATACATGCATATGTAGGTAGTTTTGTTTATTAAATTGAAAGATATTTGTCATAGTACTAATCGTCCTTGAGACTGACCTTAACTTTATACATACATATGTAGGTAGTTTTTTGTTTATTAAATTGAAAGATATTTGACCTTGAGACTGACCTTAACTCCCCCCTAGGTTAAGCAAGATCGTCCCGATCTTTCCTAATACGTTGTAATTCTATTGCGTATGCTCTATTGAAATTGTCAATTGCTGATACGCGTCTGCATTCTGTTATGCATGACATTATTTTTAGTATAAAAAAAAATATTAATAATAAATTTATGAAAGCAAATATAGTATAGAAAAGTGACCTGATGGGATGTTCTTCAAATGGGATAATGAATTTTTTTATTGAGTCAATATTATTAAACGCATTGTCGTTGTCCGATGTGAGTATTTTCATGATTTCAAAGTCTTCTTCATGGTTCTTGTGTATTGCCTGTTTTATTTCATTGTGGAGATTCTTATATATCTTGTTGTCTATGGTGACATTATCTGTGAATGTAACTAATGTTAGTGGTAATGTTGTTTACCTTATGGTTTCCATGGAGCAATATGAAACCTTCGTCAATTTCGAGTAGTGCACTGTTATATTCCTGTATGACATTGCATTTGCTTTTCTTGTTGTCCAGTAGTGGGAGTATACATGTATCTGTTTCGTTATTTGTTTGGCAAATATTTCTGCCCAGAAAATTCTTACATTGTTTTACCCGTATATATTTTGCATCACATCGGGCAATTAGGTCATCAGTTTGTATTTTTCCGTGCTTGAAGCTTATGGGCGTAATTTTAAAAAATTGGCAGTCCTCTTTTAGTATAGGGTATTTATAAATGGTTATGAATAATTCTCCCGTTCCTGCTGTGTATATGTCTGCATATTCTAAAATGTGTATAATGGGTGCTGAAATAAGTTCGTGTTGTATGACCTCTTTTATGTCCTTATAGTTCAAAGATTCTGTTAAGTATTCGTTGTTTTTTGCGGCATTAATTGTCCTAGCAATTAATAATAACTGATCGTGTAACTGCTCGATGATGAGGTTATTTTCTATCGTTTGGCCTTGTATTGTTTCCATTAATTTTTCGAATCTTGAGTTGACCTGTCGTTGTTTTTCGTTGTTATCTATTAATTTGTTTATTGTTTCTTTCATGTTAATTAAGTCATCATGGTCTGGAGTTCCTGTGATAACTTTTAGTGCAGATCCCAGAAAGTCTAAAGATCTTTTATGACGTTCATGAGCATTGAGTTGGTCTGCTAATAATTCGATTTCCCTTATCCAGATGGTTTCTTGTGTAGTGGGCTTATAGTTTGTCGTAACGATTTGTTTGTATGGTGTAAGTATTGTTGTTATATTGGTAACGTGGAAGAGGTATGAATAATCGTCAAATATGAAGACATCATCCGTCTTCGTTAGAACGTACTTTTTTCTTGTAGGCTGTCTATTTGTACTTCCGCTATGATTTTTTGTGCGACCACCGCGAGTAACATCAGGAAGAGAATCATCTTTGTTAAATGTGTAATTTTTAATATTATCTTTGTGTATGGTTATCGCCCTCGTAGTTAAGACAGTGTCCTCACGGTCTTCTTTCACAATATATTTTATATATCTAGCGTCGTTTTTTTTCCTTAGTCCAGATATTTTTACAAGTATTTGTTCACCTGGTTCAAATGTGCGGTGTTTTCTTCCTTTGTTCAGTCTTTCTAATGTCTTTTTTGATGCTGACTTTACTTTATCAGATATTTCTTGATGTCTGTATTCTATTTTTCTAAAATGTATGCACTGGGTTTATATCCTGTTACCGTATGTATTGAGTCATTAAGTGCTTTGACTGTTCTGAATATTTCTTCTATTATTGTTGTACTATTTTGAATTTTAAATATTCTAGCTAATTCAGATATGGTATTGTGCTCTCGTTCAACTTGACCGTTTGCTGTTGATTTATATTGGAGTTTCTACTTTTTCTATGTTATATTTTTCACACATCAATTTTATTGAGGGTGATGTCATGTATGGTTCGTTATCAGTCATAAGTCGTTTGCAGTTCGGAAAATTATTTATGATTAGCTCTTCTAGCTTATCACTCATTCGTTCTTTTGAGTCACATTCTCTTATTACTATGTATTTTGAATATTTATCTATTGCAACCAGAAAGGTGTTTTTATCATTGTAATATATGTCCGATTGTATATGTGTTCCCTTTTCTATCGGTATGTCTGAGTCTGTTAAGGGTTCCCGTGTAGGTTGTCTTTCGTATCTGCCAAAGAGACATGGGGTACACTTTTTATTGTATGCTTTACATTGTTGTTTTATTTCAGGCCAGTAATGGGTTTTGAGTATTTCTTTCATATTATTCTTATAACCTCGATGAGCTCTGTCGTGTGCGTTTTTTACTATTTCTTTTTGCCTATCATTGTTATGAACGTCGATTAGTTCTGTTGGTGTAAATACAAATTGTATGCTGTTGAATGTGTTTTTTATCACAGCGCTTAATGCATAAATTTCCTCTTTTGTTGTATGTATCGCTGTCACTTTGTTTGGTTGTAATATTTTTCTTAGTTCTGTTATTAAGTTTTGCTCAGTCGTGAAGTTTATCGTGTGTCTAACTTTATTAGGGAACAATGTACGTGTTCTCGTTTCAATTATCTTTTTATTTCGTACAAATTCGATTTGTATAGCGTATGTGTTAAATGGTCGTGATACTTGTTTAATGGAATCTACTGGTGAGCTCTCGGCTGAGTGTACTGTACTAATTGTAGATGAGTTTATTTGTTGTCTCGAGAGGGCGTCAGCTACGACGTTTAAGTGACCTGGTTTATATATTCATTTTGCACCAAAGTCTTCAATTATGGTTTTCCATCTCCTTAATTTTGTGTTTGGGTTTTTTTCTGATGTAGCAAATGTTAGAGACTGGTGAGCGCTATAAATTGTTAAATCAGCTACTCCATATATGTAGTTTCTCAGTTTTTGTAAAGACCAGATGATTGCTAAGAGTTCTTTTTCATTAACTATAATTTTCCTCTGTTTTGCTTAGAGTGCGTGATAGAAAGAATATGGGTTTTTTCTCCTGACTAAGGACTGATCCAATTGCTATGTTGGATGCGTCCGTTGTTAGTTCGAAAGGTTTAGAATAATCTAGTTGAAAGAGTTCTATCTGTTCTTTTAAATTTGTTTTTAAGATTTCAATAGCTTTTATTGCCTGTTCGTCAAGTTTTACTGGGGTATTTTTGCTTTGGTTCTTTCCTATTTGTCCGTTGTCTCTTAAATGTACTGTCAAAGGTTTGGCTATGCCAGCGTATCCTTTGATGAATTTTCTATAGTATCCAGTCATTCCTACAAAACCTCTTAATTCCTTCAATGTCTTAGGTATTGGGTAATTATTTATTGCTTCCACTTTTTCTGGATTTGTGGTAATTTTATTGTATTTAATTATACATATATAAAAATGTATGACCTAAGTATTCTACCTCCGTTTGGAAAATTTAGATTTTTCTGCAGAAATCCTTAATATGGCTTTATTCAATGCATCAAATATTATTCTAATATGCTTCATATGATCTTCAAGTGTAGAGGAATATATAAGTACGTCATCGATATATACATATGCAAATTTCCCTATGTATTCCCTGAGTATGTCGTCTACGCATCTCTGAAAGATTGAGGGTGCATTTTTTAAACCAAATGGCATACGAATAAATTCATATTTTCCGCCATTTACACAAAATGCTGTTTTCTCTCTGTCTTTTTCGGCTATTTTTATTTGATGGAATCCAAATTCCAAATCTAATGTGGTAAAATATCTAGATTTTCCTAAGTTTTGTATTGTCATATTGACATCTGGAATTATATATCTGTCCGTAATTGTATTTGCATTTAGTTTCTGGTAGTCAATGACCATTCTTTTCTTTTGCTTCCCTAATTCGTCCAAACCCTTTTTTGGGACTGTCCATATTGGAGAGTTGTATGGACTGTTACTCTTTTGAATTATTCCTTCATGTAATAGTTTCTTAATTTCCTTGTTAACGAATTCATTATCTGCTATTGGGTACGGGTATTGTTTGGTCCATATTGGTTCCTCATTTTTAGTCCTAATTGTGGCTTTAATAGTTGTTGTGAAGGGTAATGGTCCTCTGCCATTATTTTCCTTCATCAGACTATCCATTTCTTGCCTATACTTTTCTTCTCCTACAATATAATTTTATTCGGGTTGACTATCACTGCTAATGGTGGTTAAGGTCATGTCCCTTAAGTTAATTTCGGCATTAAGTATTTTTAACCCTTCTAATCCCAATATCATGTCAAATGATTCTATGTTTTCTAATTCAAAAAATGTTATTTTTTTGTTCATTAGTTTTATATTTTTTTGGTATCTATCATGGAAAAACCATGTATAGTCTTAATCTTAACTGGTTTAATTTTAATTTTATCTGATAAATCGCACTTAGCATCTATGTAATTATGGGTTGCACCTGTGTCTATTAAAATATCGTATTTTTTATGAGATAAGCTACTAGTTAAAGTGAGGTAGGGCAACCCGTTTCTTAGTTTAAATTATCTAATCTTAAGCTATTTACCGTTTGTTGTTCCGGTTCCGCATACATGCTGCTGTTGTCATTTTCATGTTGTAGTGATGATTGGTTGATCCTTTGTTGTTTATTACTCTGGTAGTGGCCGCTATGCTCTCTTTTCCATGGCGGACTAGTTGGAGATGGCCGATGTTGAGTGTTGTATTGCGTGTTGATTCTTCTTTGTCCATCTATGGCTTGTCTAGAGTGTATTTCCATTGGTACAGGTCTTGTTTGTTGAAGTCTTTGTGGTGTTGTTTGAATTCTTTGATATTCATAATTAGGACGTCTGTGCTGTTGTAAGTTTTGGTTACGGGAATTATATTGTGAATTTTGGTAATTGAAGTTAGAATGATATAAGTTCTGATGTTGTGGATAGTGATGTTGTGGAAAGTGATGTTGTGGATAGTGATGTTGTGCGTTAGCTTGATGGTTAAAGCTATGGTTATTACGACTTCGATTGTTTCCGGTATCGTGGAATAGTCGTAGATTTTGATGATGATTATCGTGCTCTATTGTTCTTGGCATTGCGTATGCGTGTTCTAAGTCTTTAAGTGTGTTGGCATACAGGGTTGACCTTATAAATGTGTTTGTACATCCTGTTGTGAATACGCGCACTGCTTCCTCGTTTGCATTCCTTATCATTGCATCAATTGTATTTGGTTGTTCCCCAGACATTGAAATTTTGGATGTTATTAGATTTAATGCCTGGTTTATTCTATCGTGATATTCAGATAGAGGTAGCTTGCCTTGTGTAATTCGCCTCATTTCTTCCTGGAGTACATAAAAGGGTCTCATATCGGCATACGTGTAGTCCAGTCTATTTCTAATCGCCTCGAAATTAAATGGTGTGTTATTATTTATTAGTATATCAGATGCTTGATCTCTGATTTTGGATTTCACTATGGACAAAGCCTCTGAGTAACGGCTATAACCTTCAAAGTGTTTGATGTCTTCCATTAGTCTGGAGGCATCTTCTCTCCATGCTCTGTATTCGGTTTGTTGGCCAGTAAATACTGGAAGAGCTTTAAAAACTTCCAGCGATATGTCTGCAGGGGTTTGGTAATTTGTAATGACGTCTCCAGAATTCATTTCTAAGGTCGCTATTTTTTCCATCATAGCTTTGTAGGAGTTTTCCATTTCATGGAGTCTCGCGGTGAGGGTTGCTACAGAGACTTCGTTGTTTGTAGCCATTTCTTCGTAATTGTAGTCTCGATTTCTATCGTATAAATGCTCCTTTTTTTGTTTCTTCATTTGCTTTTGTTTCACACTATGTATTTATTATTCACTGCTGCGACAGGATTTATTTCTGTGGTCCGCTTGAGAAGTATGAATTTTATTATTCTTTATTATATATATTATTTTGGAATCTTCTGATGAATATTTAATTTAAGATTTTTATTTTTTCTTTTTACAAAGTATTATATTTTTTTCTTCTATGAAGAATTTTCACACCTTTGCTGCGACAGAGGATTCCTTCGGTCCACTCACTGAAGAGTAAATTAAAAAACTCTCCTGGCAGGATCGCCAATTAAAGTTTTACACTATCTTTTTGAATTAAAAAAATATTTATTTTCTTAACTCGGATGAGTTATTCTTAGTTCTTATACTAACCATAAACTAAACTTACAATTTTGAAATATCTTCCTTAAATACTAAAATAATCGTAACTTATTTCTATAAATGTAGTTACCTACGTTTAACATGATAAATCTTGTTTCTTTGTTTCTTAAACAAGACTGACCTTAACTCACGCGATTAATTATAAATTTTATCACGATGACGCGTGAATCATGCGTGATTCACGCGTGATACGATAAAATCACGACATTTGAACATCTCTAGTTGTAGCTCCCAAACACTAACCCCCCGTCTAGACTGGCAATAAATATGTTGGCAATATAGCAATAACGCCGGCAGAATAGTGTAACAATATTGCCTATTGCTTTACTTATGTTAAGGCTATGGGAAATCGTAGCCACAATATGGAAAAAGTCAACAGGGAAGCTGCAGAATAAAAATATAATTCACTTGTAAATATCTGGTAAATCGAACAATATTTTATTTTTAAAACATAACAATACAAATTATTTCACTACACACGTTTTTAATAGCGTTGTCTTTTCTGGAAAAAGTGTAGCATTTTTTAACTTAATATTAAAAAAAATACAATTCAGCGTTCGTTTATAGAAAAAAATTTAAGCTCGCAAGGGATGATAACGGGTGTTTTTTTTAGAGGTATAAAACTTCGAATTGAAATAAAACACAAGAAAATCGTTTTAATGTCCATCAATTTGGCTTTTTTGGAAGGATAATTTTATGCCATTAATGTTTGAATATGATTCCGGGCATGTGGCCGCCGCGGCTGGCTCGAATAAAGCCAATTCTACAGGTCCAATTTTCAACCACTTTTTCGAGCATATGGGGCCGTATGTTGGCAATAACGCCACGAATGTTGCCTTCCAAGTCCCCTAACGTTTCTGGTTTGTTGGCGTAGACGAGCGACTTCACATATCCCCAAAGAAAATAATCCAATGGTGTTAAATCACACGATCTTGGTGGCCAATTGACAGGTCCATTCCGCGAAATTATGCGCTCATCGAATGTTTCCTTCAATAAATCGATTGTGACGTGCGCTGTGTGGCATGTAGCGCCGTCTTGTTGGAACCACAACTCATCCACATTCATGCCATCCAATTCGGGAACAAAATAGTCGGTTATCATGGCTCTATACCGGTCTCCATTAACGGTAACTGACTCTCCAGCATTATTTCGGAAGAAGTATGGCCCAATGACTCCACCAGCCCATAGAGCACACCAAACAGTCAGTTTTTGTGGATGTAATGACGTCTCAAGGGTCTCATGTGGATTCTCTTCACTCCAAATGCGGCAATTTTGCTTGTTGACGTAGCCATTCAACCAAAACTGAGCCTCATCACTGAACAAAATTTTGCGATGAAAATCAGCATCGAGATCAATCTCATTTTCGGCCCATACACCAAAATCACGACGCATTGCATGGTCTCGCGGCTTTAATTCTTGCACAAGCTGGATCTTGTAAGGTCGCAAGCCAAGATCTTTGCGCAAAATCTTCCATAAAGTTGATGGACAAAGCTCCAATTGCTGTGCACGGTGGCGAATCGATTCATTCGGGTCCTCTTCAACACTTTACTCTACAGCGGCAATTGTTTCTTCGGTGCGCACTGTTCGACGTCTCTGCGGATGCGTATTATCACATAGAGTAAACGTAGTGCGAAAACGATCCATGGTTAACCGAATTAATTGCTCTGATGGACGATTATGTCGACCATAAAATGGACGGAGCTTGCGGTAAACTTCGCGAACTGAACCATTATTTTCGAAATAAATTTGCACGATTTGCAAGCGTTGTTCTTTTGTCAACCTGTTCATGATGAAATGGCAAACCAAACTAAATATTAATCACTTGACAGCTGACAAAATGGCCGCCAGTTAAAAAAGTGATGCCAACTTAAAGTTCTATACCTCAATAAAAAACACCCATTACAATAATTTCTAACAAAATTTATATTTCAGAAAATTATTTTATTGCGAATTTTCAGTGAAAAGTGTAATAAGTGTAACATTTTTTTCCAGAAAAGAAAATGCCATAAGAGACTATTTTCCTTTTTTAATATACATACTATAGCATTGCACAGATGCATCTGTTTTGCGTGTTTTTTGGTTCTTGTATGAAAAAATATGTTATTTAGCGTTTCTTTTACTAGTTGTAAATGTTGATTTTTAAATCAGTTATTGTATTGTTGTGCAATGACCAAATGAGAAAAACACGTTTGTATTATTTATTTTTCTATAACAAATAAGATATATAAAACTAGTTTTAACATAAGTACCACATGGTGTGTTGAAAAAATAAATTCATGGTTGATGAATGAATGAATGCGCTGATTTATACGGGCATAATTGTGCTGGCATAACATGCCAGTTTGTAGGTGAGAGAGGCAAAGAGAGAGGTTTTGCGGTTGGCAAAACTTTTCAACCAGCTTCAACCCCGCATTAGCAGCATAAAACCAATACACACACAACTTAAAAAACAGCAAATGTTAAATGAATACTAAACACACTAACACACACACAGCTGTGTATACGTCTTACGAATTAGTCTCGTGTAATTTGGAAAAGCACAAAAATTTTGCGGCTTAAAAATTTTTCTCGTCTAAACTACCTCAATGAAAGTAAAATTTCACACACACATGTAAGTAAATGATACATTTACATGAAACCAGTGTTCGAAAATAAACATTATTTAATGTACTTTAATGTTCTGTAAAGTACAACCTCACATACACAAGCACTAATAATGTAGGCATACCGAATACATTAAAATTATAAGTACTTATAATTTTAGTTAACTTCTGCACAACAAGAATAATTATGTTAACCTACTCAAAATGATGATGATCAACACTTCGTTTCGTAAGGTTAAATACATTATTATTAAAGTATATTTAATGCATATATGTACACTCAAAAAAGTTTTACAATAACTGAATGTACGAGAAATTTCTCGTAACTAAAATTAAAGTAAATTTTATAGTTAGGTATAGTTTTACAAATGTATTTGTATGTGAAGTCTTTGTGTTTATTGTTTAATAAACTGAAACATTTTCACCTGAAATTATTTTTCGTACAATTTTTACTTAAGCGATTAGTACACTACATGTAAAATGACACATACGAATGTGGCTGTGCCATGACGACAATTTTCAGATTGTTGGTTTAATTTTTTTTAAATAAGTAGTAGTGGCTACATGACGTTACATTTTTATAGTATTTTTGTTCCAAAATCTAAATGTAAGACATTTCGACTAGTCGGGCACATTTTCAGAAGCAGTACGTGTGTAAAGACGTGAATTTCTACATTAAAATGTGCTACTAGTACACGGCATGTAGCCAATTTAGCTTCATGGTGACGTCAAAATTATATCGGAACCATGAGCGAATGTGAAATTCTCATGCCGTATACTATTTGCTTTAAATTATTTTCTTTCATTGTAAAATTCAAAAATATTTTAATAACAACTAATCCATATGTTAAAAAATTAGATTTAAACTTAAGTGTATACGAGTAGTTTAAAAAATTAAAATAGTTTTGCGTAAATTTAAACATAGATATGTACATATGTGCATACATATTTAAATACATATGTATATGGATGTAAAACATTCATTACTGTCGAATATAAAAGTATTAAAGTGGTAAACTACATATGTACATGAAATTGGTATATATCATGTTGTGGCATATGCATGTAAGTATGTATGTATTTAAGTATGAACATATGTGCATGTATACATATGCGTGTGCATATCTACGTAAGTTTCGTAGAAAACGAGTAATGGGAAATACGCCTTTTTTCGATTAAATCATAAACGACGTAAACGTCGTAAAAAAATGTTCGCTTACGATAAAATTGAACAACCTATATCTTAAAAACTATCAACAATTTTGGCATTTTCATAATTCTAAACTATGGATAGGCACACTTTCGATAACATGTCGCTTGCGGTAGAATCGCAAATATGGCTCGATAGTCAAATATGTTTCACATGCCTGAATTGTCCCTTACAATACAATTTTACAGCATGAATGTTAAAAGTTATCAAGAATTTTGGCATTTTGATAACTCTAAACAATGGATTGGCCCCTAAAATCTCAATTTCAATAAAAATGTTAATTTTTTACTACATGTCGTTTATTATTAAATCGAAAATAGAGCTCGATATGTACGTGCATAAGAAATTTAAAACGTTAAATTTGATAAGGCAAAAAACATGGAAATAGATGGTTGAAGTTTTGTTACATGATATTTAACATCTAAGGGCTCTGTTTTGACGAAGATGAGGAAAGAGCATCTGTTTTCCTATTATTTTGTACGAATATAAAAAAATTATGTTATTAGATTACTTACAGATATTTTTTTCCATATTACCTTATTATCTCAGCAATATGTACTTTACATATTTATAAACAATAAAAATGATTTATAAAAAACATTCTTTAAAATTATATTTATTTAATTTACAAGCCTTGTTGTGTTGTATTTGAAAAGAAAGTTTAATTAAAATACTTCTAAATGAAAACAAGTTATTTCTATTTTATATGAAGTCGTTTTTTCAAATTCGAATCAAGCAATTGTAATTGTACTAACTTGTGTTTAAATTGGTCAGGTAGGTAATTTGTTGTCCGTTAAAATAAGTGTAACACAATTTTTATAGTTTTATATACGGTATGTGATAGCTTCTGAGTCGTTTCACGTGTTGTCTTGATGTGAATTCTGCTGTTAAAAGATATGCCACACCTGCTTAAGTTGAAATTTTGAATACATAAATTAATAGTATGTGTTCCAAATTAGAAGAAAATATTTTGAAACAAACGATTTAAAATCAGTAGTTTTAAATATGTGTGTGTTGGTGTTGAAAATAAAATAACTAATATTCAAAAATAACTAAAAAATCATTCGCTTCACATGAAAAATAAGGCCTGTGCGCATGTGGCTTGGGCGTAATATTGACGTCACTATGAAGCTGCATATGGTACATACCACGTAGTAGGGCCGATTTCAGCCCTTAAAATTTAACCAATTTACATAAGGCTATTAATTTGTAAGTGCAAAGTAAATCAAAATTTTCACATCTACAACAAAACGTAGGTACATTTGTATTCAACTCACAAGGGTAGTTAAATTTTAAGGGCCCATGTATATATACATTTTAAGTGCTGCTTAAAAAATATGTGTTACATTTGTAGCCGCTACTGCTTACTTAACAAAATGCAAGCAACATCCTGGAAATTCTCCTAACGTCATTATGTGTCTTTCTACATGTCATCTACCATATTGTTTGAAATGATGTTTCATTTGAATTTACTAACAGGATATTTTGAGTGTAACATGTATCAAGAACTGTTTTGTCCACATATATATTATCTTATTCGTTAGTAGTGTATGTGCTTCGTGAGTATCATACACAGCGTACGTGTGTGATGTTAAAAGGTAACAGATTATACTCGCCTTGCAATACTCTCACCTCTTGAAATTTTAAACGCGGAAAAATACGAAAATAGTGCTTTTTAAATTTATTTTTTTTTTCGTGGAAGTGCACTAAACTAAAAATTTCAAATCTATTTGATTTCGAGCAATCCTGTAATTTAAAAACTTAATTTGAACATTTCAAGATATTTGTTTGTATTATTATAAGACTGATTCAAGGAGTACGCGCTCTATCAAACTCTAACCTTAATATTTAATTTAATTAATGTAAAAAATTGTTTTGTCTAACAAGAGGGAATCATTATGTCATCAGCATTCCAAATAGAATCGAATAGCGAAATTTGTATTATAGAAAATATATGGAAAATGATTCACTCAATACAATTGAGAAACATTTGAGTCCATTTTAGAGTTTTAGGAAGAATTAAAATCTTATATAGATTGAGTTGATATAAGACTGTTTTACAAACCAGCAAAAAGTTCTGTCACATCCATATTTAAAGGCAAAAATAGAAAGAGATTTGGCTTTTATGTATTTCTTTAAGTTTAAAACATATGCCACAATATTCTTACACGCGTTTAACGCTGAAGCAATAAAATTTGTTGTGTGAAAGCAATGAAATACCAAATGATGGTGATTTTCATATAAATAGCAATGACGTGTAAATAACTTTTCATACATACGTATGTATATACAATTGTTTTTTATCTTCTCTTACATTTTGTATGGGTTTGAATGATACATGAATAGTTGAAAAAATACTTTTAAAAATATTATAGAAAAATACTAAATAATAGGTGTAAAACTACTTACTGCCAGTTTATAGAAGCCATGTGAAAATTCTCGTCTGCCTATTTATATTGAAAACAAAAACAAAGCACTCAAATTTGTTTTTGTTTTCAATATAAATACACAGACGAGAGTTTTTACATGGCTTCTATAAACAGGCAGTTAAATTGTGTTCAAATTACATATATGTATGTTTTTGTCTTGTGGAATATCACTTTTACATGGTACATGTAGTCTGAAAACCTTTAAATAGTAGCATGTGATATTTTTCAGTGCAAACATCAATTTTTATATAGAGTGTCTGACATCTGCTGGTTTTAAGCAAATCAAGTCCTTGTTTCAATAAAAACTTACTTATTTCTTAGGTTTTATTATGGATTTTTAAAACAAATTTTCATACAAAATTCTTTTCATTAAGCCTTAATAATTTTTATAAATAAGGCTGTTACTCTTTATTAATTTGTGTGTTAAATGAATTTTGTTTTCGTATAGGAACTGCGATATTTTTATGAAATGAAAATTTGATATGTTCGTTCTTTTTAAAGTTTGTTTTTTAATATATGTACATATATGCTTTAATAATATGTTCTTTAGTATATGATTTTCTTTTTTTTATATAAGATTAGTTTTAATAAAAGTAAAACATATTCTGCCGTATTCATAAAACACATTTAAAGTTTATTTATGATACTTAAACGACCTTGTTTTCCTTATTTCTTCTTGATATTACAGAGTAATGTAATGGTGGGCTTTCAAGGTTTTTATTGTATTTTAATGTAAATAACAAACTATTATTACATTTAGAGTTTATTAAAGATTTATTTGACATATTCCTATTGGAAATTTGTCAAATAAACCTTAAATATTTTTTATGAATACGGCATATTATATTTAGTACCTTTTTATTTAAATCAGGTGTTTTTCCTGGTTGCATTGCTTTTTGAAATCTAAATGTTGACAACATTGTCCCCCATTATAGAAAATGGAGAGTGTGGCCACCGCCAGTGCTGCCAGATGTAGATATTTGTTACTAAAGACTTCGGCGCATAGTCATAGTCAAAACAAAGTACACTTTAAGAGTTTAAAACCAGTATTTTGTATGGCAATACTGGTTTTAAACTCTTAAAGTGTACTTTGTTTATGACTATGACTATGCGCCTTCGTTTTTAACGATGAAAATTTTGAAGTATTTTTTTGGCAATTTGCTTCGCAATATTTTAATTCCTTGGTGATATTTTTAGATATATCCATATATGCAATTTCAATAAAATGGGTTAGTGTTTAAAATATAGCAAATTTTGCGAGGAAATTTTTCTACAACATAAAATAATTAATGCAATAGAGAGTTATTTTCTATACCGTATGTTTACCAGTGAGGATGTAAATAGCTGAATATAATGACTAGTACAACAATTTGTACTTAAATTCATTCTTAAGTAAATGTTAATTGTATGTTATCACGAGACTTTAATATTTATTTTGATCCCGATGTTCAAGTTTAATTTTTCTTGTTAAGATTTATCTTTTGGTATAAGTAATTTTTATTATGTTTTATACGACAGTATTTTTATGCTATGGTAAGCTAATCTATGTCTTATAAATTAATTTTTGTTAATGTAAAAACTTGTTTTATTTAAATTTAACAATATTTGTTAAATAAAAACATGTAAATTTTGTTAGCTCATATATAATATTATATTGGCGATATTCGACAGCTAATTTAGCGAGGAGGCTACAAATAAATCTGATATCACTGGCTAGCATTGATCAGGAATGATATGCATATGTGTGCATTTATGTATGCACTACCGCGTGGCGTTATGTTTTGCTATTGGCTGATAATTTTAAGTCACAAAAAAGCAAAAAAAAAAATTAGTAAACATTACAGTGGAACATATTATAATTTTTCTCTCTAAATTTTGCAAGCGAACTATTTTAATTTTTGTCTAAATTTATATATGCTAATGAGATCATTGATAAAACTTTAAGCCATAAGCGGGTGCTAGACACATCAATATTCAGCTTCAATATGTGGTTGTGTGCGTTTTTTTTATAAAAAAAATATTCACACCAATAGCATAAGTATGTGTGACTATTTTTGGAAAACAAACACACACAACCACACATATTGAAGCTGAATATTGATGTCTCTTGCACTCGCTATACATGAAGAAATATATAAAACTTTTAACTTCAAAGAAATTTATGGTTTACTTAATCCACCAGCCAAGAAGTGGTGTAACCCACATCTAGTTTTTTAAACAATTGCTCTTTTTAATTTAATTGCTTAATACTTTGCAAAATTATGATCTGTACAAAAACTATTTTCCAGCTCCATTTTTTTAAGAATACTAAAATGCGTTTTACTCTAACTTCGTTTGATAGTTGGTAACATGTATTACATATGTATTTATCAGAAACCAAAAATCTAATGTGCGGTGCGCTGATAGCCTCATACATATACACTTAAAATATATCATAGGTAAAATAAATGAAAAAATGTGGTTCATTTTACGAATATATTCGTCATTTTTACATTACAAAATCCTTCGTAGATAGGAGAAATGGTATTTGTTTATTTGTAAGTAAGAACATTTTGTATTTTTACAAATATTTTATTATTAGATTTACGAAAAATTATGTTTATATTACAAAAGAAATTCATGAATCATTAAAAACAATTTCGTGTTATATACGAAATTTTGTATAAAAAGGTTAAAATATTAAAATCTGCAAGGAAATTATTTTGTCTTGCATTTGAAAAATAAGTTTGTAGAATAATCTGTAATTCTTGGAACTGAAGTTTGTAATAATCATAAAAAAATATAATTTTAGTGGAATTGTTACAGCCTCTGTATTTCCCATACATTACATTACATATTTTGCACTGAAACTCACGAATCCAACTGGCTATTAAAAGTTGCACGATGACATGAAAAGAAATGGAGGAAAAATTAAAAACTTTAACAAAACAGCAATTTTTATTTTTATATTTCAATATTTTGTTTATTTTTGGAAATTTCCAAGTTTATAAAAATGTTTTATTTTCTTCTAAATTCAATAAAATAAACGAAAAATATGGTACTATATATAATTTTTGTAACACAACGAAACTCGTATAATTACGAAATATGTTTCCTTGCACCAGCTAAACTTTTCGTAAAATTTACAAAATTTTCGTTTATTGCACAAATATTAAAAAACTAAACTTTTTTTCATATTTTCAAGCATGAAATATTTTGTATGTAGCATATATTACCAAGATAACCACAAAGATATTAAAAATTGTGTTTGCTTATACATATGTGCCGGCTATACATATTATGAACATCTCAATAGGGTGTATTATCAATTATGACTTTTGAACTAGAACTTAAAATGCCAAAAAAAAAAAAAAATAAATAAAATAAAATTAGTTTTAAATTTATAATTTGAAATTTCTTTATGCATGCTGAAAATTTTTAAAACAAATTATGTAATTTTTAATAAAATACTGCATTACTTTTATTGCAATACGAGTATGCTCTTTGCTCCTTATTTTTCGGAAAACAATAGAAGTAAAAAAAATTTTTTGGTGTTATTTTGCTTGCAACTGCCCACTGCACACTTCATATTTAAGTATGTATTTTTTTTAACTACAGGACTGCCAACTTTTACGCAAGTAATGTTTTCCCATACTTTTCTTGCTAAGTTCGGTAAAATGGGAAGACAAAAATTAATCCTGCTTTCATACTCTTTTGTATTCAGACTATGATTTTATCGGTAATTATGTAATTAAATTCTATGGATTTGAAAATTATGGCCAGTGGATTCTTAACGAGTTTCAGTTTCTACTACATATGTATTATGGTTAGAGTGTAAAGTATTATTAACCAATTTTTGCCATGGAAAATGTCAAATTCCACTCATACAAATGCGTATTTTGAGCAATTTGAAGTTACAAAGCAAACAATTTATGAATTTTCAAGTATTTTTTTATTAAAAATTTGGAAGTCTTATAAGTTTGTAAAGCACAATGTTATTATTTTACTCAAAATTATTGCAAGATTAAACCTAAGATTCAAGGGTAAATTCAAGAAAAACCATATTTTTTTTATTACGCACATATGAACTTGCAAAAGTTAAAAACTGATGTAGATTTTTGTCCTCAATTCATTGCCAAACTTAATACAAGAAGAACGGTTTCACATTACATGTGTAAAAGTTGGCAATCCTGGCTTAAAATTATCAACAGATAAGTATAGAGTGCATGGCGCCGTCCGTCTGCAATGATCTTGGGTTGGTTTAATCCCGTGGTCGGCAACCCATACAATTGAATTTTACAATTGTGTGAGTTAAACTCTCACCACGATCTTGTGTTGCCAGTGTCTCATTTCACTAATTTGAAATCTCCAAAGGCAAACTTGATATTATTACGGTCAGAAGAAACACAAAATTTTTTTATATAAAGAAATGCATCTTTTGTTGTAATGTAATGGTGGATAAAAAGATGGGTTTTGTAGGACGGTTTCTTCAAATAATTTATATGTATTTGATTTTTCGATAAGTTTGAATGCCCAGCATATCAGTGCATTCATCTTTTTAAATATCAAGAAATAATAAGAAAGAAATAAACGAAGGCACTGATGTAAACGACATAACTCGGTTAATTATTTGTATAAGAACTGTCAATAAAATTTTGACGTACACAAGGAATTTTTTCCCTATATGGCTTATACAACAATGCAAAATGAAAGCATATTTTCGATAAAAAAAAGAGGGTTTCGTAGGAAGTTTGCTAAAAATAATTTAAATATATTTGTTTTTCATTGCAATATTCAACAACAGGCGTTATTTGAAAAAACTTTGAATGTAACGAGTACAATGAAAATAGTGATTAAAATTTTGAAGAAAATAAATCATAGAGAGTTAAAAGATTTTTTCATCTCGACTTTGCCGAATGTGGTGTATGAATTTGTTAATTAACTGAACATCTGGTTGCGAAGAAAAACGAAAAAAATTTGCGATTTTCTGCAATAAAACAATTTATTCGAATCTATTTACATCTTCAATATTAATTTCATATGGACAACATTTTATGCGTATTAAATTTTCTAAATGTTTATCTGTTAAATGGTTTCGGCTTTTAGTTTGAATGTGCTTTAGTATGGAAAATGTTGACTCACAAATATAGGTAGCTCCAAACATTGAATATAATTTTAAAATTTAATTTTTTGCCTTGGGGTATACATTTGCAGAAATACTTCTCCAGAACTCTATCCCGCTAGTTAATGGTAAAGCTAGATCTTCTCTTATTTTAATTAACTCTGCTTTAATATCCTGATTTTGGTGTTCTATATTACATAACAAAGGGTTGTTATGCATTTCAATCAAATTTTCAATATTTTTAAAGTCATGAAAACGATTGTTGTAATTAATTAGTAGAGTCTGAAGCACATTTAGGTATTCCTGTAGTTTGCTATTGCTATTTGAAATTTTGCTATACATTTCAAATGTCCTTTTTAAGCTTATTACATTTTTATCTTTAAGGTTTTGTATCAAAATTTCAATTTTTCTAATAAATTGTTTTATTGCAGAAAATAGCTCAAAAATTGTTTTGGTGTTTCCTTGTAGCTGTATGTTTAGTTGATTAACAAACTCAGTTATGCCTGTCAAAAACGCATAATCTAATAAAAAAAACATTATCGTTCAAATGCTCCGACAATACTTTGGTATCAGGTGTTTTAGTTTGATCCAAAAACGATACAACTTCCTCACGAAGACTGAAAAGTCTTTGAAGACAACGACCTTTGCTTAATCACCTTACTTCTGTATACAGAAGCAAATCACCATATTCGGCATGCACGAGATCAAGAAATTCTTTGAATTTTCTATTATTCATGGCATTATGGCCAGCTCGTATTTTGTTAACAATTTGAATCACGATTTTCATTGTATTCATTACATTCAAACTTTTTGCAAATAATGCTTGTTGGTGAATAATGCAATGAAAAACATATATATTTCAACCACTTTTAAGCAAATGTCCTACGAAACCCTCTTTTT
Organism: Tachina grossa; assembly: GCA_949987645.1. Lineage (NCBI taxonomy): Eukaryota > Metazoa > Arthropoda > Insecta > Diptera > Tachinidae > Tachina > Tachina grossa. The sequence goes on from OX465274.1 coordinate 94,732,807, forward strand.
TACCCACCATTACATTGGCACCATCAGTACATACAGAGCAAAACTTATTCTTATCAGTAAAGGAAAGAACATTTTCGTTTATGATGTCGAAAATAAGTTTTCCTTTTACACTGTTATGTAAGCTATGTAGGGAGAACATTTCTTCATGTACGTCAAAATTTTTATTGACAGTTCTTACACAAATAATTAACTGAGATATATCGTTTAGATCAGTGCATTCATCAAGGCATATGGAAAAAAAATTGGCAATTAAGCATTCTTTTCTTAATATTTGAAAAGATAAATGCGCTGATTTGCTCAGTACGTCGAACAATTGTACGAGGAGAGAGGGGAATGTCATTTATAAGCATGCTAGTCTCTTCAGATTTGTCACCAAAGCATTTTAATACATCATTGCTCAGCTCTTTAAAAAACTCGCCATCTTCAAAAGGACGGCAACGTTTCGCAAGAGATGCAGCAACAACAAAAGGGGCCTTTCTTTTCTTAGAAAACTCGACTGCTTCTGCGTCTGAATTTCTAGAATCAGCAATCATTTTTTCATAAAAAGCTTTCTTAAGCTGAACAATAAGGGCTTCTCCTTGCATCACCAGTAATATTTTCATATTCCTATTGATATGCTTGAAAATGTCTTTGCATGTCACGTTTTTTCATGCGTGACAATGCCCGTTTACAAACCAGACATTCTGGTTTGCCAAAATAATTTTCTGAAAATAAAAATTTTAGTAAATTTTCATCACACATAATTTATTATTGTTGGGAAGAGTTTGTCTCTGGCAACACTGATTTTTAACAGTATGCGATGTACACGACCTGCCTGCTTGAATGTTTTAGCTAGACTGATTAATGTTGTTTATTTCTCAACAATGCGTGTGTACACATACGTAATAAAAGAGAATAAGAAAAGGCGCGGCGCCCTTATTTTGCCTACCGCTGGTTTAATCGCATATTCTATTCAGTGTTGCCGGAATCCCAATTCTGTTTTACAGGGATAAAACTTCAAACTAATCCAAATTTCAAATATTACGTAAACAAAATATTTTGTAATTATATTTACGGTGCTCTATTCCTATATACATATGTACATAAGTATGCACATTACTTGTATGTATTTACATAAATCACGATAGCAGTGACTTTTGACAAATAACAACGTGCAGCTTTAATATCTGAAGTAAAAAACAAGCAAATCGCTCAATGATTACTGAAAATTACATTAAAAATTGGATTGAGTTCCAAAACTATTTCTTTGCATTGTCTAGTGAGAAAAAAAACTTCTTACTTGAATGGAACATAACAAAACTCGTCCTTTGCAGCCATAACCACCCTAATGTGCACCTTTTATTGCTTTGTGTAGCTGTAGTACTTTCCGTTGCCGATAAATTTAAAAAAATTCTAAAAAAATAATTGCTGGGTGGAGCACTATTGCTTAAGAGTAGCTCCCAAAGGTATTAGAAAAATATTATAAATTATTAAAACCCGAAAAAACATAGTGTTAATTTTGGTGTAGATTTGCGAGTAATAGAAAATTTAAATTTTTAATCTTATGTTTTAGAAAGCATCATAGAAACAATAAAAATAATATTGATCCATTAACGTTGCATGTAGCGAGTTTTGAAATTCAATTCTACGTACCGATATGTATAAGATAAACAATTACTCAAATACATAATAAACATGTACATATAACTACTTTATTTGGACGTCGTTCTCCCAATGATCTATCTTACGGTCAATATTATTTAAAGAATCAAAAGAAAATGAAAAAAGTTATGACCCTAATGTACATGCACATATATACACGTTTAATTATTATTAAATTAATCAATTGTATATGTTCTCACACACGATTTCGATTCTTAACCAAGAAAGAAGCGTCGGGTTAAGTGTCCCAGAATCGCTTATTTTGTCCATTACCTTAGTGACTTTTTGGCGAGATTGTCAAAGTAGCGTCTACATTTTAAGTTTGTTTTTGATACGAAGAAAACTTTTTGCCAGGTACACATAACTACATATGTAGCCTTCTTCTTAATGTTTCATTAGTTTTTAAATAAAAGTGGCGTAAAGTAACATATAAGTTTTTATAGAAATTAGTTTAAGAAATCCCTGTAAAAGGTTAATATAAATGTATTAAACAATATTTCAAAATATTCAAAAAAAAAATGCAAAATTGTATAAAAATAAACAATTTGAAAACTTAACAATTCTACTTATGTGGAAGTGTAATTTATGAAATTTTTATGAGCCTGTGGAAGATTTTATGCCATCAGTTAAAGGTTTGCCCCACGTTTAGTTCCATATTTAAGTGTTTGACTTTACTAATTCAGCGAAACATTAATTTTTGATTAACATGTATTTAATATAAATGACAAACAAAATACCTTTTATATAATATTTCAATTTAACACGAAATGTGAGCAAAATATGTATGCAACTTGATTATCAAAAGTGTAAACTGGAAAATTCTTTCCACTGAATAATTCGAGCATACAATAATGTTGGAGCGAAATTATATTAAAATTACATAAGATATTTATGTATATATAATTCAAATATAGTTGAAGAAAACTTTGTTTGTTCCATTTATAGATAACATCGCAGAAGTCGGCAACACTGATGTTTTAATGTGTGCTGCTTTATACTCTCAATAATTTTCTCTCCTAGTTACTTCCCTCCCAACGAAAACAAATTTTTTTTTTTAAATTGCACATCTTTATATGAACATCCATTCATACATGCATGCATGAATGGATGTACATATAAAGGGTGTTTTTTATTGAGGTGTAGAACTTTAAGTTGGCATCACTTTTTTAACTGGCGGCCATTTTGTCAGCTGTCAAGTGATTAATATTTAGTTTGGTTTGCCATTTCATCATGAACAGGTTGACAAAAGAACAACGCTTGCAAATCGTGCAAATTTATTTCGAAAATAATGGTTCAGTTCGCGAAGTTTACCGCAAGCTCCGTCCATTTTATGGTCGATATAATCGTCCATCAGAGCAATTAATTCGGTTAACCATGGATCGTTTTCGCACTACGTTTACTCTATGTGATAATACGCATCCGCAGAGACGTCGAACAGTGCGCACCGAAGAAACAATTGCCGCTGTAGAGCAAAGTGTTGAAGAGGACCCGAATGAATCGATTCGCCACCGTGCACAGCAATTGGAGCCGACTAACCGACTATTTTGTTTCCGAATTGGATGGCATGAATGTGGATGAGTTGTGGTTCCAACAAGACGGCGCTACATGCCACACAGCGCACGTCACAATCGATTTATTGAAGGAAACATTCGATGAGCGCATAATTTCGCGGAATGGACCTGTCAATTGGCCACCAAGATCGTGTGATTTGACACCATTGGATTATTTTCTTTGGGGATATGTGAAGTCGCTCGTCTACGCCAACAAACCAGAAACGTTAGGGGACTTGGAAGCCAACATTCGTGGCGTTATTGCCAACATACGGCCCCATATGCTCGAAAAAGTGGTTGAAAATTGGACCTGTAGAATTGGCTTTATTCGAGCCAGCCGCAGCGGCCACGTATTTGAAATCATATTTAAACATTAATGGCATAAAATTATCCTTCCAATAAAGCCAAATTGATGGACATTGAAACGATTTTCTTGTGTTTTATTTCAATTCAAAGTTCTACACCTCTAAAAAAACACCCTTTATTTACAGTCTTTGCTTATGAAGCACAAAGAACACTAAAATATAGTGTATTTACACATAGTTTTACACAAAAATTTTAATTTCAATGCTATAGGCCGTCAAGCAGAGTGCTTTATAAAGTATATTACTTGAGTTGAAAAATCATTGTGATTCTTATCGTGTAGTGTATATGTAAACATACACAAAGTAGATAGATTACATATCTTACCCCGTGTAAATTACATTAAATAATGTACAGTTTATTTTCGTACACTGCATGAAACACATGCATGTGTAATTACTCTCAGAGCAAAATTGTCTCTCTCTCTCTGTATACTTGGCTGCGCCACAAAATAACATAACGAACGTCCGCACCAGCGTTACCATATGTGAAGATTTATCTTATTTTCAACGTTTTTCGGGATGTTAAAAAGACTAAGGGATTTCTTTGTTAAAAATAAGATTTTTAAGAATATGGTATTTGCTTCTTTTAGTCTGTTATTTAAGGTTACTTTGACTAAAATACTAACATTTTCTTCTTTCCTTCATCTAAAGTATAAATTATGTGCATACATATATATATTTTATAGTACATATTCTATTCACTAAATATTTTGTGTTATTTACCTTTACGTTTGTTAGTTCATTTGAAACAAAATAAACTTTTTCTGAATTTGAATTCAGTAAAATCAATGCATTATAATATATTTTGAGTAAAATCACTAAAAAAAGATTTTTAATGAGAAAAAAAGATTTTTTTTGTTCGACTTGAAGATTTTTGAGAAAAAAATATGGCAACACTGGTCCGCACATACATCTGTCCATCATGTATTTGTTTTAACAATTGTTTGTTTGCATATGTTTGTATTACAATATGTATTTTTGGGCAAAAACAGATCAAACAGTTGCTCAGCAGTAATACAATAAGCAATTGCTATTTGTTTGGAAAAGCACGCACACACAATAACTCTTATACTAGTTCTGTCGCTCACACTACAATTATATGGTACATACCATGGTATATTTGTTTTGGCTATACAAACGAGTATACAAATGCAACCCTATAATACATACATGTGTATATTTTATAAATCTCAATAGTGTTATCGAAATGCCTAACGCAATGCACAAAAGTCGAACAGAAATTAACACCGAGTTTGACGTTTCATGTTTGCAATAATTGTCAACGTAAAACGACAATTATTGCCGCAATTACTGCAAGCGCTGCCAATGAGCTGTCTCCATTGGCAATAGCAATATTTTGACATTTGCTGCAATATATGTTAATGGATTTATTGCCAGTCTAGACGGGGGTAAATCAATTTCAATAAAATATATATTGTGCACATCTGCACAGAAAAACTTTAAAACCATATAAATCTTTTTAAAATGGGTGCAATAGTACCGGCATAAAAGGGATTACCAAAAACTTGTTTGCCTATTAATTATATAGATTGCTGCCGATGTACAAACATATGTATGCTCATAATTAGATAGCCCAATCACTAATAAATAAGCTTATTTACAAATTTTTTTTATCAAAAAGTTTCTTATTAATATTATTTTATAAATTTAAGGTGATGAAATCTTTGGAGTCACACGTTAATGTAGTCCGATTTTTGGGTTGCTGCACCGATAAGGACCCTATCTTTGTAATCATCGAATATGTCAATAGTGGCAAATTGCAAACATATTTACGCAGCTCACGAGCTGAAAGGTAAGCATTTCTTTCTACTATTTGTTGAAATATATTACTTACATACATAAATTGAGGAGGTCCATAACAAAATGCAACAATTCCACTTGAGCATTTTTTTGAATAAACGAATAACTGTAATTAGACTGAAGAGATTATATATTGGAATTGTTTCATTTTGGTTAGAATAGTTAGTTTACGTATTGGGTCACAACAAAACTATAGACCTTTAGTATGTTTTATGAAAATGGTTACATAGATTTTAAGCTGTAGAATTGAATTAAGTAAGAACGATAGTAAATGACGGTCATGCATTAACATGATAACGATACTAGAGACCTGCATAAAAGGTCTTTAAATGTAAATACGTCATGATTTTTAAATGTATTCACGTCGCATGTATTATACTAAACCAATAATAAATGCTGTCGTAATAAGACAGCTTGTTTGTAACAAACACTCAAAAGAAGTACTGTTGATTAGTGTATGCTTCTTATTTTTCATAATGTACGTTTGAGTGTGTGTGTAATATGTAGATGGTAAGCTCCCGCTTGTTCGGAAAAACTGCTATTGACGTTTTTTCTTTAATAAATTCGTCACTCACAGTTGGCGATACTTACTTGGTGTACCAATATATTAATGAATTCGTTGATCGTATATAAGCAAGCGACCGAAATTCTCTTTCAGTCATTTTCTAGTGTTTACGTTGAAAAGAAAAATGTGTACAATAGTTTACTAGCATAAGCATGATGGTGTTCAAGGGAAGAAGAGCTTTAAAGAATACAAACAAATTTTTTCAGTACTTTCAGGTAAAAAACACTTAAATTTTGACTGAATGTAAATTGACTATAAATTTTTAATAATTTCAGAAGCGGTTCTAATGACCATTCATTATTTAACTTCGGCTTCAGTGTTCTTTTCATCATAGTATTTTTTTGGATGAAAACTATGATGAATATTCGTCACTGTTTTCGTCAACCGAATGTAAGCGAGAGGGTGGTTATTGTATACTTCCAATGACATCCCCATGTTAAATTCGTCACTCAAACGCACTGCGTAGGTATTGCCGAGCAAGTATAGGTCATTGCTTTGTGCATAATGGTATAATGACTTATGGAATGTATCCGCTGACAAGCCGGCTATTATGTGATAATACAACTAATGTTAATGCATGTGTGTGCCTTTGCATGTGCGCAGAAAAATAAAAGATCATACACTCATACATGCATGACGTTTGTACACGCGCTTATTCGTAAAAAGAAGCTAGTATCACAAATTCTTCCGTCACGAAGTGTTTTCTTCTTTACTCTTATACCTACAATACTCAAATGCTAGTGTGTTATAGACTCTATGTGGCCCTTTAGTCCCTTGGTTATTTTATACAGTTTTCAGGGAGTCCAGCTTATCATTAGGTGCTCAAAAGAGGTGCCAAAAGCTTTTTGAGAATTTAATAAGAAACAAGGCAAGTTGTTGCCAGTTTATGTTCACAAATTAAAGTCTGATTTTATTTAATATTTTGACTGCTTATATAAAATTTTACATTCTTAAATTTTTGTGTTTCTTTAAGTCTTTAATTTTGCTATGACAACATAATTTATTAATAAAAATAAAAGTGTGTCATTTAAATATTATAAAGTAAGCGTTCTGTTAAATATTACAATGCACTGTATTGCAATGCAATTAAACTATGATTATAGTAAGTGAGATACACTACAACAGAAAATATCTTTTCTTTTGTTCGTAATAGTAATAAAAACACTTTCACTAAACTACTACCTAAAGTAATAAAAAATAAACTATCCCTTGTTCTTATCTATAACAAAGACACTTTCCCTAAGAAGTAATATTCCTTTGTTAGAATTTTAAGAATACATATATAATTGTAGATTGTGAATACCTTTCAGATAAAAAATAAAGACATAATCAATTTTGTTTAAGCACATAGGTACCCATATGTACATACATTTAATTTAAGAAATCTATTGCTATCTTAAGTAATTAAGAAATATATTTTAAGAATTGTAAGTCGGTTATAATTTTAGCATAAAACTAAGAATAACTCTCCGGAGTTAAAAAATAATTTTTTTTATTCAAACTAAGTAAAAACTTTAATTGGCGATCCTGCCAGGAGTAACATATATTTTGTTACTCTAGAAGCGGACCGATATATTCTTGTCGCAGCAAGGATTCAACAAAAAAATTTTTACCAATTCTTCATTCCTATAGCAGATATAAATTTTTTTTAAAGAAAGAGGAACGAAAAGCGAGTGAAGTGAACTTTGACAAAAATAGGAACTTGAACGACTCAACACAAGAAATCATGGAACAAATGATTCAAAAACTGGCTAGCATATAGCTAGCACTACAGAACCTAAAACAGGAGAATGCATCTTTAAAGAATAGATTGGACAAAATTCCAACAAGTTCTTCGGCGATTCAACCACAAGTAAATATTATTGGAACCAAGGGTAGCCAATTATAATAACCCTATCCAGGATCTAGAACAAGCCTATGCAGTCGCACAAACCATAGAGCATGACAACAACTACAAAAATCTACACTGTGGTAATAACAATATAAATCGTGAAGATAACAGGAACAATCAACACAGAAATCCGTCATCAAAACACCAACAGAGGGAGTACCCACAGCAACCTCAACATTTTAGACGGCCATCATATCGCCCATTTAATTAACACCAACATATTTGGCAACAACAGAATGATTTTCCAAAGCCAGAACCAATGGATACCTCTTCAGGGAACACCAGAAACTTCAATAACTACAACAACGCTAGACAGCAGAACAATCCACAGGGATTTCACTGTCAACCCTGGAAAAGAATTCGAGAACAAAGTGGAAATTTTCAACAGACACACAAAACCCAGAAACACAATCAGCTGAAAACTCAACAAGAAGACAACATTAGTATCATATGCCAGAGTTCAATATTTACTCTTGTGACTCAGTCACAATTTTGCATTCTCGTAACATAGTCACAAAAATCCAAATTTTATAGTTAACATTGTATGTTAACTGAAAATTATGACAACCCAGCTAAAAAAAATTTGTATGGAACATATATGATATCCCATATATGGTTCGGATCCGAAAAATGAGGGCATATGGACATATATGATAATATATATTCATACATTTTCATACATGAATGTGTATTCCCTATATAGTATGCAAAGTTCATATTGATTCAAAAAGCGCACTGCTGTGCAATAAATTAAATTATTAAAATAATTTTTTTTTGTTAGATTTGGTACAGAAAGGTTGTGCTTAATGAAACATTTGTTCGAACAAAATAATTCAAAACGAACTAAAGACATTTCATTCGACATTTTAAGAGAAAATGTGAATCGATTATTAAAAAACACAAAACACACATTTGTACACGACATATAATTTAAGAATAAAAGAAAAATTAATCCATTTTGAAACTAACACTAGTTTTTAATATTATTTTTTGGCAGTTATATGAATTTTGTTTCTTAAATATATCTGAGAATTCCGTTAATTTTTATAACATTAATGACTGAATTTATAATACGTTTCATATATTAGTCCATATATCAATCCGTTTATAATATTTTTGCCATGTATAATCCCGTACATTTCCATACATGAATTCAAACATATGCATATATAGTTATATACATTCATATATTAAAAATATATGGACCATATATAATTTTTTTTTAGCTGGGAATTGAATATTGATTGAAGTTAAATAAGCAAATGAACGAATTCGCAGAAAAATTAAGTGTATTAATGCAATATAAGTATCTATACATAAGTACATAAATGTAAATGATACAATTTTAGTCAAAAGAAAACGTACCACTTATGAGCAGTTGGAGTTTTTTATCAGTTTTTGCAATAAAAATCCGAATTTGCTTAAAGGAAAATTTGACCCAAAATTTCCAAATCTACTGGGTGATTTGTGGGAAAATCTTTCCAATAATCCTAATGGAATGGCAGGACCTACAAGAACCTCAAAACAGTGGAAAGAGGTAACTTATTTAAAAACTATTGAGTGATATTCTTGCTTTTTAAAATTATGTGTTTAGAGTCTAATGCATTGGAAGAATCAAATAAAAAGTAGAGCTCGTAGATGCATTGCAGATTTAAAAGTTACTGGGGCTGGTCCGCCAAAGAGGGATGCTTTAAGCGATTTCGAGCAGAGAACCTTAAAAGTCTTTGGTCAAATTACTATCGATGGAATAGAAAATGTTCCTACCTTGGGGTTTTGTGTAAATACATATGTATGTTTATTATTATATGGTTACATGCAATAACGTCCATGGGTATTACTTTAATATTGATATGAAAAGTACTAGTTATGCAAGAAAACAATTTTATGCAGAGCCGGCCTTTGGCCGGACTTAAGGCTTTTCTCCTCTGGGTATGTTGAATAGCGGATTCGCTGAGTAAAGATTTTCAGGCTAACAAAAAATCTACTCAGCAAAGCCACTATTCGACATACCCAGAGGAGAAAATCTTCGAGCCCGCCCAAAGGCTGGCTGTGCGAAGTATTATTTTTATTGACTTTATTTCCATTTTCGTTGGACATTATTTCCATGGACATTCATAGGAGTAAATTATTATTATTATATCATCTTACAAAATAAAATAGAAGGATCCATAAATGAAGAACCGAGTTCATCAAAAAAAGTAGAACTCTTATGCCCGATAATAGCTCTATAGAATTAACTGATATATAAATTGCTGAAACAGATGTCGAAATAAGTATATTAGAAGAAAAACAAACGCAAACCGATAGTCTTACCACCAGTAATACTTCAACTAATATTTCTAAAAAGAAGAACAATATTGAGAATAAAAAACTGAGTTGTACACTTACATCAAGAGGTCTGCAATTTTAAATGAAGATATTGCAAAATCATTAAAAATTTTAAATAATAATTTAGAAAAACTTTCTGAAAACATGCAAGTATTTTTAAACAAATAAAATAATAAAACCATTGAAATAAAACAAATATTTTATTAAAAGAATAGCTAGAATTAGGAATGACTAGATGACAAGAACAAATGTTAGTGAATAGAATTAATAAGTCATGTTCTTACGCGACTTCCTTCTCTAAAATAATCATTATTTTGAACTATATGAGTGCTTTCACTAACGTTACGGTCATCCAAAATAACAGCATCGACTACAGGAATTCTACTTTGAATGCAGAGGTTGTGTAAAATAACACAAGCATAAACAATATTTGCAGATGTTTCAGGAGAGTAGTATAATTTATTACTTAGGAGGCACCTAAACCTAGATTTTAAAACCCCAAAAGATCGTTCTATTACATTTCTTGTTTTAATGTGAATTTTGTTGTATTTCTCCTCATTTTCATTAGAGACATTTAGAACAGGTGTCATTATCCAAGGTTCTAATGGATATCCCGAATCATCTTGTAGGCAACTGTTTGGAAATTGACTTTGAATCAACGAAATTCTAACTGCTGAAGTTGTCCAAATCCCTGAATCATGACATGACCCAGGGAATTTGGCATTAACTGAAAGAAATGGGTTTTTGGTATGTTCCATGGGCATAAAAAAACAATGTAGATAACAATCTTATTTCTAATGGCATTTGCGATCTTTGGTCATCAAAGGGTCTTAACCTCTCAATCATTTCTCTGCAGATTGCTTTTGACAGTCGATAAAACTTTGTAAATGTGGATTCTTGCAAAGAAAATGGATTGCTTTTATGACGTAAAAGCTTTATCTCCCTTTTTCTTTTAATAATTTGTTTTCGGCTCTCCTCTTCAACCAAATTTATATATACCATATACATCCCTTCTGCCATTGCTAAATTACTTTATCTTTTTTAAAATTTTAATATTAATTATTTTAGTTAAAAATGTCTGTCAAAATTCCTATGATTGTCTACATTCCTAGTCTTTATTTTAAAAATTTATGTTGATAGAATTTTGTTTTGAGAATCGGAAATTTTAGTCTTTAGTCACAATGTTAAAGTTATGACTATTTTTCAGTCACTATACTTCCTGTGAATAGGTATGTAAAACTAATAGATGGGTTGTACTATATTTTTATGAAAGACGAAGAAAATCAAGAACATAAAATCTTCATAGATTGCGGTGCAACCCACAATTACATAAACAAAAATTTAGAAATAGGTAAGAGAATTAGGACAAAACCTTTGAGAATGATCTCCATTCATGGAGAATCAATATTGAATTTCAAATGGAAAATAAAACTGCTTAATAAAGAATTAGAATTTTATGAAATTAAAAATGATAATGATTATGATTTGATGTTAGGAGTTGAGGGCTTAAAACAATTAGGAGCAGTAATAGACATAGAAAAAAATTTGTTTATAGTCCCTGAGAAAGTACAAAAAATAAACTACTCCATGGGATATAAAAAATATGAATTAAAGATAAACGAAATAATGAAACAAAATAATAAAATAGGACCGTTGCCATTCACAACAACTATAGAAGCTAGTATTAGAACTACGACAAATGAACCAATCTGGACAAAACAATATAGAGGCAATTTTAATGATACAGAGTTCGTAAATAAAGAAATAAAGAATTTATTGAAACAAGGTATTATACAAAAAAGCTATAGCCCATATAATTCACCAATGTTGACCGTACACAAGAAAGGATTATACGAAAATGGGAAGCCAAAGCGACGGATGGTTATAGATTTTAGAAAACTTAATGAGCATACTGTAACCGATAGATACATCATACCTGATGTCAATGTTACATTACAAAACTTAGGAAATGCCAAGTACTTCACCACACTAGATTTAGAATCTGGGTTCCACCAGATAAATATAAAAAAGAAGATAGACAAAAAACAGCTTTTTGCGTTAACGGAGGCAAGTACGAATTTGTACGTATGCCTTTCGGTTTAAAAAATGCCCCGTCCATTTTTCAACGTTGTGTAGATGGCATACTGAGAGAATTCATAGGAAAATTCTGTACGTCTACATTGACAAGGTTTAGATTTTCATCTTCTCTAAAAGAATATATGAAACACATACACATAGTGTTTAAAGCTTTAAATAAAGCTACTCTTAAAATTTCGAATGAGAAGCCTAAATTTTTTTATGACTGAAGTAGAGTATTTAGGTCATATTATTAAACATAATAAAATAACAACAGACCCCGAGAAAATAAAAGCTATTGAGAAATTTCCTGTTCACACAACACTTAAGGATTTACTAGGTTTTCTAGTATTAACTGGTTACTATAGGAGATTTGTACAAAACTAGTAATATAAAAATTAATTTAGACAACGCAGCCATAGAAGCTGTAAATGTATTAAAACTTAAGTTAAAGGAACAGGTTGAATTATCGCAAAAACTTCGAAGTTATATATATGGAATAGCAGATCTCACCATTTTTACAGATCATCAATCACTGACATATGCCCAACCCTAAATTGAAACGGAAAGCCATAATAGAGGAATATAGTGCTAAAATTATATATAAACCAGGTACTAAAAATGTTGTAGCAGAAGCGCTATCACGACAAGTTATTAATACATCTTCCATAGACACGGAACACTCAGCCGAAAGTTCCTCAAGTAATATAATAAAAACTGTTACACAGCCATTTAATACATATGGTATACAATTAGAACTCGTACCTACTCCAAATTGTACCCAAACACGAACACGCACTATTTTTCCTAGTAAAGTACGCCACACTATTAATTTTTCAAATAATAATGACCTGATAAGTGAATTAAAAAAGATATTGGTCCCAAACCGAATTTGTACCAATACGCAGCCCTAATTAAAGAAACATCTATAGGTACAAATTGTGTACATACACCAAGAAAATTAAAAGATATAATTGATAGAAACAACCAACTTCGAATTGTTAAGGAAATTTAATAATCACTGTTCTGCATGTTTATTTGGACGATATGAGAGAAAACCAAATAATGAGCCTCTCCGAGAACCAGACATACCATCACAGCCAAGAGAATATATAAATGCAGACTTTAATGATAATAACACGTATCTTGTGACTATAGATAAGTTCTCCAAATACATAGTCGCCCAAGAAATAAATACAAAAGCAAAACTAGAAGATAAAATGGAAGAAATAATTGTCAATAATTTTCCCGAATGCAAACGACTTATGACCGATAATGAGGTAAGTTTCATTACATCAGCATTTAAACAAATGTGCATAAAACATGGCATACAGAAGATAGAAACGTCAGTGCATCGATCAAAAGCAAACGCGCAAGTAGAAAGAGTCCATAATTCCATTAGTGAGTTAGCACGCATTTTTAAGATACAAAACTCCTCCACAGTAAAAGAAGAAATATTTAGAACTGTTAAGGAATTAAACAACTCAATACATACTGTAACAGGATACAGACCAAGGCAAATACATTTCGGTACAATAAATTACAGTAAAGAAGAATTTACGTAAAGCATCAACTAAGGTACTAGAAAGATTGAACACACACGCAAAACATCGAACATTTGAAAAAGGTACCTAAATTTTTGGTAAGAATCACACAGAAAGAAATGCCAACACAGGTTTAAAAAAGAAATTGTAGAAGAAGACACGATCTTAACCCGATTAGGAAAAACTGTTCATAAAAACAATATTAAGAACATCACAAGTAAGGAACATGATACAAATATACCTGATATTAGCTGTGCTGGCAATGTCATTCCATACACCAGCAGCAATAATTGAAGTTGAAAAAAATAGAAAACCAGGCGTTTATTTTGACAAAGAAAGATGACGTCCTCCTCTTCAACGAATACTCATATCTCTTCCATGTCACTAATATAACGAAAATACTTATACCTTATAGAGAAATTGTTACAAAAGAATATAAGCCCACTACTCAAGAAATGATATGGATAAAGAAAATTGAAATATTGGCAAGTCAATTAAACGAACATAATATATCGAAAATACTTATACCTTATAGAAAAATTGTTACAAAAGAATATAAGCCCACTACTCAAGAAATGATATAGAAGAAGAAAAGTGATATATTGGCAAGTAAATTAAACGAACATAAAAGACACACTAGATACTTAAACTTTCTCGGGTCAGCATTAAAATTCGTCACAGGGACTCCAGATCACGACGACGTCATTATCATGGAAACAGCTATTAATGAACTAATAAACAATAACGAGAAACAACTTTTGATTAACTCAAGATTCGAGAAATTAATTGATGTACTTCAAGAACAGCCACTAGAAAATCACCTCATTATCCACGAAGTATGTAACCAACTACAACTACTTGTTAGGAGAATTAATGCCGCAAAGAATAAGGAATACCTTACCGAATCCTTAAATTTAAATGACATTAGAGAAATCATAAAACATGAATTAATCTCGGTACCTATAATAAACATCCTAGAATACTCAGATGTACATATCGCCGGAACAGGAGAACTATTCATAACTATTTATAAATACCCTGTACTATACAAACAGTGCGAATTTTTTGAATTTCCGCCTATAAGTTTCAAGCATGGGAAAATTGTAACAGCTGAGCAAATTGCCCAATGCGACAAATATATCAGAGTAGATAACCGTCAGAACCATTTAGGAAGAAACATTTGCCGAATAAACAATGACATGTGTCCACGCATAGTCCCACTACTCGAGAATAGGAACAGTAAGGCCTAATAAATCAGTCAAAGTTTAAACGCTGGTTTAGTTAAACTTAACTCAAATTTATTTGTAGTTTAAACTAAACAAGAGTAAATCAGTGAACCATACTTTATGTGTAGTTAAAAAAATAATATTGTGGCAGCAGGCTATCAATTCTTTGCACAATCAAAAAGACAAAAAAGTTAAGAAAATTTCAATTATATATCGCCAAATTGTACCAAGAAAGGAATTATGTATATGCTTGGCGAAGTAGAATAGTATAAAAGAATACTGGAGTGTAAAAAACAGATCGAACAAGATCTGAAGAAAAAGTTGAGGCTTGAAAAAAAGTTGAAAGCTCTTTCAATGCAAAACATATGGTCTGTAAGTAACAAAACCGTATGGCCTGTATTGGTATTTTAAACGCCCAATTTTATGCGTTTATAGATGGTTTAAATATTGTATTGATTTATAGGTTTGCTAGTTTAAACACATTTTAAACCAAAAATGGAGATTAACTTGCACTGATATATTAGCCCTAAGTGTAACATAATACTGAAATATAGCAGGGACTTAGAACAAATAGAAGATGGATTTATACTATTAAACGGACTACACAAAGTAAACAAACAAACCATTGACGGAATGAATTTAAAAAAATATACAGATACTGTAAGAATAGACAATAAAATTTATAAAAATTTCAAGAATCAGATCAGAGAAGCTATACTCATGAAACATTACGAAGATTTTCAGATATTAAAAATAATAAAATCTAACACACCATGGGCTTTTAAAAACATAGATTCATTAAAAAGACTCAGTATACCTTTCGAAGAACACCCCATCAGATCATTTTGCTATACTACAGTTATTTTTATAACATTAATAATAACAATTTGTTTCATACTAAAAATTATGTCATGCATAAAGGAATGCAGACGCCAATCAACAATCAATAGGTTTAATAACATATATCAATTAGAATTACAACGCATTAGGAAAGACTGGGACGATCTTTTTTAAGAAGGGGGAGAGTTAAGAAAGAGAATACATGACGATCATGCATTAACATGATAACGATACCAAAGAAAGTATACATCTAGGCGCACGACAGTGCGCCAGGCCAAGTTCTGGCTAATGCACGCAGTGTGTATATTTACACGAAAATTTTA
This sequence comes from Tachina grossa, assembly GCA_949987645.1. Lineage (NCBI taxonomy): Eukaryota > Metazoa > Arthropoda > Insecta > Diptera > Tachinidae > Tachina > Tachina grossa. Next base: position 94,748,977 of record OX465274.1, read on the forward strand.
ACCAGGAGGGCGGGGCTACGCCCATAAAAATTAAAATTTATCTTATTGAGCTGAAATTCGACACAGAGCTAGGTATAGATGAGAAATAAAATAGAAAAATCTGAAAATTCGGAAATTTTGTCCAGGAGGGCTTGGCTACGCCCATAAAGGTTAGAAATAAAAATGCAAATCTAAGGCGCTTAATAAAGGCTATTTTGTTGAAATTTGGCATATATACTGCGATAATGCAGGGCTATAAATTTCTCATTAAAAAAGTGGGCGTTGACACGCCCATACAATTTAAACCTCATTTTCATGTACTAAGGCTCAGCATATTTAGATATACTATTTATGTATGTATTATTATACGTTTGCAACGAAATTTGACACGATTAATAAGCATTGGCTTAAAAAATTCTTGAATATGGAAAAGTGGGCAGGGTTACGCCCATAAAAGTTAAAAATTGCGGTAATGAGCTGAAATTTGATACACAAGTAGGTATGGGTGAGAAAACAACAAGAAAAACCTGAAACCCCAAAATATTTTATCAGAATGGGCAGGGCCACGCTAATATTGTTTGAAACTGAAAACTTTTAAGAAAAATTTTGTATGAAAATTTGTCTTAAAACTTTTCTATAAAGCCTTAACCAGTTATATCAAAAACGCTGTTAATATACAGTTTTGAACTTAAACCATTTTAGTGAAACCTTACATACACGTTGCACGTATGCAAGACTTTAAACTATCATCTTAAAAATTGGGCATAATCACTCCCATAAAATTTTAGTCTTGTGTTTAATCGATTTCGGTCTAGCATATTTTAAAAGAAAATTAGCATGAATTATAAGCGCTGCTCACAACAATATTGTGAATTTAAAATAGTGGGAGGGGTAAGACTCATAAAATTTTAAGGTATAGTTCACGCTATAGCCAATGGGAAAATCTTAAAACCAAGAAGGTTTATCCGCTAAAACTCTAATTCGCACTAGAGAGCTGAAATTTGATACACAAATAAACCTAGATCAGAGATCACTATGAGAACAAGCACTATAAACTCAAAATTAAGTTCAGTTGTACTGAAACTTTTAATACACATTGCACTTCTCCGAAGTAAAAATTTCCTGTTTTGAAAAGTGGCCGTGACTACATCCATAAATCTTAGCTTTTTCTTTCATGTACTTCGGCTTAGCAGTTTTTAGTCTATTACTCATGTATTTCTCAATAGCTTTTTCCTACGAAACTTTACATGAACAATAAGCGCAAACAGATATAAAAGTCGGCGAGGCCATGCCCATAAAAATTTTACGTAATATTATGCTGTAGAGAGCTGACATTTTATATACAAATAGTCCTAATTGATTTACTCAATCGAAAAATCCAAAAATTAAAGCACCAGCTACCCTGTTGAAACTTAGCATACACATTGGGCATGTCCTTTTGATTTATGTACTTCTGCTAAGCAGACTTTTATATGGAAATATTTTGAGATAATAGGCGAGTTCACGCCCATTGAAATTTATGCTGTAATGACACAATAGTAAATGTTTAAGGTGTACAATCCAACACCCATCACACTCATTTTTAACTGGCACAGTGATCATGAAAATAAATAAGAGGTACTAGAAATTATACGTTTAAAAAGTGTTATCATAGAAAACTTTTCAAAAAGTAGTCAGATCCTCACAAAACCATTAATGTGAAAAAAGGCCAAGTTCCTATCAAAAATTTCGGCCATCAAAAGCAGTGAGATATAAATTTTGACCAAGTTCTTGTTTGGCACAACACCTTTCACTGAAATATGCTATGCATTATATAAATTTGTAATCGTAAGGGTGTCATTTAATTTCTATATAATCTGCTAACTTGTCAATATTTTTACATAGATGTATTACATACAGCATTTTATTTAAATTGAGTCTTGAATTGAGCTAATATTTATTAATTTATTAAAAATACAAATTCTTAAAACTAAAAGATATATTTTAAATTATATTAAATTATATTAATATAGATAATAATTAAAAATAAATTTCCAAAATGGTAGACAATCAACCCATTCGTACTTTGGCTCTAAAGCCGAGTACTCTGTTATACATTTCATTGATCATGAAGAAATGTTGCAAAAGTAGTACTCTGTCCATCTTGGGAAAAACATATGAAATATATCTTTAACATTAGCGGTGTTAGATGCTTGATATAAATTGTCTTGCGTAAGTTCAAATGCAAAATATCGTAGCTTTTCTTTGGATTGTGTGTGTATTTTGTTGTTGAATTTTAAAGAAAAGCTACGATAGTTTGCATTTGCACTTACGCAAGATGTAGCGTGTATATTATTATATTATTTTATTTAAATCTTTTTATAAATTTTCATTATTTACGTTTGTATAGATATAGTTTTGTTCTTCATTGTAATTTTCATACATACTTCTACTCTATTTGTTATTTTTGAATTTAATTTAATTTTTATTGACTTATAATTTTTGTTATTACCCTTTGGTATAAAAAGCTATGTAAAAAACTGTGTGGATTGTCAGAAATATAAAATTACCAATTTCAAACCAATGGGACTATACCGTACTGTGTCAAGTAATGAACGATTTGAAGTACTTTCTGTAGATCTAGTTGGACCATTGCCGCGTACAACTGAAGGACATCAATGGATATTAGTTGTTGAAGATATTTGCAGCAGATGGGTTGATTATTTCCACTTAAACAAGCAACTGCAGAAAATTGCGCAACTGTATTATTAAATGATATAATATTACGTTACGGAGTACCACGAAGAATTCATTCGGATAATGGTTGTCAATTTATTTCGGCTGTGATTCAAAAATTAACACACTGCTCAGGTATTAAGCAAACTCTTACTCCATTATATCATCCTCAGGCAAATCGAAAGGAAAAATCGTGACCTAAAAATGCAATTAGCTATTCATGTAAAAAAGGAACACACTTCGTGGAATTTGAAATTACCTATGATTCGTTTTGCAATGAACACATCTAAATGCTAAAGTACAGGATATTCAGAGGCATACTTAACATTCGGAAGAGAATTAAGAAGTCCATTAGAGGCACATCATGATCTTAAATCAATAATTATTTCAGAAAATTTTATACCACAAATTACACCACATTTATTGAATCTTGCAAATATTTTACAGCACGCGCAAGATATACAAGAAAAATCTCAAGATAAAAATAAAAACTACGTCAACTTAAAACGTAGAGAGCCCGAAATATTTAATGTAGGCGATAAAGTTCTTGTTGCCACACATATTTTAAGTAAAGCTCAGAAAAATATAACATCCAAATGTACACCTCGTAGAGATGGACTTTATATTATAATAAAAAAAAGAGGTTCTTGCTTTACTATTGCATCCGAGGATAATCCTGAAATACCTCTTGGAAGTCAACATGTGTCCAATTTAACATTATATAAAGGTCCTAGCAATGCAACAATATACCCCATTAAAGAAAGGGGTCATCAGAAGGAAAAAGAAACAGCAGTAAACGAGGAAACAGAGAGACAACAAAAAGCATGCAGTTAAAAGCAAAAGATGATATGAAATAAAAGGTGTTTTTTATTGAGGTATAGAACTTTAAGTTGGCATCACTTTTTTAACTGGCGGCCATTTTGTCAGCTGTCAAGTGATTAATATTTAGTTTGGTTTGCTATTTCATCATAAACAGGTTGACAAAAGAACAACGCTTGCAAATCGTGCAAATTTATTTCGAAAATAATGGTTCAGTTCGCGAAGTTTACCGCAAGCTCCGTCCATTTTATGGTCGACATAATCGTCCATCAGAGCAATTAATTCGGTTAACCATGGATCGTTTTCGCACCACGTTTACTCTATGTGATAATACGCATCCGCAGAGACGTCGAACAGTGCGCACCGAAGAAACAATTGCCGCTGTAGAGCAAAGTGTTGAAGAGGACCCGAATGAATCGATTCGCCACCGTGCACAGCAATTGGAGCCGACTAACCGACTATTTTGTTCCCGAATTGGATGGCATGAATGTGGATGAGTTGTGGTTCCAACAAGACGGCGCTACATGCCACACAGCGCACGTCAAAATCGATTTATTGAAGGAAACATTCGATGAGCGCATAATTTCGCGGAATGGACCTGTCAATTGGCCACCAAGATCGTGTGATTTGACACCATTGGATTATTTTCTTTGGGGATATGTGAAGTCGCTCGTCTGCGCCAACAAACCAGAAACGTTAGGGGACTTGGAAGCCAACATTCGTGGCGTTACTGCCAACATACGGCCCCATATGCTCGAAAAAGTGGTTGAAAATTGGACCTGTAGAATTGGCTTTATTCGAGCCAGCCGCGGCGGCCACATGCCCGAAATCATATTTAAACATTAATGGCATAAAATTATCCTTCCAATAAAGCCAAATTAATGGACATTAAAACGATTTTCTTGTGTTTTATTTCAATTCGAAGCTCTATACCTCTAAAAAAAACACCGTATATAATGGACCTTCAATTTTAAATGGAAAACTAAGTTTGAACGATGAAACTAAAAGAATTCTTAGACCAAGGCTTCCCAAGGTTCCTAAGTAAAATCCAGCGCCATCATCGGGGAGTCTGTAACGTGTATATTATTATATTATTTTATTTAACTCTTTTTATAAATTTTCATTATTTATGTTTGTATAGATATAGTTTTGTTCTTCATTGTAATTTTCATACATACTTCTACTCTATTTGTTATTTTTGAATTTAATTTAATTTTTATCTAGGATACATTGACTTATAATTTTTGTTATTACTTTTTGGTATAAAAAGCTTTGTAATTAGAATTCATTTCATTCATACTTCAAATTTTGAAAATAAATAAATTTTTTTAATAAAATAAAAATAAAATAAATTTATTGGCAATTTAAGACATTAAGATATTAAGACATTTCTGTCTGTTCTGTCCTTAAACTATAAATTAACAAAAATATTGTAGTCAGGACGATAAAGTCTGACTTTGACTCAGTATATAAAGAGACTCATCCTCTACAAAGACAATTTGCATCAAACATCGAACTCCGCTATTGTAAGTTTTCATGTTAAATAATATGAGCGTGAAATTTACAAAAGTGCTAGTTAATATTGTTTGCATTTCAAATGTTTTGTTCGAAGTAACGAATGATGCTCAACATTTCTCAAAAGTTTGAGCAGACTAGTCTTAAGTGGCAAATATTTTCGCCCAAATCAAGTCTTAAGTATTCGCTTGAAATATTCGCATACATTTTAGCGAATGCAAATAGCAAAAGTAAGCGAATAATTTGCGAAAGCGAACATTCGTTACCTCTCTAGTATGTAAGCGCACGGCAGTGCGCCAGGCCAAGTTCTGGCCAATGCACGTAGTGTGTATATTTACAGGAAGCCATTCGAGCTGTTTTTACCCCCCTCATAACTTTGTTCCCCGCGACCGTAAAATTATGAAATTAGAATTAGAATAAATTCATGTAACCTCATATGCAAAGTGACAATGAAAGGTTCCGGAGATATGCAGGTGCAAAAAGTGCATATTTTAAGACATACTCACTGACTCACTGACCTACTGACTCACTCATCAATATTATGAAGCACTTCCGCTATAGCTAGAGATTTGAAATTTGGTACACAAGTAGATCTTGGTGAGCAATGAACTAGAAAAATCTGAAAACCCGAAAATTTTAACCAAGGGGGCGGGGCTACGCCCATAAAAATTAAAATGTGTGCTAGTGAGCTGAAATTTGCTTCAGAACTAGGTCTAGGTGGATAATAAACCAAAAAAAATTTAAAATCCGAAAAGTTTGGCTAAAGTCTAGAATTAAAAAAGCAAATCTAAGGCGCTTAATGGAAGATATTTTATTAAAATTCGGCATACATACTGTGATAGGGCAAGCCTAAAAATTTTTCATTAAAAAAGTGGGCGTTGACACAAGTTCTTGTTTGATACAATACCTATCACTGAAATATGCTATGCATTATATAAATTTGTAATCGTAAGGTTGTCATATAATTTCTAGATAATCTGCTAACTTGGCAATATTTTTAACTTTCTAGAAAAGGAGAGAATAATGTATATTTGTTCTTTTTTTTTTTGATATCGGTAAAAATGTTGTCAAGTTAGCAGATTATCTAGAAATTATATGACAACCTTACGATTACAAATTTATATAATGCATAGCATATTTCAGTGATAGGTATTGTATCAAACAAGAAATTGGTCAAAATTTATTTCTCACTACTTTTAATGGCCGAACTTTTTTATAAGAACTTGGCCTTTTTTCACATTTATGTTTTTGTGAGGATATATGTATACATAAGTCTATTTACATATCGTCGTTCGCAAATTATTGTGTTCTATACCGCAAAATATAAAAAATTGAGATAAGATTGATTTTTAAGAAAACTTTTAGAGATCTGTCGACCTGTGTAATCAGTTTGCTCTCATCACTTATAGTTTTCGAAATATGAGACATTGACTTTGTACTATACAACTCCTTAGTGACAAGCTTTGTAACTTATTGTGTTCTAAATGCGAAAACTCGTGCATATAGAACAAAAAATACTAACTGCCAGTTCATAGAAGCCATGTGAAAATTCTCGTCTGCCTATTTATATTGACAACAAAAACAAAGCACTCAAAATTGGAACATATAGAAAATAATTTTCACAAAAAGATTTTAAACCTGGAAATTTCGCAAACTAACGCCGATATAAAATTAATAAGAAGAAAACTTTATCACCTCAAGACAGGCTTACATAGTTTTTTGACCGCAGATGATTTTGAATCGTTTCTCAAAAATCAAACTGAAAGAGCAAAACACATAGGTACAAATGCAAAAGTAAAACAAATAAGGAAAATAGAAACACTGAAAGAAACACTTTTTATAAAATTAGGCTTTTTTAACAACGAACACTGGTTTGAAAATAAAACTCAAGTAGAGATACCACCAGAAGGCAAATGGTTATTATCACTGGGGAAAAAATTTGCTTTACCCGTCAACAGACAAAGTTTTTCACCTTTACAAATTATTGCAGATGTAGAACAATGCATCCAGAGGATCGACGACGATAGTAATGAAGAAAAAGAAACAGCTAGAAATAAATTGGCATACGGTATTGCGCAATTTAAGAGAAGCCTTAGAAACTCGCCTAAGGAGAAGCTTATTCTCGCGATTTTTGAAAATACAAAAAAGTTTTTGAAAAGACACAGAGACATAATTATAACACAATCGGATAAAAGCAACAAAACAGTTGCCATAAACAAACACGAATACGAGAATAAAATGGAAAGGCTTTTGGAAGATAGAAACACGTATCGCATTATTACAGCAGACCCTACTTTAAAATTGATAAAAACTAATAACGCAATAGTTTTGGACCTGTATAAAAAAGAACATATAGATAGCAGGCAGAAATTGAAGCTTTTTTGTTCTGCAGCAACTGCTCCTAGATTTTATGGATTACCTAAGGTACATAAGGAAGGCATGCCATTACGACCTATAGTGTCATCGTTCCAAGTTCCGTGTTACCAATTAAGTAAATTTGTGGGCAATATTCTTAAAAACATAGTTTCGGAAAAATATAATGTAAAAAATGCATTAGAATTGAAGGAAAAAATTAAAAACGTAAAACTTGATAATAATGAATTATTAGTGTCTTTTGATGTGGTTTCTTTATTCACCAACATTCCGGTTCGCACAGCGATAAATACGATAATGGACAAATGGAATATAATAAAAAATAACACCACTATCGCACGCTCACAATTCTTAGACATATTAAAGTTCTGTCTGTACGAAAACAATTATTTTATTTACAATAAAAAAGTTTACAACCAAGTCTTTGGCATGCCCATGGGAAATCCCCTCTCTCCAACAATCGCCGATATTGTTTTGGACAACTTACTTGACGTAACACTGACTGAACTATTGAATAAAAACATTAATATCAAATACATAGCCAAATATGTAGATGGTATTCTGGCAATAATTAACATAAACGACAAGGATGAGATATTACATTCTCTTAACGGATATCATCCAAAAATCAAATTTACCATAGAAACTGAAACCAGGGGTGAAATCGCATATCTTGACACAAAATTATACAGGAATAATAACACAATAGCATTCGACTGGTATTCAAAAAATGTTTCATCGGGAAGAATTATCAATTTTAATGCTACTCAACCCAAAAGCCAGATAATAAATACAGCCAAAAATTTTATCCAAAGAGTACTTGACATTAGTGACCATCAATTCCACACACAGAATTTTAACAAAATCACTAACATATTAATAGCTAACAGTTTCCCTAATAATCTAATTAAATTCCTAATACAATCATACAAAAGAAAAAATTACGGAGAGCGTGGCAACCCTAAGGAAGATGATAAATACTTTTACAGTGTAAAGTACATACCTGGTCTCACTGAATCGAAGAAGATGAGAAAAATAATAAATAAAAATAACATAAGCTTTGCGTATAAACCCAACAAAACATTGAGCGAAATATTTACTAATACAAAAACAGCCATACCAAAGCTCCAACAAAACAACCTTGTTTACGAAATTCCTTGTAAAGGGAATGACAACAACAACTGCAACTTAGTTTACATTGGAACCACAAAAAGCAGTTTAGAAACAAGAATAAACGAACATAAAGCTGATATAAATTAAAAGAAAGAGAGCACAGCGTTATCAAAACACATATTACAAACCCATCATAAACCTGACTTCGAAAATGTAAAAATACTTAATAAGGAAAACAATGCGAGAAAGAGATTTATAACTGAAAGCTTAAGAATACAACAAAAGATTAACAGAACAATGAACAAAAAAGAAGATACCGACAATTTAAGCGCTAACTACAAAATTATCATAGAGAACACCTGATCAGTTTGAAAAAAGCTTTTAATCGTTTGTGTTAGATACTTTTGTTTTGCTTTATTTAAAATAACAATCCTTAAAATATGCATACGTATATATGTATGTATGTATGTATGTAACTTGGAATTTGTTTAAAAAGTTTTAAGCATCTAAATAAATGTTCTTATGAATATAAATTAATAATTTTTATTTGTAAGTATGCTTTTGTTATATATTGTTATAAATTGTTAAGCTTACTTATACAAAAATTTTTGATGTTTTTTAATTTATGAAATAAATAGACGAATCCCTGGAAAAAGTGAACAAAACATTCACGAAACGTCGGGAAATATGAAATAAAATTGTTTTTTATTGTCATAGAAACACGTTAGGCCTAATTAGCTAAAGGAAATAGAGTTCAACTCAATTTAAAAATTTGTTTTTGTTTTCATTATAAATAGACAGCCGAGAATTTTTACATGGCTTCTATAAACTGGCAGTAAATAAAAAAATAATTTGTTTTGTTCTATATGAAAGTCTAAATAAAGTTTGTACTAATTTGGATCTCTTTGCAATATCTGTTTTTGTTTTATTTATTTTTTGTGACTTCACATTGCACTTGACAAATGAAATTAAAGAAAAAAATAAAACAAAAAAACAATGACAGACCATCAGACTCTGTAATTCGAAACGAAAGCAAATGCTTTCGAATTGTAATGTTAATAACATACAAATTCGAAAGCATTTTCTTTCGGCTCGAAATACGGAGCAGACCCCCAGTATGCAAATGCCGTAAATTTCTAATTAGGTCCGGGTGTTTTCTTACTGATTTATCAATGAAATCTTATTGTTACTAATTAACTAGTCTTATTTTGTTGCTAAATAGGATTTGTAAATTAACCTTCTCTTAGCAATTGAAGATTTCTTCACATTTTCTTTGTCATCAGTTGCTCGGTTTTGCGGAAAGTTAACGTGCTGTGTCAAAATATAAAATTTCTGTTGAAAAAAACGAATCATTTTACTAATAGTTAATCGTTCCTCCAAATACTGACGTGATGTACTGGCTCATGCTCAACATGCTTATCCTTTCGTAATTCATTCACAACACTTGTGGATGGATTGCAAAAGTACTTGAGGTGATAATACACTGCAAAAAATTTGGTGACAATTTATCCAAACGTATTCGTCCTACGACTTGAGAAAATGGGAGTGTTAGTAAAAGTTAGGAATAGTGTATGGTGAAAAAAGGACATATCCTGTAAATGGTTATATATTCACCATTGTGTTGATGTATAGTTGTGATCTTTTGTCAATTTGATTGGGATTTGGTCTAATATTATATTAAAAGGCACTGAACAAGTTCGATGTGGTTCGATCCAGGACCTATCAAACAATATAAACATAACTGGTGTTTACAGTTTTAAAATATGAGTGCTTCTGTGGTCGATTGGGTAGTACGCAAGCCTGTTATGCAGGAGGGTCTCAGTTCGAGTCCCAAAAAATATATGTTTAAAAATAAATTATAATTGCATTTGTAACAATAAAAATAAAGTTATATATAAAGTTTACAGTTAAGTGTCATATTTTTTTCTCAAAAACCTTCAAGTCGAACACAAAAATCTTTTTTGATGTGTAAACATCTATATATATATATATATATATAGATATATAGGGGGTAAAAATCTTTTCCACAATAAAATCACAAATTTTGAGTAAGATGCACACACCGTTATGAAATCGGTGTGAGCTATGTATGAGTGTATTAGTGTAATCATACGAACAAGAAGCAGTGTGACCGTTGAGAAATTTCGAAAAGTAGCACAAAAAGGGGATTTAAGAAATAAAAGTGGCACAAAGAAGGGGATTTTTTCAAAGGGGCAACTATTTTAGAAACAAAAATTCAAAGTAAAAACACGATTTTGAGTAAATTTTGTTAATTTTTTCATAGATTATATTTTATTTACAAGTAATAATTGAAAAACATAATAAAAACATTAACAATTTATAGATAAAAAACTAGTTAATAATTCATGAGTATCTTATATGTATAAGAAATACCGAAGTATATTTATTTGACGTAGGATGACAAGAATCTTTCCAAATTGAAGAAAACTCTCTCAGAAGAAAAAGCACCACTCATAATTATTTTACTGTTTATTATTTAGTGTGCCACATAAAGTTTTTTAGCTTATTTCAAAAATGTTCGGGTTGAAATCTACTGATGATTTTCTTAAGAAGGAAAGAAACCAATATCGACGTTGCTTAATCGAAACAATAAGCATGTAGTAATATGGAAAGGCCCTAACTCATTTTTTTTTCAAATGGAAATTTCTGCATTTTTTCGAACATAATTGTTCTATCGAAATATGTATACAAAAACTCGATTTAAAAAAAATCAAGTTAGGGTCTTTCTATATAAAGGTAACGATATGTATGTATAATATAATCAGAAATTTGTTTTTTCGTATCTTCATTGAGTTGTATGTAAATTGAAAACTTAACTTAAACTTTTTGAGTTGTGACACTACTGAAGTTAATGAGCGATATGTTTTATTTTATAAATATATTTATTAGGAAACAAAAACATAACAATTCTTGTCCATACATGAATTTGATAAGAAACCATTCGATTGTTTTCACCCCCTCATAACTTTGTTCCCCTCAGTGGAAAAGTTATGAAAAGTATTCCCAAATAAGAGGGTACAAGTTGTCTCAGTAGTTTTCATCGCCGATATGTTTGAACTTGGCCTTTTTCACATTTATGTTTTTAGAATATATAAATTTACACAGAGATCAATACATCGTTGGTCTCAAGTAGAAGGGCCCTAACTCAAATAATTGTAAATTTTTTCTGAGAAGGAAAACACAATAGAAAGTGTCATACTCAAAAAGTAACTTTTTTTGTACAAGCGTTATGTGAAAGCGTTATTTTTTTACAGTATTGCAATAAATTTTTGTGATGAAGTGCACTTGTGTGAAATGTATTTGGAATCACTAAAAAAAATTAATTTCGTAGGAAATACGAGTTAGGGGCTTTCTACTTGATACCATCGATATTAATAAATGTCAATATTTTTATTTAACACTAAATCATCGACAAATAAATTTTTTTTAAATAAATAATAAATTATTAAGATAGAGTCTGCAACACTACACCAAAATCTTCTATTGGGTATGCATATATGAATTCTAATAGTAGATTTTTTATAAAAAGCTGTCCAATAGGACGATTTTTCAATAGTCCAAATATGGACTATTGAAAAATCGTCAATTTTAAGGAAAAAATCATCCAATCGTCATTTTGATATTTTCGGCAGCAAAAATCGTCAAAATGACGATAAATCATCACATCTGGCAGCCGTGGTCAAAGCGCAACAAAAAGTAGCTGATTTAGCTGGGGCCTAATTCCCGCATTCCATTGCGAGCGAGTTTTTACTCGAATGTTCGAGTTTTTTAACTTTTGGGATTTTCGCATTTGGTTTCGAAAACACATATCGAAATTTCTAATGACAGCATTCGATAACGTGCATACATTCGAAAGCAACCGTTCGTGTTTTTACTCGCAAGCAAAAAGGCATTCGAAACCAGTGATGCCAACTTTTGAGACTCAAAACGCGTAAAAATTTTTGAAAAAAAGGGCTAGAAAGGGCTAAATTGAAAAAATATTCAAAAATAAAAAATAGTAAAATTTTTCGAAAAAGCGCGAAAAGGGGCTAGTATTAAAATGTTTCTGTTGAAAATAAAAACATTAAATCAATTTTTGTGAAGTAATTTATTAGAATATAAATAACTATCATGAGATCAACACATACATAGTTTTAGAGCTTCAATATTGTACATATTTCATTTACATTTCATATTACATTTTAATAAGGTATGTACATACGTAGATTAAATAGTTAGCATATACATACATATATAATAGAAATATATATATATATATATATATATATATATGTATGTTTACATAAGTAGATACATTTAAAATTGGCCGTTCTTAAATAAAATTTCGATTTCTCGCTCTTCCAAAAACATACATTATCTGTTTTAGACTTTACTGAATAACTTTCTAGGCATAAAAAATTTGGAAGAAATAAGATTACTCTATATTACTCTTCTTTTTTAAATTGGTAAAGCAATATCGACTTTTTACTCATTTTATTTTGCTAGATTAAAGGAAGAAAAAGTTCGCAAAAGTTTAAATGTAGCCAAACCGAGCAAAAACTAAAAAGGGGCTAAAAGGGCTGAAAGATTATTGTAAAAAGTGCTAGGTTTGCGCCTTTTTTAGTTTGGGGCTAAAAATTTTTTTTCTCGTTTTGACTGACTGAAACCGGGCTAAATCTAGTCCTAAAAGGGCTAAGTTGGCATCACTGTTCGAAACAGAGTAGCAAGCAGTAACGGCGCGGCTGGCTGCTAGCCACTCAGCCGATTTTTTTCCACAAGCCGAGCCGCCGCCGAACCACTCGGGTTATTGGCGGCTTAGTACTCAGCCTATATATTGTCTTCTTTTTTTATACTTTTTGAATTATGTTTAATATTGTGCAAGGCGAATTCACATAAGGTGATCTTAATTCGCCAGCTGACATAAATTTCCTGCTGTCAAATGAACCAAAACGTTAAGAAATATTTTGACAGCAGGAAATTTTACACTAACAAATATACAAGGCGAATACGCAGAGTTGCAAATCAAGACCACCTTATATCAATTCGCCTTGATATTGTGTCTACTCAACTTGCTTATAGTTTATATTTATATGTCGTATTGAATCATTGTTGCCATTTTGGCATTTTCACTGCCAGATCTGGCATTTTCATTATGTGAAAAGCATTCAACTTTTAAAAAATTCTGCCAGATGCTTTTTGGCAGAATTTGCTTAAAATAATAAATGTCAATTTGTTAAATTTTTTTCAATGTACAGAGTATTTCTAGTAAGAAATGTAAATTTTTTTATAATTATGTGTTTCCTTCGTAATGTAGATGCAACGAATACCTACATATGTATGTATTATATGCTATGTATTGTATACATATGTATATGGAGCCCTATTTTCAATTATCCGTAAGCGACAAAAATTAAAGTTTTCAGAAGACAGGTTTTTATAGTATCGAAATATATTTTACCATACATAAATTGTCGCTTAAGTACAAATTTTACAGCCTGCATTTTAAAAGATATCAAACATTTCGTCATTTTGATAATTCTAAACTATGGGTAAGCCATAGTTTCAATTTCAATTACAAAAGTCTATTTTTTACAACATCTTGCTTGCAATTAAACCGAAAATAAGTCTCGATATACAGATATACATACATATATTATATGTATGTATATACGCTGAAGGAAATGTCGACGGTAAAATTTACTGAGTCGCTTTTGACTTTGTCACTAGTACAACTCTCTAATTATTCCCCACGAAATACTTTGTGCTATAGCATTTAGCATGTGCTTGTCATTGAAAATCTACTGGTAACACTAAAACAGTTGACTAGGTAGTGACTACGTAGTTCTTATGGAGACATACCAACCAGACTTTACTGGTACCTTTCTATACTTTACGTACATGCAAATTTATATATATTAACAAGTTGTAGAAAAATTCACCAGAAATACACCACATATGTTTTCTCTCTTGCCTTTATACTGATGAATAGAAGAAAAACTGTAGACAATGTGTTGACATAAAGAAACTTGGTCCCAGTCCGAAAATACATAAATATTCATATCTACCCTGCAGGCAGACTGGGACCAAGTGTCTCTATGTCAACACTAAAATTCTAGTAGTAGTTACATTGTCTACAATTTCTCTTCTATTCGTCAGTATAAAAGATATAGAGAAAACAGATGTGGTGTATTTCTGGTGGATTTTGCAACAACTTGTCAATATACATAAATTTGTATGTACGTGAGGTATAGAAATGTACCAGTAAATGTCTGGTTGGTATGTCTCCATGTTCCCATAAGAACTATGAATTCAGTACCTAGTCAATTGTTTTAGTATTACTGGTAGATTTCCAATGACAAGCACATACTAAATGTCTATAGCATAAAGTATTGTATGGGGAATAATTGTAGAGTAGTACTGGTGACAAAGTCAAAAGGGACTCAGTAGATTTTCACTATTCGCACTTTCTGCAGGGTATGGATAATATCAAACACATACATACTATGTATGTATGTATGTATGTATGTGCTAAAAAAAAACACCTGTAAATACTAATAAGTTTGTATAAACATGAAATTCAAAGCTATTTCAAAAAAAAAAATGTAAATTTAAATCTGGCATTATACATTGTTCTGTAGAACATTTTAGCAGAATTTTTTTACAGATCTAGCATTCTCTCATCATCATTTTCTGGCAACACTGATTGAATATAATAGCGAGCGTCCCTGAAAATAGTTGATTTTGCTTCCACATAGAGAGAGAATGTGAATATGAACGGTAAGTCCCGGTTCACACACTTCAACTTTTATTGATCAACTCGTAATTCAATTGTAAGAGAGATGGATGATGAAGTACAAATATCTCCTTTTTTCTTTCAGCTGAATTACGAGTTGACCAACAAAAGTTGAAGTGTGTGAACCGGGACTAACGTTCACGTTCACATAGACTTTTTTTGTTCAAGCAGTCAGGCGACTTTTTATAATTATTTGATCAAAGCTTTTTATTCATTTATTCGTAGCAGTGTTACAATAAAGTAACTAATTTTTAATTCAATCGGAAAGCTTAAATGCAATTTATGTATAGTCTAGTTTCTATGGTTTAACAAACTATTTACGAAGTTATTTTTTGGCATTTAGGACATCAATTACTGAAATATTCAAACTATTGCAAAATAAATAATGTTACAACGTGATGATTCAATAATTCACGTACTTTTCTGGAAACGAACTGGGTTCAACAATTTTTTTATATGTTTAAACTAATCGGTGTTAAGCCGTTCAGTCGCCACCGCCGAAATTTTTTTGTCGGCGTGCTTCTCTGATTTGAAATCATGTTTAAAATAGAAAAAGCGATGAAAAAGAAAATGTATGTTATATATTTGACTTATTTATTTGTAAATGAGTGAATGCACAAATGTACGTATAAAAAAAGCAATGTGAGTCCGATCACAGAGGAGATGTGTAAACATCTAGTAATGAAAAACTTTTTAAGTTGGAAGTACATACTTATGCTTTTAGTATATTTTTTTAAATTAATTAATTAAAAGTATCAAAACTTTCAATATTGTAAATACATAGGAATTTGTTGGTTTTTGTCTGTTTTATTACTGTCAGTTTATATGTATAAGCCATGTAAAAATTCTCGACTGCGTATTTATAATGAAAACAAAAACAAATTTTGAGTGCTTTGTTTTTGTTTTCAATATAAATAGGCAGACGAGAATTTTCACATGGCTTCTATGAACTGGCAGTTAAACTTATTTGGTTAGTAAATGGGCACACTAAATTTATGCATATATGTACTGCGTTAAAAATTGCAGAAAGCAGTAAATTTACTGATTACTGAAAAAATTCAGTAAATTTTTACTGCTAATGAAATTTAATTTGCATTACCAGTAAAATCGTAGGGCCGTATTCATAATAAAATTGTAGCAAGTGGCAAATTTTTTTCATGCAAATTTTAAAACTTTTGTATGAAGAACATTTAGACACTTGGTAGAATTTCATTATGAATACGGGCATTACTGATTACTGAAAATTCAATGCACCTCATCATACAGGGCGGGCCAAAAGAAACCAAGGGGTGTAAAAGTTTAATAACTCTTTTGTTTATTAATTTTTTTTTATTTTTTCTTTCAGATTATATAGACAACACTTGGAGAATTTATAATGAAGAGGTTCACAACTGAACAGAGAACCAGAACAATAGAATTTTATTATTTAAACCAGGGATCAATTATTTTAACGCAAAGAGCATATCGTCGACATTTTAACGTCAGAATTTCGCCCTCTGAAGCGATGATTCGTTGCTTAGTTAATCGTCATCACCAACATGGCAGCGTAAGAGATTTGCCTCGAACCGGTAGACCACGTTTAAGTCGCACTGCGAAAAATATTGAACGAGTACAGCAAAGTGTTAACGAAGCACCAGAAACATCTGGCAGAAGGCGTTCTGCTCAGCTAGAAATGTCTCGTACGTCACTACGGCGCATTTTAAAAAAAGATTTACAGTTATACCCATATAAGGTGCAATTGGTCCAAGAGTTAAAACCCGCAGATCATCGGCAACGTCTAACTTTTGCAGTTAAATTTCAAGAGTTGGCCAGAAATGAAATCAACTTTATTGAAAATTTGATTATGAGAGATGAAGCTCATTTTCATTTGAATGGCTTTGTTAATAAGCAGAACTGTAGGTTCTGGGGTTCTCAAAATCCAAGAGCCATTCATCAACGCCAATTGCACCCCATCAGGTGTACAGTATGGTGTGTGATCACATCTAAAAATGTCATTGGGCCCTACTTCTTCGAGAATAAAGATGGAAGTGCTGCAACCGTAAATGGAGAGCGGTATCGGTTTATGATAGAAAATTTTTTACGTCCTGCTCTTGAAAACAGACCTGGTATGTGGTTTCAGCAGGACGGAGCCACTGCCCATACTGCCCGAGACACAATGGCACTTTTAAGTCAAATTTTTGGAGAGCGAATAATTTCTCGAAATTCGGTAATTGTTTGGCCAGCGCGATCGCCAGATTTGACAGCACCCGACTATTTTCTTTGGGGTTTTTTGAAGGAGCGAGTGTATGTGAACAAGCCAGAACAAGCCTTGAACTCAAGGCAAACATTGTTGCAGAAATTCGAACGCTACAGCCACAAGTTTTGAAAGATGTTATGGAATATGCTCTAAAAAGAGCCCAGCAGTGCGAAGCTGAAAACGGTGGTCATTTAAGAGACATCATTTTTCATACTTAGTGTAAAAAATTTCCATTTTGTATATTATAACTATAATCTGAAAGAAAAAATAAAAAAAAGTTAATAAACAAAAAAGTTATTAAACTTTTACACCCCTTGGTTTCTTTTGGCCCACCCTGTATAATAAATCATTTATGCACTTTATAAAAATTGTAGAAAAAATTTTAGTAATCAGCAAAAATTTACTGGTTAAATTTTTTTTTATTATATTTACTGAAATTTTAGAGGTACTGCTCATCTATGGTAAGTGCCTTTACTTTTACTTTTTAATTCCTGTTGTTCAGCGTTGGGTTGTTGCCATAGGCGTAGCTAGGACTTCCTGGGGGGGGAGCAATGCCCCCCTTTTGGGAATTACTACGACACTTACTTATAACACACTTTGTATGCTCGTAAGGACACAATATTGATGACAGCATTTAAAATTATTATTCGCGTGCTGCTAATTAACCGATTTTTATAAAACTTGGCATACAACCCAAGTTGTAAAAATGATACGTTCTGGCACATAATACGTTCCTGCATTAAAAAAAGTGGGCGGGAACATCCGTAATTATTATTTCATGTCCTTCTACTTGACCGATACATATTATGTACCTTATATATATATATTTTTGCATTAGTTCTTTTCTTTTCATTAGAAAAAATTTAGACGGGAATTACTAAAATGTACTTGTGAGTCAATAGCCCAATTCACAAACTTGTGCAAATAGTCTTGCATCGTAGCATGTGCAAAATGGTATATATATACTCCTTTATTTGTTTACATATTTTACAATATTATGTATTGTATACTATACTAAACAAAAGATTCACGCGGAATATAGGGCGTTAGCGAATTCTCTCCATTTGCTTCTATCTCTGTCTAACAACTTAACTTGATTCCAAGAAAATCCTGCTGCTTCTTATTCAGACTTGATACCTCGTTTCCACGTGTTTCGTGGTCGTCCTTGACGCCGCTGGCCCTGCGGATTCCATTCCAAGGCTGCTGTGGCTATCTCAAAGCTTGGGCGTCGTAATATGTGTCCAATCCAAGTCCATTTTCTTTTTAGAATTTCTGCGCCAACGGGAATACAGTTTGCCTCCTGCCATAAAATCTCGTTGGATATCCAATTTGGCCAGTATATTTTTAATATCTGACTGAGGCAGCGATTTACAAATAATTTGCATATTTTTAGTGATACTCCATGTTGTGCAGCCATAGACCAACACCGTCATAACACTGCATTTGAATATTCTCATCTTTTTTTCTTTGAGATATTGTTTGACCGCCATATTTTGTGTAGATTAAGAAATGCCACCCGCGCTTTATTAATACGATCAAATATATCCTCCGTGGATCCACCAAATTTATTTATCTTACATCCAACATAAGTTAAAGTTTCAACGTCTTTGATTATTTTACCGTCTATTATTAGATGTGTTGTCACTTGGGTACCAATACGCATAAGTTTTGTTTTATCGAAATTTATTCTCAGTCCCACTTTTTTGCATTTTCAGCAAGTCTTTTAATTTTCTCCTCGATATCGGCCAGCCGGTGTGCCAATAAGCAAATGTCGTCACAATAGTCTATGTCATTTAAATATACAGTTCTTGTGGAACCTTCATAGTAAAGAGACGTTAAAGCGGATTTTTTTACATACATACATACGAAACAATTATAAAAAACAACAAAATCAAAAATCATACAGAAAATATTCGTAATACATATTCACCTTGATAAATAAGCTTATTGGCTTTAGGGGCTGTCCATATATTACGTAACCCTGCTTTTCCCGATCTTTGGCCCCCCTCCCCCCTAGTAGCAGATCGTAACAAAACTGTGAACCCTCCTCCCCCCCTCCCGTCAGGAATAACGTCACAATGAGATAAAAAATAAATTAAACAGTTTAAAGTTTTTATTAAAAAAAATTAAATTTAATTCATTGTTTTAAATTCATTTGTTAGACTAGCACAGTGCGTAGACAAAAATTAAATAAGCTTACGTATGAACGTACTCCATATATTGGCGAAATTATTTTTTAAATTTCTTCCCAAGTGTCCAAAAACTCCAAAAAGTATGGTTTTATAGAGAGCTTATTCCTAAACTGTATGTATGTATTAGTGATGTGTATTGGAATTCCAAAACATTCGGCCGTTTCTAGATATTCGTATTCGTTAAAAAAAAATATATACATATAAAGAAATTCATAAATGCAAAACGAAACTTAAATGAATGGCACACAAATTTAGTTTGTAATAATTAAAAAAAAATATTATTTTTTTTTGCAATGCGTTTTTTGCCAAATAATCTGCTATAGTTTTCCGTATTGATGACTGAGCAGTATTTAAAACATAAAGACGAAAGAGAGCTTAAACATGACTCCGTTTGGCCATCTTCAAATCAATCTAAAATGTGCGTGAAACAAAAAAATTATATCTTGGATCAGTAAAGGTTGCCATGGTGAATTATATTTCATTTTCTAAAAGAGAACATTTTTAACCCACTTTAAACATACAGATTGTTGGGATATCAAATGAGTCAAAATGATGTCAATTACGAAAGATATGCAATTTTCCTTTTCTTAATTTTTGTCCCTTCTACAACATTACATTTTCAAGAGATATTTGCCTTAAAATTAGACGGGCATACAATCTAGTTCCTAAACACATTTCACTGTTGTTTTCATAATAAAGGTATTCACGTCAACTCTTGCAACTGTGCAGAAATGCATAATTGCACTTTCTGACGTGAGCAACCCATTTTGTTTAGTTGTCTATAAAGCAACGCAATATGTGCATAGATATATTGTACTCGTATGTTTATGTATTTGTTATATTAAAATCGAATTTGAAGATTTCTTTATAAGACTTTTTAACAATATTTAAATTTTATAGTTTTTTAATTAATTTATTTGTATCGAAAATATCTTGAACCACTTGTTTTTTCATTTAAAAGAAAAACATTAAGGTATTTCTGCGTTGTAATTTGGTGTATGGTTGATTTTATAAGTACTTTTTGTCCATTTTTTTGGATTGGCAATGCCATAAAAAGTTGCACAACTTTGCAAAATTTACTCTGATAATCTTGGACTTACTCAGACCCTGACAATTTTGCACCATTTGTGCAAAATAGTTTTATATGTGGTTGTTGTTATATTATTTGAAAATTTTGCAATTTTGCTTTTCTGCAACAGTGCAACTTTTGACGTGAATACCTTTAATATTTTTTTAAGTTCTGTTGCATAAAAAATTAAAATAACAATTAAAATAAAATTATGAAAATACGTCTATTTATGCAAGTTTCCATTAAGACTAAAGCTGATCGATGTTAATCGATGCATCGTAAACATCGATGTTTTGGTTTTGATACATCGAATAAATGCCGATGTATCGTATCATACGATGTTAATCGATACATCGATGTATCGAAAAGACGACTTTTTGTATATATTGATGCTTGCAACTCATTTAATGTAGTGATAAAAAACCCCTCCTAGAATGACTTTTAAAACGCTTTTTATTGTAAAAAATTTGTCAAAATTTTCTTGGTATTGGTAATAATCAGCAATGTAAGTTCATTTTCCATATTTGATGTAAAAATCAATAATATATATGGCTTAAAGTTACTGTTACAGAAGGTTTTAGACACCCAGTGAAAGTTATATCACCGCATTGTAAAGTTCCAAGTAGAGCTACTGTGACTCGTTGGGTTGATAAAAAATATGAAGTTTTGTCAGGAACATTGAAAACTAAATTACACACAATGGAAAATATTACTTTCAAAACTGATATTTGGTCCGATTTGCAAAGCAATAGAACTGGCCTTTGAAAAAAGAAGTACATACCGTGCTTTGCACACATGCTTTTCTTAATTCTTATGAAATTTTAAAATATACTTTTATTTATTTAATAAATTTAAAACGTAATAATTTGATATTGTTATGTACATATATATGGAAGAATATATTTTTTGAAAGGACACTTCCCAGCAAAAAAATTTGAAGATTTTGTAATGGGTAGTACTCTTTTAATGGCCTACAAAGTAATGAGTGGTACTTATTTATTTAATTATTTCATGTGTATAATAATGACTGTCTTGTAATTAATAAAATAACAACTTATTTACACAGAAAAAAATGATTTTGATATTTGAATACGAAAATCGTTGATTCAATAAAAAAATCTTTCGAATTTTCTGTGATGACGATTTTTGCATTATTGATAAATAAAATTGTATGCACGTTTATTGAATATATTTGTTTTCAGTCAATAAAGAAATTTAATGAATCAAAGAAAAAAGTTGTTGACTGAAATTTAATTTTCAGTGATAATTGTTATTGTGTTGTGTGTGTGGATGAATGGAATGTCACATTTTCAACCCCTTTTTGTTTGCTTTTGCTTGGCTGCTACTAAAACTAAATGTGTTTGGGATGAATCGAACCGGAAATCTCTTGACTAATAAACTAACGTACTTACCACTCACCTAAAGAGAAAATCGTTTTTGGATACGCAAATAATGAATACACGCAAAACATGATTTCTTTTGTTTCTTCTAATCTAAAAATAACTTTGTTGAGTAAAAAAACAAGCCACGACGTTTTTCGGCTTCTTGTCCGAATGCACACGAATACAACAACAACAATCAAAATAAACAAAAACATCAGCACATGACCAGGTTAAGTCAATCAACAAGCAAGGAAAACACCAACACAAATAAATGACATTAAATGATATTTTAAAATGTGCGGAATTGATAAATACAATATTCAAGACTTGATTTTGCCCCCCCCCCCCCAGGATTTGTTACAAATTCTTTTTAAAACATATTCTTTTGCCTGTAATATTAAAAAATTCTATTTTTTATTTATTTTAAAATTACTCATAAAAATCACCAGTAATTTTTATACAAACTTTTCGAATAATCGCTAAATATGCAAACTATGGGCCATAACCATAGTTAACAAAAAAGTCTACTTTTTTAGTTTTAGAATGCACTTTTTTAAAACATGTACTTTTGACCTACCATAGACGAGAAAAACTGCACTTTAAAGGAAAAAGTCGGTTCTAAGGTTAAAACATGCTGAAGTTGTTTTTAACTAGTTTGGCATCGACTCTGGCTCTTTAGTTCAAAACACATTAAAATAAAAGAGAACACATATGTATGTATATATGTATGTATGTAGGTATGTATGTATGACTTTCTATGTCTTGGCTTCGTTTGTTCATATAAACAATTTATAATCCAATCATTGAAGAGTTTATTGTATTAAAATAATACAAAATACAAACACCTTTTTAATTTTCTCTATATTAATTATTTGTTAATTTATTTTTATGTTCGGTTGTTTTATTTTATCTTGTTCTTAAACTCAACCCTTTTTCATAACACAATGTCCGATGAGAGAGGGTTGAGAGACAGAGATGCCACTTCCTTATATTTTGTTTTCTATCATATGAAAAATTTCCAATATGTATTGTGGCACCCAGTTAAAGTCGGTTCAACTTAACACACACTTTGTTTTTGACTATAGTAGAAAAATATTTAAGAACAGGTTTTTAATTTTAAGTTGTTTCTAAAAAGAACCGACTTTATTCTATGACTATGGTTATGGCCGTATAAGTTTACAGCATTTCAAAACATCACAAATAGTAAACTCCATGGTACAATTATACTAGGTATATACATGCGCGACTACAACAAAATTAAGTAGTAGTAGAATGTATGAGCCTGAACAATTAAAATTGTCAAATTAGGTTTTTTTTTGTACTATTCTTTTGTTTGTATGTAGTATGTTTTTTCGTTTGTTAAGCGGTTGCGGAAGGGTACTTGAGAAAGAAATTGTGTGGGAATCTATGAATGTTTTTTGTTGTTGGTTTTATTTAGTTTGATTTTTATTTATTTTTTTCCTATGTTTAAAGAGTTCGAAGACATGAATAAAATATATGGTTTGTGAGATAAGCATGGTTTGATATCCGTTCGTCGATGTACATAGTTAATTATATAGTGTAGTGAACTATGATTACATTCCTTTATAAAAACAACAGTACATGTATTCATTGTTTTACAGGCATGCATATTAATAACTAAAAGAATATCAAATATCATTTGCATGTACAGCGGACAGAACACACTTGACAATTTCTTTTGTGCCGCGAGCCGCTATATTAATATTTAAAATACTTAAAGCAATGCATGTATGTATGTATAATTGTTTTTGTAAACATAACGCGCACTTAACCTTCCACGATGGGAAAATAATTTATTGTTTTAAATAGATCATATAACATTTTATTTTCCCATGAAAATTTTAAATTTAAATTAAAAACCACTCAATCATAAATTTTGGCTAGCGCCTAAAATTTATGATGGACTGGTAAAATGTATATTAAATAGGCATAAGAATAGAAATAAGATATTGAGTGTATTTTAACAAATCACTCATTTATGCAATCTAGGTTATTCTCATAAGTAGTATATAAGACATGTAATTTTATTAAAATAAAAGGAAGAGAAACGTGAACATTCTATGAGCTCTCATCGAAGAGCTCTAGAATAACAAATAAATAAATTTTATTAAACAAAACTTTTTATTCTTTTTACATGGCGATCCTGCCAGTTTAAACAATTTTTTAACTTAACCGTACGATTCATAACCAGCAAAACTCCTTTAATTTCATAACCAGGTACCCGGGTACCCGAAGTAGGTTGTTTTGCGTTTATTGAAATAAAATAATATTTTCCTGTAAATATTTTTGTTGTTGATTATATTTTGCGTTCTCAACTGTACAAATTTGATATTTGGAAAAAAACTGGTTTCTGTTCGTATATAAGTACCTAAAGCGACACAAGTGGGCAGAGACTGGTTTTATGTAAGGGTTGTTTATTTGCTTATTTTGCTTATTTTCGGTACCTACTTGCTTAATTGCTTTTGAATAAGATAGCAGATGTTCATTTGTGTCGTAAAATTGAAATATTTCATTTGCTTCGCCAGTCTGTGTTGAATATTTGAACAGTGAAGTTGGTGAAAAATGAGCCACAACGTCTACAAGGGAATACTGCCATCAGAATATTTGACCATTGATGAACAATTATATCCATACCGTGGTAGAACCAAATTCACCCAATATATACCCTCGAAGCCAGCAAAATATGGCATAAAAGTATGGTGGATTTGCGATGCCAAAAACTCATATCCACTTCATGGCCAAATATATATTGACAAACAAGAAACTGGTCGTGAAGTTGGTGTTGGCGAAAGAGTGGTGAGAGATTTAGTTGGGCCATACTACGGTAGCGGACGAAATATAACAATGGATAATTTTTTTACTACGCTGCCGTTGGCTAGGCAACTAAAAGTAGAAAAGCTCAGCATTGTGGGTACACTCCGCCGCATCAAAGCTTACATCCCTGCGGAGATGAAAGAAGACCAAAAAAAACGTTGGTTCAAGTTTATTTGGCTTCTACGACAACGTAACACTGCTCTCATATAAGCAGCGGAAGTCCAACTCGGTCATCCTTCTTTCTAGTATGCATGATGATGCACAAATTGACGAGAATGGGAAACCAGAAATTATAAATTTTTATAACCAAACAAAAGGTGGGGTGGACGTAATGGACCAAACCCTCCAAGAATACACGACCCAGCGACAAACAAGAAGATGGCCGATGGCATTTTTCTATAACATCATTGATGTGAGCGCATTTGCATCACACATCATATATTATGGAAATAATCCAACTGCACGATACACCACGACGCGCAGGAAGAATTTCCTGCGTCAACTGGCAGAAAACCTGTGCATTCCTGTTATAGAAAATAGAATTTCAAATGTGCAAAGCGTGCGCCAATTTTCAACAAAAAATGCAATTGAAAGCATCATCGGAAGGCCGTTGGAGAG
The DNA here is from genome assembly GCA_949987645.1 of Tachina grossa. NCBI lineage: Eukaryota > Metazoa > Arthropoda > Insecta > Diptera > Tachinidae > Tachina > Tachina grossa. Next base: position 94,774,616 of record OX465274.1, read on the forward strand.
TGTGCTTTGTGCTGCAGGTCCGTCAACATCTCCATCAGCACGACAAAGGGGCAGAAAAGTACATACGGGCGTGTGCTACATGTGCAACCTTCTTCCAAATAAGCGCAGAAGAAAAACTAGAAAAAATTGCAGCATATGTAGCACGCCGATATGCGATGAGCACGCCATAACAATTACTAAATGCTACAATTGCCACAATAACAACGATAGTGATTCGGATGAATTATAATATAATATATATAAAATATGATAAAATAAATAAAAAAGACATTTATTTCCAATAAAAACAACAAAAAAAAAACCTTTTTTCATTTACATGTCAGGCATTTACATAGGAATTGCATTAGGGTACCCGGGGACCCGGTTGTGTGTTTATGGGGGTAAAACATTTAAAATAATTTTTTAAAGAAAATATTGAAAATATTTTGAATTCTTTCATATTTAAATCTTAGTTTAGCCAAAATCTCTCATGATTCGGAGTTTTATGTCCATATCTCAAAAATTATAGGCACAGCAGCACTTTAAAGTCAAAAAAGGTACACGGGTACCCGGTTATGAATCGTAGGGTTAAAGTGATTTGTGTGTGTTAATTGGCCATTAATGGTCATAATAACAAAAAAAAAAAAAAAATTTTTTTTGAGCGCCCTAAAGAGCGCCTAATTGAGACCCGACGGACAGCCAAGTTTCCGTCGGAAGAGTGTCTGGCCAAAAGACACTGCAGAATATAACATCCTATGGCCCAAAACAATGAACCGGGGCCTAAAGTCATAAGCATAGAAGAATGCCTAAAAAGGACCACAAAGAAGAAAGAAGAAAAACCAATAAAAATCCCGAAAGTATCGAAGCCGAAAAGGAGAGGAGGATACCTCTGCAGGCTCAAAAGGGAAAAAAGCCCTGCTGCTGAGAGAGGTCAACAGGGATCCCCCACCAACATGGTCTGACGCGACCAAAATGTGGCAGCGCATAGATGATATAAGTAAGCTAATAAACATTAAAACTAATAAAGAAGTGCACTATATGGCACACTCTTAGTTCGGTAGGCGTTAACCGCCGTCGAAAAACATTTTTTTCTCTTTCCTCTTCTACACAACACAAAAAAAAAGTAAATTTTTTTAAAATTAATTAATATAATTATATAAAGACAAAAAATATATATTGTAATACTGATATTATAAAAGTATGTTATTATGAATAAGGATATAAAAAAAAATAAAACAATAATTAATAATATTTCTATTTTGTAATTATAATGGATAGAAAAGCGAAAAACGCAATTTATGAGGAGAAAAAAATACCTATGGAAGAACAAATAGAATATTTAACACAGATTTGGAAAATAATAGGAATGCCAGGTGTCCCAAATGAGGACGATATTTTAAACAATACTCATGTAGAAGAAATGACAGTTCGTGCAATAAGGTGGTCAGAACGCATAGAAAAAGAAAATAATAAGCACCAATAATTCAGTAAGATAAATAAAAACGTAAACATGGGTAAAACAGAATCGAAATTAGAAAACCCAAATGCAAATGTAATAAACGAGGTAGAGGTAGTACCAGAAAAAATCAATTTAAAACTAATTGAAATAACTTTAATAATTATAACTATATTGTTACTTTTGAACTTCGTTTTAAAAATTTACAAAATGCACCACAAAAATTTGAAAAAGAAATATTCTAGCAGACCAAATGTCCTAGACAAAATATAACTTTAATGAGTTATAAAAAATTTTTTTTTATATTCACTAATGGAATGGAAGGATATTTTAAACAAGGCACGAATTATAAAAGAAGATTTTGAAAGGTCATATAAATGTATCAATATTGATAGACCAATTAAAAGTGAAACAATTAGTAATCATTTCCAAAAAATTCTTACAAAATTGGAAGAGATAAGAGTTTTATTTAATGTTTATTACAATAGACTTACAGTAGCTCACCAAAGAGCAGCAGACGCATTTTTTCTTGACTTAACAAGCAGAGTTTCAAATTTAGCCGATAAAAAATCGATACAAATCAAACTACCAAATTCAATACACGAAAGTGTAACATTTAATATTTCTGTACCAATAACTGAATCCGCAATGACTCAAACTGTTGTAGACTTTTTAAACACAGCATCAAAGCTAATTATTGACTTTGATGGAAAATCAGAAAATTTACGCTCCTTTATTGACTCTTTGTCTCTGGTAGAATCAATAAAAGGTAGCCACGAATCTGTGGCAGTATCTCTAATAAAAACAAAACTAAAAGGAAACGCCAGAAATCTAATCAATAATGAGTCAACTATACTAGAAATAATAAACAAACTAAAAAATAGCGTCAAGGGAGAATATGTGGAAGTATTAACGGCAAAAATTTTAAATATAAAACAAAACAATAAAACTGCCAATGCTTATTGCAGTGAAATAGAAAATTTAACTAAAGCATTAGAAACCGCATATATTTCAGATGGACTGTCATGCGACCCAGCTACAAAGTATTCCACACAAACTGCCGTAAAGGCATTAACTAAAAACTGCACCATTGATAAAGTCAAGCTTATCATGGAGGCAGGTCAATTTAATAGCATGAACGATGCTATCAGTAAATTTGTAAATAGTTGTACTGATGCCACAGGTCAACAAAATGCCATCTTGTACTATGGACAAAAGTACAAATCTGGAAACAGTTACCGTGGTAATAACACACGATCACGTGGAAGAAATAATTACCCACGTAGAAATAATAGCAACAACTATAATAATAAAAATAATAATAACGATTATTACAGAAACCGGCAAAGACTTAATAATGATAGTCGTAGGAATAATAACTACGTAAGAGCAACAGAATCAAATGAAAACAATTCGGAAAACTTCGAATTTCCCCTAGGATCAAATCAGTAAAAATTTTCCATCTAAATCTAAGCTTGAGCTTCTTTATAAATATTAAATTAGACAATACTAACACTACACTCACACTCTTAGTAGACACTGGCGCAGACATTTCATTAATTAAATTAAAATTCTTTAAATTAAACCAAATAAACATTAATAAAACAACAATTCTAAGCGGAATAGGACAAGGTAATATCAAATCAATAGGAAACACATTTGTCGATTTAAAATTTAAAAACTTTTTAATACTACATAGTTTCCAGGTAGTAAATAATAATTTTCCGATACCATGCGATGGAATCATTGGCATGGATTTTATCAAAAAATACAATTGTATATTAGATTTCAACGAAAATAATGATTACCTTATCCTTAGACCATTTAATATACCACATACAATAGATATACCGATTACGAATAACTGCGATGAAATTAATATACCTCCAAGATGTGAAGTAATACGTCAAGTAAATTTTACCAATTCAAATAATGAAATATCAATTCCAAATCAAGAAATTGAACCAGGTGTTTTTATACCAAATACATTAGTGAAATCTGCCAAAGCATTTATTCGTATTCTAAACACTAATAACACCATTGCTAATATCAAACAAAGTAACATAAAAACCGAAAACATCTCTGATTATAATATTATCACAAAAAATTTAGGCAAAAAATCACAACGAAAACCAGAAATATTAAAAATTTTAAAGAAAAATTTTCCACAACAATTTAAAACTACGTTAACGGAACTATGTTCAACATATAGTGATATTTTCGGTTTAGAATCAGAAACAATAACAACTAATAATTTTTATGAACAGAAGTTAAGAATAAAAGATAAAGAACCAGTATATATTAAAAATTATCGTATACCACATACACATAAAGAAGAAATTGACAAACAAGTGAAAAAATTAATAGAAGATAAAATTTTTGAACCTTCCTATTCTGAATACAACAGTCCAGTCTTGTTAGTACCAAAGAAATCACTTCCTAACTCTGACCAGAAAAGATAACTATGTTGCTGACGCTCTATCGCGAATTACAATTAATGACTTAAAAGACATGAACAATAAAATTTATTCTATATTAAAAGTCACGACTAGATCGATGACCAATACAGAAAAAGAAAAGAATAATAATACACTAAATAAACAGCATAAATTTGATAAAAATAAAAATAATGATAAGCCCAGTATATATGTACCTTTAACAAAATACTGACGTCAGAAAATACTATAAACTAAAGATTTCCCCCGGAAGATGTTATATCAAACGTGGAAAATCTATAGTAACATATATACATATTAATGATTTGTTTACTAACGAGAACTTTGACTTAGGACAATTTTTCTCTGGGCTCGAAAAAGTGGCCGGTAAACACAATTTATATAATTTACAAGTGGCACCTAGTGAGAAAATTTTCGAATTTATCTCTATTAATGAATTTAAAATTATGGGCAATAAAATATTAAATAAAATTAAAGTAGCGCTACTAAATGAGGTGACCCAAATTGATAACAAGAATGCCAAGGCAATTCTTGAAATTATGCTGAAATATCACGATGATCCCATAGAAGGAGGACATTGTGGACTATATAGAACATTAGAAAAAATAAAAAGACATTACTATTGGAAAAATATGTCCAAAGACATATCTAAATACGTAAAAACATGTCATAAATGTCAAACTGCTAAAACTTTAAAACATAACAAAAGTCCAATGAATGTGACACCAACGCCAACAAAACCATTTGATACGGTGTACGTAGACACAATAGGACCGTTTCCGAAATCATTATTTGGAAATGAATACGCAATCACAATAATATGTGATTTAACTAAATACAGGGTGGGCCAAAAGAAACCAAGGGGTGTAAAAGTTTAATAACTTTTTTGTTTATTAACTTTTTTTTATTTTTTCTTTCAGATTATATAATATACAAAATGGAAATTTTTTTACACTAAGTATGAAAAATGATGTCTCTTAAATGATCACCGTTTTCAGCTTCGCACTGATGGGCTCTTTTTAGAGCATTTTCCATAACATCTTTCAAAACTTGTGGCTGTAGCGTTGGAATTTCTGCAACAATGTTTGCCTTGAGTTCAAGGATTGTCTCTGGCTTGTTCACATACACTCCTTCAAAAAACCCAAAAGAAAATAGTCGGGTGCTGTCAAATCTGGCGATCGCGCTGGCCAAATAATTTCCGAATTTCGAGAAATTATTCGCTCTCCAAAAAACTGCAAAATTTAGACGTTGCCGATGATCTGCGGGTTTTAATTCTTGGACCAATTGCAACTTATATGGGTATAACTGTAAATCTTTTTTTAAAATGCGCCGTAGTGACGTACGAGACATTTCTAGCTGAGCAGAACGCCTTCTGCCAGATGTTTCTGGTGCTTCGTTAACACTTTGCTGTACTCGTTCAATATTTTCTGCAGTGCGACTTAAACGTGGTCTACCGCTTCGAGGCAAATCTCTTACGCTGCCATGTTGGTGATGACGATTAACTAAGCAACGAATCATCGCTTCAGAGGGCGAAATTCTGACGTTAAAATGTCGACGATATGCTCTTTGCGTTAAAATAATTGATCCCTGGTTTAAATAATAAAATTCTATTGTTCTGGTTCTCTGTTCAGCTGTGAACCTCTCCATTATAAATTCTCCAAGTGTTGTCTATATAATCTGAAAGAAAAAAAAAATAAAATTAATAAACAAAAAAGTTATTAAACTTTTACACCCCTTGGTTTCTTTTGGCCCACCCTGTATTTAGTAAGTATACCAATACAAGACAAAAGCGCTAAAACAATCGCTAAAGCGATATTTGATAATTTTATACTTACCTATGGTCCAATGAAGACGTTCATTTCGGACATGGGTACAGAATATAGAAATGAATTATTGATAGAACTATGTAATATATTTAAAATAGAAAAACTAACCATCATCAGACATTAGGTACAATTGAAAGAAGTCATAGAACTTTTAACGAATACGTACGATCTTATATAACAAAATGATTGGGATGAATGGCTAAAATATTTCACTTACTGTTTTAATACAACACCTTCAACAGTACATAATTACTGTCCCTATGAACTAGTTTTTGCAAAACAGCCAAGTTCTTTTCAACAGTTTAATGAAGTAGATAGAATTACTCCACTCTATAATATAGACAACTATGCTAAGGAATCCAAATTTAGGTTAGAAGTAGCATATAAGAGAGCTCAACATGAAAATGAAGCAGGCCATAAGTTAGAAACCCAATATAGAGGACCTTACAAAATTAAGAAAATAGACTTAAGAAATAATGTAACTGTAGTTGATAAGGAAACAAATAAAACACAAGTAGTTCATAAAAATAGGCTTAAATTATATAAAACTAAATAAAATTAATGTAAGCGTATGTCCGGACTACATATATATATATATATATATATATATATATATATATATATATATATATATATAATAAATATTTCTTCAAAAAAAAAATAAAAAATTTAAAAAACAAAACAACAATTTGTAAAAGAATGTCCATAAAACAAAAATTATATGAACATTCTTGTAAAAGGTGGAGGTGTAGTGAACTATGATTACATTCCTTTATAAACACAACAGTACATGTATTTTTGGCTAGCGCCTAAAATTTATGATGGACTGGTAAAATGTATATTAAATAGGCATAAGAATAGAAATAAGATATTGAGTGTATTTTAACAAATCACTCATTTATGCAATCTAGGTTATTCTCATAAGTAGTATATAAGACATGTAATTTTATTAAAATAAAAGGAGAAGAAACGTGAACATTCTATGAGCTCTCATCGAAGAGCTCTAGAATAACAAATAAATAAATTTTATTAAACAAAACTTTTTATTCTTTTTACAGTAGGTACGAAGGATTTTATGTAGGTTTTTGTTTTAATTTTAATTTTGAATTGAATTGAATGTTTTTTTTTTTTTGGTTTGTTAAGCGGTTGCAGCAGGTTTATGATTTTAGAGTGTAAGTGCGTGTGTGCATAGAGAAAAATGTTGTTTTGGTCTTTTTGCAATATTATTTTTTAGCTGGTGGTCATGGAAGATTATTTTAGAAAGAAATTATGTATGCTTGTGGGAAATCTATGAATGTTTTTGTTGTTGGTTTTATTTAGTTTGATTTTCCTATTTCCTATATTTAAAGAGTTTGAAGATGTAAACGAAATATGTAATTTATGAACAATAAACTTATTTGAAGGTTGGAAAAATTGAAGTGTAAGATATTTAGGATTGTCAAAGGGAATTAGAGATGCGTCATCATGGGAGCCAACGTTATGCGTGTGTATTTGTGTATGTTTTTACAATAACTTGAGCGTTGGCAGATGGGTAAGTAGTCGTATATGTATATATGCAATGCCGAGTACAAATCTGGCATTTTCTTATGTTGTAATCAGTTTTTAAAATGTGTGCAACGCCTTTCACATTATGTTTTTTTATATGGAATGCAAATCGGAAATGATAAACGTTACCACTAGGGCACACTGTTGCGATGTCACAAAATATCATAGTGTGCACTCGGCATTACTTTTTTTGTTTGTAATATTCGTTTTTTAGCTGGGGACATGGAAGGGTATTTTAGAAAGTAATTATGTATGCTGGTGAGATATCAATGTTTTGTTTTTGTTGTTGTTTGATTTTAATTTTTTTATGTGTAAAGAGTTTGAAGAAATGAATAAAATATACAATTTATGCGTGTTGTATTTATTCATTCTTTTCACTTATTTTGTAAAGAAATTGAAGTTTGTGATATTGAGGATTGTCAAAGATTGGTTGTTATTTTCACTGCTTGCTGACATTTGTCTCTGTCTATTGACTTTTACATTTTGCATATGACTTAATCGTATTTGGTATAAATTGAGAAGTTTTCTATTCTAGCAGCAAGTACAGCATTGTATCTACAAGTGTCAAATCCTCAATAATTTTGCTTTCAATACGTAAATAATCAAAGTGACTTTTGAATAAAAAATATTAAATAGAATAATATTAAAAATATATATATATATATATAATAATATTGTATAAACTAAATAAAATGAATTCTTTAGTTTATGAGTGCAATGTGTGTAAAAAGGTATATAAATATAAAAAATGCTTTTTGGATCACATCCAAAATCATGGCTTAGCGAACCAAGTGGTCATAAGTCGAGAGTCAAATCAAGAACGACCACTACCACGGAATAATACAGGCTTCACTTATCCTCAACAACTGCAATATGCTCAACAATATCAATATCCTTATCAACAATATCTTCATCAAGAACAACAACTACAATATCCTCAACAACAACAATATCAATATCCTTATCAACAATATCCCCATCAAGAACAACAACAACAAGAACTACAATGTCTTCAACAACAACATCAATATCGTCATCAACAATATACTTATCAGCAATATCCTCATCAGCAATATCCTCATCAGCAATATCCTCATCAAGAACAACAACAACCACAACTACAAATGTATTGGCAGCAAAGTGCTACTCCCATGCATTGGTACCCAAATTTGCAGCAACCTATTACTCCAATACATTGGTATCCAAATACTGACCAACACCAAACACTACAACATCACCCCAACAACAACAACAACAACAACATCAACAACAACAACAGCAGCAAGGTTCACATGATTTTGGAAGTAGCTCAACAAATAATATCAACATTGATGGAGAGTGTACGAAGTATTATGAAATCAGAAAAGCATTTAAAAACAACATTATTTCTTATGGAATACAAAATAAAAAGGATCAACTTCTCTTTGAAGATTTTGTTGGCGAAAATGAATTGACTTTTATAGAGAGGCTTGAATACCATTTAAGGCAACATACTATATTGAAATTAAATATAAGTATAGTTGCAGAATATCTAAAAATTGTTGGTGAAGAATTAGAAATAATTATAATAGTACACATAGCAAAAATGAGCTTGTTGACTAGAGCAGATGACGTGAACGAATTTTTCTGTAAGCAGGTCACAGAAATTCAAAATAAAATGTCTGAGTTCCAGGAAAGAGATTCCGGATGGACTCTTGTTCGCATAGTTTGAGCTGAACTAAATATTAATAAATCTGCTTTAGTAAAAGGAGCTCATTGGATTAGCACCCCGCAGAAGCTTGCTAGTCGTGGTGCTTGCATTAACATTGAAAACAGTGATAATTACTGTTTTAAGTGGGCCTTAATTGCGGCAATGAGTACCTCGTCTATCAATGTTCCGACTCGATGCTCTTCATATAATATTGAAGATATTAGTGCTGATATAATTTCGCTACAAAATGGAACTATAATTGATTTTTCAAATTTGACATTTCCGATGTCACTAAAATATATTAAGGAATTTGAGAGGCGGAATGATGTTAGTGTGAATGTGTTTGGATATGACGACGACAGTGATGAACTAATTGGACCATTTTATATAACCCAAAATGAGAAGACCAAGCATGTTAACTTATTGCTATTGGAAAAAGTGGATGGGCATCACCATATTTTTATAAAAGATATTTCAAAGTAAGTAATATATTGGAAAGTATTTAAAATTAAATAATACAATACGCGTGTTTGATGTCTTACAGACTACTAAAAAGGCAAACAACGACACATTGTGAACGACTCTTATTTTGCAACAGCTGTCTGCAATACACCCATTTTGAAAATATTACGGAGAAACATAAAATGGAATGTGGTAAAATAGTTACCACAATGCCAAAGGCAGAAGACTCCATACTGCGGTTCAAGAGCCACCATAGAAAAATTGACGTCCCTTTTGTTATATACGCCGATTTTGAATGCGTTTTGCAACAGATTGACTTTAATGTAAGTAGTAAAACTAAATTAAATCAAATACATGTACCCTGCGCATTCAGCTATTTCATTAAGTGTAAGCATGATAATAAATTGGATAAGCTGAGAATTTATACGGGTAAAGATGCTTCTGAAAAATTTGTTACATTTTTGAATCAAGATTGTCAAGATATATATAACAATTATCTCACAAAAACAATTGAAATGGAGAAGTTGACAGATGAAGAAAATGTAACATTTTACAATGCGATAACTTGTCACATATGTGGACAATACTTAAATAATGATCGTGTGAGAGATCATTGTCATATAAGCGGTAAATATCGAGGTGCTGCGCATAACAGATGCAACCTAAGTTATCAAGTACCCAAGTTTATTCCAATTTATTTTCATAACTATTCATCCTATGATTCTCATCTTTTTGTGAAAGAATTAAGTAAGGTTGCGACAAATATAAAAGTCCTTCCGTTAAATAAAGAGTTATATATATCTCTATCTCAATTTATTAGTATGAGTGATGGTACAGATCTTGAACTTAGGTTTCTTGATACAATGCGTTTTATGGCCGATAGTTTGGAATCGTTGGCAAATAATCTTACCGTCAACGATTTTCATACTATTAGAGCACAATTTCAAACAAGCCAAGAATTTAATCTCATAAGGAGAAAAGGAATTTTTCCCTATGATTATCTTGATTCATTTGAAAAACTTAATGAAACACAACTTCCACCTAGAAAAGATTTCTTTAATAAACTTAATAACAAAGAATGTTCTATTGAAGACTATGCGCATGCGAATGAAGTCAGGGCAATTTTTAACTGCAAAACTTTGAAAGATTATATGGAATTGTATTTGAAAACAGATGTGCTTCTCCTAACGGATATTTTTGAAAATTTTAGAAATGTCTGTAAAAAAATTTATAGCTTAGATCCCTGTCAATACTATACTGCCCCGGGGCTATCTTGGGATGCTATGCTTAAGCATACAAACATTGAATTAGAGCTAATAACCGATATCGACATGTACAGTTTCTTTAAAAGAGGGATACGAGGTGGAATTGTCCAATGTTGTAAAAGATACTCCAAGGCAAATAATAAGTATTTAGACAAATTTGATAAAAATAAACCTTCCAAATTTTTTATGTATTTAGATGCAAATAATCTTTACGGTTGGGCCATGTCTGAACATCTTCCTTATGGAGGATTCAGATGGTTAAAAAGCGAAGAACTAAATATTAATCCGCAGTTAATAGATGATAATTCAAATGATGGTTATGTATATGAGGTTGATTTAGAATATCCTTCTTATTTACATAATATGCATAACGATCTTCCTTTCTGCGCCGAAAACAAGGAAATTGGAACATCAAAATATAAAAAACTAATAACTGATTTTTCACCGAAACATTCTTATATAATTCATTACAGAGTACTTAAACAATGTCTAGAAAATGGTTTGATTTTGAAAAAAATACATCGAGTTCTAACTTTTAAGCAGTCTCCATGGTTGAAAGATTATATAATATATTATATAATAGATTATATAATACTAAATGCAGAGCCGAAGCTAGAAATAACTTTGAAAATTTTTTTTTCAAATTGCTCAACAACGCAGTATATGGGAAAACCATGGAGAATATGGACAAAAGGAAAGATGTGAGGATTGTTACCAGTTGGACTACATTAAACCGAAACCGTTTGGGTGCTCAAAATTGGATATCTAAATCAAATTTTCATAGCTTAGAGTAGTAGGGAACTGTTTATCCGGGGACAATTAAAATTGTTAAATTGTTGCTGAAATTGTTAAATTTGGGTAATTAAAATTGTTAAATTGTGGGCTGAAATTGTTAAATTGTTGCTGAAATTGTTAAATTTGGGTAATTAAAATTTGAAAATTGTTAAATTCTTGGAAATTTGTGTTTTTTGTTTACATTAGGAGTTTTTTGTTTACATTAGGAGTTTTTGTTTACATTAAGTGTATGTCTGTCTGTCCGTCTGTCGGTCTGTCTGCCTGACCGTGGATGTTTGTGTGTGGAATATTTTGTGTGAATGTATTAAGGCGGTTCATAGTTTGGCGGTTTTTATGTGTGTATATACAGACGAGGAAAATCATGAAAATGAATTTTCCTAATACCAATGGTGAAATAGTGATTATTAATTTTTCCTAATGCCTACGGCAATGCATGCTAATTTTTCCTAATGCCGGGCAAAACATGATTATTATTTTTTTCAAATGCCGACGGCAAAACATGATTATTATTTTCTAATGCTCCCTAGGTGTTGCTAGACTGTGGGAATTTTAGGCTGACCGTGATTTGAGTGGGTGGCGTTGTTGGCGTAATATGTAACCATAGGAATTTGTGGATGTGTCTGTCTGTCTGTGAGAATGTAGGTGATGGTTTGATTGGCAGGGGGCGGGGTGTAGTTGAGGTAGATCGATTGCGTGTGTAGTTGTGTGTGAATGTATGTGTATGTGTATGTGTGTGTGTATGTGTATGTTTGTAGGAATTTCAATGTGTGTATTTCTGTAGGAGCTTAAGGCTGATTGTGATTTATGAGGGGTGAGGTGTTCTAGTAATATGCAACTGGGGGAATCTGTGTGTTTGTATGTCTGTAGGAGTTTAAGGCTGACCATGATTTGGGTGGGCAGGGTTGTTGACGTAATATGTATCCATGGGGATTTGTGGATGTGTCTGTCTATAGTAGTTTAAGGCTGATCGTGATTTGAGGTGGGTGAGGATGTTGTTGAGGTAAATTGGTTATGTGTATGTATGTATATATGTATTTTTGTAAGAATTTAAGATGATTGTGATTTATTAGGGCCGAGGTGTTCTTGTAATATGTAGCCGTGAGAATCTATGTGTATAGACGTCTGTAGAAGTTTAAGACTATCTGTAATTTCAGGTAGGTGAGAGTGTTGTGTTGTTGAGATTAATCTTATATATTGTATATGTATGTATGATCTTGGGAATTTGTGTATGTATATCTGAGGGAGAATTTAAGGCTCGTCATGATTTGCAAAAGGTGGGGTGTTGTTGAAATTTTCTTGGATATTTCTTATATGAATTCTGCTATGTGTGTGTATTTGAGCTGGTATTTATGTGTAGGTAGAAATAAATTGTTTTCAATATCGACATATGGTACTATAAAATACTATCATATATCTGGACTTCCCTAATCCTAGTATGCTTTTATACTTACGATTGCTTTATATTTTCTCATGCTTAAATTTGTCTCGCGTTGAAGTCAGTCTGTGTGAAATTTGTTTATATTACAGATTTTGTTTATTTAACTACATTCGTCTTCTTTTACTGAAAGAGTTATCTACACACAGAGAAAAACCAACTTGAAATCAGTAAGAACCATGCTGAATTAATAAGAACCATTAGCGAAGGTTTAGTCATATTGAAATTTCTTATTTCAATATGGACAAAATATTAATTTACAGTATTCATTTATTAAACTCATTAGTTTGTAGATATCTCAATATACATTTTCTATTATATTAAAAATTATTGAATTAATGTGATGAATTCTTATTTTTAAGCTGCAGATTTTCCCTGAGTGTATTGATTGTTTATATTTGCATTGTGCTTTAACTAAACGACGCTTCATATATTTTCATGATGTAGGTCTAATAAATACTTAAGCATTGATAAGAAATTTGATATGTATACATACATATCTACAAATTGATTTTATGTATGTATGTATGTATGTATGTATGTACATATATATGTACATACAAATAAGTGTTCAATTCAATCTTTGAATACATTTTTTATTTTATTTTTTGTCATGTGATGTCTGTTGTTGGTGAAATTAAAAACATTTTAATTTTTATCTGCGTTTACTTAAAAGTTTGTGAGGATTTTCTGTTGTAAGTAAAACTGAATTCTTGAAGATATGTGCTTACATACTCTATAGTAATAGTAACTATAATAGAAATATTTCTTATACTTAATTTACAGTTTTTTAAAGTATAGGGTATAAAATTTTTTCTAGCTATAGCCTTCTACATTTATTTTGGAAAACTTGCTTTGCTTTTTGAAAATGTATAAACATTTTTAAATGAAACTGATCCGGCACTCCAGCTTAGGTACTGATAGTTTTTTTTGTTGTTAGTTAACTTACTTATTTTTTATTTTTTATTGATAAACATTGGAAATCAAAAGGGAGTTTTATATTGTAATTATTATTTTCATAATTGTTGAAAACAATCGCTGCTTTTTGTTTGTTTTTTGCGATGAAATCATTTGAATTACTTTTGCAACTTTACGCGTTTATAAAAATTATGTTATTTTCTATATTTCTTAATTTATAAGACTTTTAGACTTTGTCCTTTAGGGGTTATATATTCTATTATACGATTATGAATAAGAATGCAGTAAGCTGATGTATTTGCTTACTGCTTCAAATTAAAATTTTATTAAATTGAATAAAAGGAGTTTTTTTTCTTAAACTCTGATGCAGTTAGAAGCGCTGGAGATTCTTTCATATAACAGCTTTTTTGAAATTTTTGATACATAGTATAATATAGAATTGGATAACATTTATTTTTAATTTTTATGTTAAGAAGTACGGGTATGAGACTGAATTTAAATGTACTTTTAAATTAGTTAAATCATAATGAACAAACATATTTTCTTCTTTAATAGCGATCAACAGAAAACGAACTCGTTTTCATATAATTTAGGTATACCCTATCGACGGCTCCTCTAGGATACAAGATGACTTTGTATGACGAAATTTCTGTTGCTTTATACTGATAATATGTTTACATTAATAAGATACATATACATATGTTTATTTTATGAACGGTGAGCACCTATGGCTTTTATTTAATGTTCTATATGACTTTTTTTTTTCATTTTCTTTAATAATTTTCTCCCCATAATAGCATTCTAAATATTTCAAGGGCTCAAATGCTGTGTAGTCTTCTTCTGCAAACTTAACTAAACGTCTAACTTCTTCCAATGCTTCTTTATAAGAAGATATTTTGTTATGGTCTTCTTCTACGATACGTGCCCATCGGGCATAGTGTACGTATTAGTTGGTCAGTCAGTCTCTATTTTTATTTATTTTTTTTTTTTTCTAATGTGCCACTCCTTTTTTTAGATTTTACTACTTGGAATAGAGAATTTTTGTCTAATTTTTTGGTGGGTATATACATTAGGTATGTAGAAATTAGTTTAGATACAAAGAAATGCATGTTTAATATACAACTATTGTATCAAATCGATCTCAAATAACTCAGTTACCTCTACCAGCAATTCACCGTTGGTGTATTCATAAAGTGTAAGAAACAATGAAATATCTATGTTTTGAGAGAATTTTTCCCCTCAAGTATTTCTACATGAGGTTTGAGGGGTCAATCACTGTCGCATTCATATGTAATGATTATTCACTTAAAAAACGTCATCATCACCATCAATCATCTCCGTATACAATACGGGTTGATCCAGATACAATTGCTGTCTCATCACCTTCTAACAGCTTTATATATTTTGCTAGTATGCATACCTTAGCATGCTTCTATCGATAGTGACGTAAGAGTCCGAGATGTAGAGTGTTACAATTAAAAATCTTTACTATTAGAATATACCAGTTCGCTCTTTTGAATTTTTACAAAGTAGATACATATGTATGTATTTCATTGACCACAAAATCATAAAATTTCTTTGCTTACAAAATTGTATGACGTGAGGATTTTTTTTTTTTTTAAATTATACATGCTTCGGCATGCTTTCATTTTTTTTTCTATAAATTTATGTAATACTCATACAGATACAGATATAAAGTAAGATCTGTTTACTGTATATTTTAAAATTTGTGCATGCTTCAGCATGATTCTAGTTGAAGCGTATATTCATTCACTAAGTTTGTTTGATACTTATTCATACACATGTACATTCTTAAAGATTGGATATCAAAGTCCATTTTCCGTAGTTTATCTATATTTTCTAAAGATCTAATAGCTAAAGAAATAAATAGAGTGAAGATCTTCTATAATAAGCCCATTTTCATATTGTAAAATTTTGCGTGCTAGCGCTTTCGATGGGAAAATATACATACAACTTTATAAAAAGTGATAATATGATGTGCTGCTGAATATTGCACTATGTTATAGTTCATTTTAAACACTGAAGTTTTAGCAATATTTCATTCAGACCAACAAGTTTAGAGAATTCCACTACATTTAGTTAATTATCTTTCTTAAGACCCATCATTCCTAATCAATCCTACAAAAAACAACACAAACTAGATTTTTCGTTTTAATTTTATTTTTATTAAATTCAACATTCATTCTTCAAATTACTTTATACTATATTAAGTAGCTTTTCCTCATTTGTTGAGTTGACTTTAATAGGAGACATTTTAATGGTACGATGAACATTTCTATTGCATGCATTGAGTAAATCTTTATACATACCAATCCACTTATATGAACCATTAAAGCTAATTCTTTTCACATCATACCTTTCAATGATCTATTAAATCATTCTAATATTGATGCTTTCATATTAAGTAATGTTTAATCTTCTATTTATGTATGAGTTTTCCCAAGTATTTATTAAAAAATTCTTTAGAATCATCTGTTTGTAAGTTTTTTGGTACCCGTACCACTTCAAAAATATTTTCCATTGCCTTGGTTTTTAGAGTGCACCTTTTATTTTCAGCTGTACTTTGAGAATGTGTCAATTACAGTCTTCAAAAATCAACAATTTCTATTTTCTGTAGAATAGTTCTACATTTCACCTAACTTAGCTCCATAAAACATCATATATTCCTGTCATTACATCTCTACAAGCACAAACAGTTGTTGAAATTTAATATGGACTTCGTTAACTAAATTCCTTTTTAAAGACATTGAATTGTTTCACAGATTTTTTCGAAAGTGTTGTGATCTACATCTTGCACTTTCAGCTATTTATACTAACATGTAGTTAATTTTCTAATCTATATATTTAACCGTAAACTCTTCAATTTGTTTTTAATTATTTACTTTTTAGAATTGCTTTTTCAATTTTATAACTGTCTTCTTTCTCTAATTTTATTTCACGTTGTAGTTCCTCAATTTGCATTTAAATATATTCTTGAATATTAATGCTTTAAGCTATATTATTAATTTGTCTTGTATTTTATCTTCATTCAGTTTAATGTAACTATCAACAATAGTTTGTATCTAATTCATTTATGCCTTCCAATACTGATAAGTCAGTATAAATATCTTCAGAATTGGAAGTCTATGAGTAAAATCATCGTCATCATCATTCTCAGTATTAGCATCATTAAATATGATGGTATTATCAAATATTGTTCCTTCTACTAGTTTCTTTTGGGGTACTTGTCTATATCTTGAGTGAAGGTTTCTCAGGCTTTAAACTTGTATATTTTCAACTTCTGTCTTGATTTTACTTTCTTCTTTCATAAGAATTCTTTTAATATTTTTAGAACTATTTATGAATTCTTCTGCTATAGGTTTAAATGTATCTTTTAGTTGTTCACTTGTATCTATTTCACCAGTTTTTATACTACGAAGCTTTTTCTTCAACACATTTCTTGTCAACACCAACTGTTTTAAAATTTTCTCATCCAGGGCAAATAACAGGTATCAGCAATCATATCAGCTTTTCAGGAGCTGGTCTGGTTTTCAGATCAGCTTTTCAGGACCTGGTCTGGTTTTCAGATCAGCTTTTCAGGACCTGGTCTGGCTTTCAGATCAGCTTATCAGGAGCTGGTCTAGTTATCAGATCAGCTTATCAGGAGCTGGTCTGGTTTTCAGATCAGCTTATCAGGAGCTGGTCTGGTTTTCAGATCAGCTTATCAGGAGCTGATCTGATTTTTAGATCAGCTTATCAGGTAACAGATCAGGCTATCAGGAGCTGTTCAGATTTTCATTTCAAGATATCTGAGTCAGATTTAGTTATCAGTGTACAAGTAGCTAGCCATTTATAACATTTATATACATGAAGTTTAAAGTCAGATGAAATACGAAAAAGTAAAGTTTTATCTAGTAAAATTATTTTCTATAACGATCATCGTTTAATTCACTATCTTTGCTTATAATCAAAAATCCATATTTATCCTTTCAACATGCTTTTTATTTTTCTCACCTAACTTAAACATTAAATATACATTATGATGATCTCTTATTAAATGTTTGGTGATTCTGGTGTAAGTTTTACATAAGTAGAATGAATCAACATTCTTATCTCTCCCCATACAAAAATATGCTTCCCATACGCATCATCGTTAAATATCATATTGGAATTACTTTGGACTGAAATAACAGATTCACTATCGGTAAATTTTGTAATATATTATTATTTTAATTGATGTAATTAATTTCTTCAGATATTTATATCTGGGGTGATATAAAGATTTTGAGTATAAATAAATGTTCTCAAAATTTAAGTCCATTAGGACTTTCTAGCAAGCCAATCATAGCGTTTTTTTTCGTAATTTGACAGGTCAACTATTGTTGCACGAATAGAATTTGATATAAGGGAACTATGATTTATTTTTGAACTATCGTTCGATGAATCATCAATATTTCGTACCAAGGTATTTTAGGTTGTTTTACTAACCGCATTTATGTAGCTAAATACATTTTATAAATATTATCTCTTATTATAAAAAAATAAACTAATACAGCTATACCATATCAGAAAATATTTTCTGAAATCGTATAGCTGCATTAGTTTATTTTTTTTTCTATAATAAGAGATAATGATCCACACTCATAATCAAAACAGCATAAAAATATCCTTTGTTTTGACTATGAGTATGGATCAATATTTATGAAATGCGTTTAGTTACAAAAATGTGGTTAGTAAAACAAAGTATATTTTAACAGCCTTATTTATAACACTTATTAGGGCTTTATAAAGACTTTTTAAGAAAAAATTTTTATAAAAAATTTGTTTTAAAAAGCCTTTACAAAGCCTTAATAAGTTTTATAAATAATGCTGTAAGAGTTTAAAATCAGTATTTTGTATGATAATACTGATTTGAAACTCTTAAAATATTCTTTGTTTTGACTATGAGTAGGGGCCATTATCTCTTATTATAGGACAAATAAAATAATATAGCTATACGATTTCAGAAAATATTTTCTGATATCGTATAGCTACATTTTTAATTTTTCTATAATAAGAGATAATATTTATGAAATACATTTCATAAATATTGGCGCATACTCATAGTAAAAACAACCTAAAAATACCTTGGTACGAAATATTGATGAATCATCAAAATTTCATACCATCCTATATTTATGTTGTTTTACTAATCGCATTTTGTAAATAAATGCATTTCATAAATATTATCTATTATTATAGAAAGAATCAAATAGTATGGTTATATGATATTAGAAAACATGATTTCTGATATCATATAATCATACTATTTTATTTTTCTATAAAAAGAGATAATGACTCTACTCATAGTCAAAACAAAGGATATTTATATGCTGTTTTGCTTATGAGTATGCGTCAATATTTATGAAATGCATTTAGTTATAAAATGCGGTTAGGAAAACAAAGTATATTTTAAGTGTTTAAAACCACCATTTTTATGGTAATAGCGGTTTTAAACACTTAAAGCATACTTTGTTTTGACTATGAGCATGAGCTGATATTTATGAAATGGATTTTATAAATATTGACTCATACCCTTAGTCAAAACAACATAAATAATTCTTGGTACGAAATATTGATGATTCATCGAACGATAGTTCAAAAATAAATCATAGTTCCCTTATATCAAATTCTATTCGTGCAACAATAGTTGACCTGTCAAATTACGAAAAAAAAACGCTATGATTGGCTTGCTAGAAAGTCCTAATGGACTTAAATTTTGAGAACATTTATTTATACTCAAAATCTTTATATCACCCCAGATATAAATATCTGAAGAAATTAATTACATCAATTAAAATAATAATATATTACAAAATTTACCGATAGTGAATCTGTTATTTCAGTCCAAAGTAATTCCAATATGATATTTAACGATGATGCGTATGGGAAGCATATTTTTGTATGGGGAGAGATAAGAATGTTGATTCATTCTACTTATGTAAAACTTACACCAGAATCACCAAACATTTAATAAGAGATCATCATAATGTATATTTAATGTTTAAGTTAGGTGAGAAAAATAAAAAGCATGTTGAAAGGATAAATATGGATTTTTGATTATAAGCAAAGATAGTGAATTAAACGATGATCGTTATAGAAAATAATTTTACTAGATAAAACTTTACTTTTTCGTATTTCATCTGACTTTAAACTTCATGTATATAAATGTTATAAATGGCTAGCTACTTGTACACTGATAACTAAATCTGACTCAGATATCTTAAAATGAAAATCTGAACAGCTCCTGATAGCCTGATCTGTTACCTGATAAGCTGATCTAAAAATCAGATCAGCTCCTGATAAGCTGATCTGAAAACCAGACCAGCTCCTGATAAGCTGATCTGAAAACCAGACCAGCTCCTGATAAGCTGATCTGATAACTAGATCAGCTCCTGATAAGCTGATCTGAAAACCAGACCAGGTCCTGAAAAGCTGATCTGAAAACCAGACCAGGTCCTGAAAAGCTGATCTGAAAACCAGACCAGGTCCTGATAAGCTGATCTGAAAACCAGACCAGGTCCTGAAAAGCTGATCTGAAAACCAGACCAGGTCCTGATAAGCTGATCTGAAAACCAGACCAGGTCCTGAAAAGCTGATCTGAAAACCAGACCAGCTCCTGAAAAGCTGATATGATTGCTGATACCTGTTATTTGCCCTGGATGAGAAAATTTTAAAACAGTTGGTGTTGACAAGAAATGTGTTGAAGAAAAAGCTTCGTAGTATAAAAACTGGTGAAATAGATACAAGTGAACAACTAAAAGATACATTTAAACCTATAGCAGAAGAATTCATAAATAGTTCTAAAAATATTAAAAGAATTCTTATGAAAGAAGAAAGTAAAATCAAGACAGAAGTTGAAAATATACAAGTTTAAAGCCTGAGAAACCTTCACTCAAGATATAGACAAGTACCCCAAAAGAAACTAGTAGAAGGAACAATATTTGATAATACCATCATATTTAATGATGCTAATACTGAGAATGATGATGACGATGATTTTACTCATAGACTTCCAATTCTGAAGATATTTATACTGACTTATCAGTATTGGAAGGCATAAATGAATTAGATACAAACTATTGTTGATAGTTACATTAAACTGAATGAAGATAAAATACAAGACAAATTAATAATATAGCTTAAAGCATTAATATTCAAGAATATATTTAAATGCAAATTGAGGAACTACAACGTGAAATAAAATTAGAGAAAGAAGACAGTTATAAAATTGAAAAAGCAATTCTAAAAAGTAAATAATTAAAAACAAATTGAAGAGTTTACGGTTAAATATATAGATTAGAAAATTAACTACATGTTAGTATAAATAGCTGAAAGTGCAAGATGTAGATCACAACACTTTCGAAAAAATCTGTGAAACAATTCAATGTCTTTAAAAAGGAATTTAGTTAACGAAGTCCATATTAAATTTCAACAACTGTTTGTGCTTGTAGAGATGTAATGACAGGAATATATGATGTTTTATGGAGCTAAGTTAGGTGAAATGTAGAACTATTCTACAGAAAATAGAAATTGTTGATTTTTGAAGACTGTAATTGACACATTCTCAAAGTACAGCTGAAAATAAAAGCTGCACTCTAAAAACCAAGGCAATGGAAAATATTTTTGAAGTGGTACGGGTACCAAAAAACTTACAAACAGATGATTCTAAAGAATTTTTTAATAAATACTTGGGAAAACTCATACATAAATAGAAGATTAAACATTACTTCATATGAAAGCATCAATATTAGAATGATTTAATAGATCATTGAAAGGTATGATGTGAAAAGAATTAGCTTTAATGGTTCATATAAGTGGATTGGTATGTATAAAGATTTACTCAATGCATGCAATAGAAATGTTCATCGTACCATTAAAATGTCTCCTATTAAAGTCAACTCAACAAATGAGGAAAAGCTACTTAATATAGTATAAAGTAATTTGAAGAAGGAATGTTGAATTTAATAAAAATAAAATTAAAACGAAAAATCTAGTTTGTGTTGTTTTTTGTAGGATTGATTAGGAATGATGGGTCTTAAGAAAGATAATTAACTAAATGTAGTGGAATTCTCTAAACTTGTTGGTCTGAATGAAATATTGCTAAAACTTCAGTGTTTAAAATGAACTATAACATAGTGCAATATTCAGCAGCACATCATATTATCACTTTTTATAAAGTTGTATGTATATTTTCCCATCGAAAGCGCTAGCACGCAAAAGTTTACAATATGAAAATGGGCTTATTATAGAAGATCTTCACTCTATTTATTTCTTAGCTATTAGATCTTTAGAAAATATAGATAAACTACGGAAATCGGACTTTGATATCCAATCTTTAAGAATGTACATGTGTATGAATAAGTATCAAACAAACTTAGTGAATGAATATACGCTTCAACTAGAATCATGCTGAAGCATGCATAAATTTTAAAATATACAGTAAACAGATCTTACTTTATATCTGTATCTGTATGAGTATTACATAAATTTATAAAAAAAAAAATGAAAGCATGCCGAAGCATGTATAATTTAAAAAAAAAAAAAAAATCCTCACGTCATACAATTTTGTAAGCAAAGAAATTTTATGATTTTGTGGTCAATGAAATACATACATATGTATCTACTTTGTAAAAATTCAAAAGAGCGAACTGGTATATTCTAATAGTAAAGATTTTTAATTGTAACACTCTACATCTCGGACTCTTACGTCACTATCGATAGAAGCATGCTAAGGCATGCATACTAGCAAAATATATAAAGCTGTTAGAAGGTGATGAGACAGCAATTGTATCTGGATCAACCCAACTCATGAATGTATTGTATACGGAGATGATTGATGGTGATGATGACGTTTTTTAAGTGAATAATCATTACATATGAATGCGACAGTGATTGACCCCTCAAACCTCATGTAGAAATACTTGAGGGGAAAAATTCTCTCAAAACATAGATATTTAATTGTTTCTAACACTTTATGAATACACCAACGGTGAATTGCTGGTAGAGGTAACTGAGTTATTTGAGATCGATTTGATACAATAGTTGTATATTAAACATGCATTTCTTTGTATCTAAACTAATTTCTACATACCTAATGTATATACCCACCAAAAAATTAGACAAAAATTCTCTATTCCAAGTAGTAAAATCTAAAAAAAAGAGTGGCACATTAGAAGAAAAAAAAAAATAAATAAAAATAGAGACTGACTGACCAACTAATACGTACACTCTGCCCGATGGGCACGTATCGTAGAAGAAGACCATAACAAAATATCTTCTTATAAAGAAGCATTGGAAGAAGTTAGACGTTTAGTTAAGTTTGCAGAAGAAGACTACACAGCATTTGAGCCCTTGAAATATTTAGAATGCTATTATGGGGAGAAAATTATTAAAGAAAATGAAAAAAAAAAGTCATATAGAACATTAAATAAAAGCCATAGGTGCTCACCGTTCATAAAATAAACATATGTATATGTATCTTATTAATGTAAACATATTATCAGTATAAAGCAACAGAAATTTCGTCATACAAAGTCATCTTGTATCCTAGAGGAGCCGTCGATAGGGTATACCTAAATTATATGAAAACGAGTTCGTTTTCTGTTGATCGCTATTAAAGAAGAAAATATGTTTGTTCATTATGATTTAACTAATTTAAAAGTACATTTAAATTCAGTCTCATACCCGTACTTCTTAACATAAAAATTAAAAATAAATGTTATCCAATTCTATATTATACTATGTATCAAAAATTTCAAAAAAGCTGTTATATGAAAGAATCTCCAGCGCTTCTAACTGCATCAGAGTTTAAGAAAAAAAACTCCTTTTATTCAATTTAATAAAATTTTAATTTGAAGCAGTAAGCAAATACATCAGCTTACTGCATTCTTATTCATAATCGTATAATAGAATATATAACCCCTAAAGGACAAAGTCTAAAAGTCTTATAAATTAAGAAATATAGAAAATAACATAATTTTTATAAACGCGTAAAGTTGCAAAAGTAATTCAAATGATTTCATCGCAAAAAACAAACAAAAAGCAGCGATTGTTTTCAACAATTATGAAAATAATAATTACAATATAAAACTCCCTTTTGATTTCCAATGTTTATCAATAAAAAATAAAAAATAAGTAAGTTAACTAACAACAAAAAAAAACTATCAGTACCTAAGCTGGAGTGCCGGATCAGTTTCATTTAAAAATGTTTATACATTTTCAAAAAGCAAAGCAAGCTTTCCAAAATAAATGTAGAAGGCTATAGCTAGAAAAAATTTTATACCCTATACTTTAAAAAACTGTAAATTAAGTATAAGAAATATTTCTATTATAGTTACTATTACTATAGAGTATGTAAGCACATATCTTCAAGAATTCAGTTTTACTTACACCAGAAAATCCTCACAAACTTTTAAGTAAACGCAGATAAAAATTAAAATGTTTTTAATTTCACCAACAACAGACATCACATGACAAAAAATAAAATAAAAAATGTATTCAAAGATTGAATTGAACACTTATTTGTATGTACATATATATGTACATACATACATACATACATACATACATAAAATCAATTTGTAGATATGTATGTATACATATCAAATTTCTTATCAATGCTTAAGTATTTATTAGACCTACATCATGAAAATATATGAAGCGTCGTTTAGTTAAAGCACAATGCAAATATAAACAATCAATACACTCAGGGAAAATCTGCAGCTTAAAAATAAGAATTCATCACATTAATTCAATAATTTTTAATATAATAGAAAATGTATATTGAGATATCTACAAACTAATGAGTTTAATAAATGAATACTGTAAATTAATATTTTGTCCATATTGAAATAAGAAATTTCAATATGACTAAACCTTCGCTAATGGTTCTTATTAATTCAGCATGGTTCTTACTGATTTCAAGTTGGTTTTTCTCTGTGTGTAGATAACTCTTTCAGTCAAAGAAGACGAATGTAGTTAAATAAACAAAATCTGTAATATAAACAAATTTCACACAGACTGACTTCAACGCGAGACAAATTTAAGCATGAGAAAATATAAAGCAATCGTAAGTATAAAAGCATACTAGGATTAGGGAAGTCCAGATATATGATAGTATTTTATAGTACCATATGTCGATATTGAAAACAATTTATTTCTACCTACACATAAATACCAGCTCAAATACACACACATAGCAGAATTCATATAAGAAATATCCAAGAAAATTTCAACAACACCCCACCTTTTGCAAATCATGACGAGCCTTAAATTCTCCCTCAGATATACATACACAAATTCCCATGATCATACATACATATACAATATATAAGATTAATCTCAACAACACAACACTCTCACCTACCTGAAATTACAGATAGTCTTAAACTTCTACAGACGTCTATACACATAGATTCTCACGGCTACATATTACAAGAACACCTCGGCCCTAATAAATCACAATCATCTTAAATTCTTACAAAAATACATATATACATACATACACATAACCAATTTACCTCAACAACATCCTCACCCACCTCAAATCACGATCAGCCTTAAACTACTATAGACAGACACATCCACAAATCCCCATGGATACATATTACGTCAACAACCCTGCCCACCCAAATCATGGTCAGCCTTAAACTCCTACAGACATACAAACACACAGATTCCCCCGGTTGCATATTACTAGAACACCTCACCCCTCATAAATCACAATCAGCCTTAAGCTCCTACAGAAATACACACATTGAAATTCCTACAAACATACACATACACACACACATACACATACACATACACATACATTCACACACAACTACACACGCAATCGATCTACCTCAACTACACCCCGCCCCCTGCCAATCAAACCTTCACCTACATTCTCACAGACAGACAGACACATCCACAAATTCCTATGGTTACATATTACGCCAACAACGCCACCCACTCAAATCACGGTCAGCCTAAAATTCCCACAGTCTAGCAACACCTAGGGAGCATTAGAAAATAATAATCATGTTTTGCCGTCGGCATTTGAAAAAAATAATAATCATGTTTTGCCATCGGCATTAGGAAAAATAATAATCATGTTTTGCCGTCGGCATTTGAAAAAAATAATAATCATGTTTTGCCGTCGGCATTTGAAAAAAATAATAATCATGTTTTGCCCGGCATTAGGAAAAATTAGCATGCATTGCCGTAGGCATTAGGAAAAATTAATAATCACTATTTCACCATTGGTATTAGGAAAATTCATTTTCATGATTTTCCTCGTCTGTATATACACACATAAAAACCGCCAAACTATGAACCGCCTTAATACATTCACACAAAATATTCCACACACAAACATCCACGGTCAGGCAGACAGACCGACAGACGGACAGACAGACATACACTTAATGTAAACAAAAACTCCTAATGTAAACAAAAAACTCCTAATGTAAACAAAAAACACAAATTTCCAAGAATTTAACAATTTTCAAATTTTAATTACCCAAATTTAACAATTTCAGCAACAATTTAACAATTTCAGCCCACAATTTAACAATTTTAATTACCCAAATTTAACAATTTCAGCAACAATTTAACAATTTTAATTGTCCCCGGATGAACAGTTCCCTACTACTGCTTAGCAATATTTTCAGAAGATATGGTAGCGATTCAAATGAATCGAAAGAAGACATGTTATAATAAGCCCATATATTTAGGATTTTGTGTGCTGGAACTATCTAAATGGAAGATGTATAAGTTTCATTATAGATACATGCAACCTAAATTCAAGTCAAAATTGAAAATAAATTACATGGAAACTGACTCATTCATATACACAATACAAACTGAAGACTTTTACGCAGACATTAAAAATGATATAGAACATGAATTTGACACTTCTGACTATCCAGAAACAAATGATTGCGGGATTCCTCTCGTAAACAAAAAAGTTCTGGGTATGATGAAAGATGAGAATTGTGGGAAGATTATGGAAGAATTCGTGGGACTACGGTCTAAAATGTACTCCTTTACTATACAAAATGGAAATGAAATTAAAAAATCTAAAGGAGTAAAAAAATGTGTTTTAGATACATAAGTATAGCCTAAGTTCGTATAGAGATTGTTTATTTAACAGATCAAATGTTTACGATAATATGCTAACTTTTAAGTCTGTGGGTACTTTTCCACAATATTTTATTTTAAATGCTCAAGGCTTAAAAATGTACAAAAGATTATAAAAATGTTAATATTAAAAATGTAGACTGTTCTGCTAAAGTCAAGCGAAAAGAAGAACGTGTAAAAACGATTTTAGCCACACCCAAATAAATGTTGGTAAACGATTTTTATTTTCACTGCAATACGCCCAGTGTTCGGTAAACGCCCAGTGTTCGGCAAACGCCCAGTGTTCGGCAATCGCTGGCTTACACCACAATACCCCCCGCCTAGTTAGCACGCTAACGATACTTAAGGGGGAAACGTACATGACGGCCCGATGATGTTACTTGCGTCCGAGTTTTATAGCCCTCTTCGTTTCTGTCGGCTTCCTCTCGTGGTGTCAACTCCTTGTTACTAACCTGCCGTGGCCCGATGTTGTCGCGCTGAGAATCTGTTTCTGTGTCCATTACATCACTAAAAATATAGGCAGCTTTAAGTCGGTCGATGGATATTTTAGCTTCACGCTGGTTAAAATCAATGACAAAATATTTTTCGTGCTTCGATAAAACTTTAAACGGTCCCTCGTAACTTGGTTCTAAGGGTTTCTTAATTCGGTCGACTCTCACGAAAACAAATTTGCACTCTTTTTATGCCGGCTGGACAAAATTTTGTGTTACATTATGATGTTCTGGTTTCGTCAGCGGCAAACTGAGGATTGCTTTTCGAAGTGATTCTGCAAATTCCGTAACATTGGTGTTATGTATTCGGGGAACAAGAAACTGTCCAGGAATTCTTAAGGGTGCGCCAAACACCAATTCCGCTGGACTCAATCCAATATCGCTTTTAATAGTTGACCGCATACCAAGTAATATCATCGACAGCGCTGAACTCCAACTACTTGTTTCCGAGCACTTGATCGCAGCTTTTAGTGATCGATGCCAGCGTTCTATAATGCCGTTGGACTGAGGGTGGTATGGCGTCGTACGCAAATGTTTGACTCCCAGCATTTCCATTAATTCCTTAAAAACCGCAGATTCAAATTGTCGTCCCAAATCCGTAGAAATACGTAAAGGGATTCCATAAGTGGATATCCAACCATCTATGAGGGCCGTGGCAACGTTTTGAGCTGTAATATCGACCATTGGAATTGCAGCGGGCCATCTTGAAAAACGATCAATACATGTCAAACAGTATCGATATCCATTTGATGTTGGCAACGGGCCTACGATATCGATGTTGATATGCTCAAAACGTGCGTCAACAGATGCATAATTGCCCAATGGTGACTTCGTATGCCGATAAACTTTCGATTTTTGGCAAGGTAAGCATGTCCGTACGTATGCTGCCACGTCCTTTGACATTGAAGGCCAGACATAATGGTCCGCAACTAATTTCTTGGTTGCTCTAATGCCAGGGTGTGACAAAGAGTGAAGTTTGCCAACCACGACTCGTCGTAAACTTTTTGGTACGTAAGGTCTTATACGATCCTGCAAAATGTGGCAGTACAATGTGCGTCCCGATTCCGGAATAGTAAACCTGGTCAGCGTAATCGATTCCCTCTTATCCTTGTTTAACAAACTTTGAAGTTCCGAATCAGATTGTTGTTGCATCGCGATTTCATCAAAGTTGATGTCGTTCGAAATTACGTTAATGCGTGAAAGCAAATCGGCTACATTATTTTCGGCACCTGGCACGTGTTGTATGTTCGTTTTAAATTGGCTTATAAAGTCCAGCTGGCGGGCTCTCCTGGGCGACGCTTTTTCACTTTTCTTCCAGCGCATATTTAAAATGTTGTATCGCCTGGAATATTGCTGTCAATTCACGGTCATAGGTGCTGTAATTTTTCTGCAGGGGTGTGAGCTTCTTGGAGTAGAAACCCAGTGGTTCTGTACAGCCGTCTACTACCTGTTGCAAAACAGCACCTAGAGCTTCGTCAGATGCGTCAGTAGTTAGCGTAAGCTTTGCGTCCGGGGCCATGTAGTTTAGCAATGTGGAATTTGCCAGCTCGTCCTTACATGCGTCAAAAGCATTTTCAGCAGCAGCGTTCCATTTGATAATGCTTTTGTCATTTTTCCTATTGCCAGGTATCAATAAGCGCAAAATTCCCTGGTTTTCAGTAGCTCTTGGTATGAACGATCGATAAAAATTTATCATACCCAAGAATTTCTGCAGATCTTTGGCCAGTGTTGGTTTTGGGAAACACCTTATCGCTCTAACTTTTTCTTCAGACGGTTTCAAACCCTGTGAGTTTAGTCTGTGGCCTAAAAACGTTAAATCGTGTTGACCAAAAAGGCACTTACAAAAATTAATGGCGAGGTTCGCGCGACGTAGGCGTTCAAAAACGATTCGAAGATGCTTCGCGTGATCTTCCTCAGACTTTGAAGCGACGAGGATATCGTCTATATAGGCGAACACGAAATCGAGTCCCTTTAATACTTCATTTATATGACGCTGGAAAGTTTGAGCAGCATTCCTTAACCCAAATGTCATATAAAGGAATTCGAACAGCCCGAAAGGAGTTATAATCGCGGTTTTAGGTACGTCGGAAGGCTCTACGGGTATTTGGTGGTAGGCCCTTTGCAAGTCGATTTTCGAAAAAATATTTTTGCCATACAAAATATTGGTCACATCGTGCAAATATGGTATGGGGTACCTGTCAGGGACCGTGATGTCGTTTAAGGCACGATAGTCTCCACACGGTCGCCAGTCGCCATTCGATTTTTTGACCAGGTGTAAGGGACTTGCCCAATTACTTTTGGAGGGCCTGCAGATGCCCTTCTCCGTCAAATACTCAAACTCCTTTCTAGATGCTATCAATTTATCACCAGTAAGCCGCCGGACTCTGGCAAAGGTAGGAGGGCCTGTCGTGGTTATATGATGCGTGACCCGAGAATCTATCGGCTGTTTGTTCGAATTAATTGTTGCTAGATCACTGAATTCCCGTAACAGTTGTGCGTAGGGTCCATAAGATACGTTCGCGAGAACTCTTGCCGCATCATCTTGAATAGCTACACCCCTTGACTGCAATAAGGTTTTACGATCGATCAGTGTGCTACCCTTAATGTCGACTAAGAGTTTTTCACCGTATGTTTGTATAGGTGTGCCATTTGCTGCAAACAGGTTTGTCGTTTTCGATGGTTTTGCTGAAATCGGACGGGGGACTGGCAACACAGAGACGTCTGCGCCAGTATCAATTAAAAATTTTTGTTTTGAGTTGTTATCGTCAATAAGTAGACGGGCTATACACGCATTTTCTTTGGGCCCGCCCGCTGGGCCAAAAGGTGCACTTAGTTTTTTTGTGGCACTGTCGGGTAATTGCAGGGATCACGGCATTTTTGCGCCTTGTCTCCGTACTTACTGTGATACCAACAATATTTTTCGACGAGATGGTTCGATGCGCCTTGTTGCGAGTTTCCTCGTTGGCCTTTAACAGAAACAGATCGTGAACGACGTTTGTTGTTGTTGCTGGAAATGGAGAGATTATTAATTTGTTTTTCGATACGTTCAAGTCGTTTTTCCATTTCAGTTGCATCATGGTGTGACGGACTCTTAGACGATACAGAAGCCAAATGCTGGAATTCACCAACTTCCATAATCCTATCCGCCAATTTTGCCATTTCATTTAAGTCAGCGTCCGACGCTTGCAAAATCGCCCTAACTTGCGCCGGTAGACGTTGAAGCCACAATGTTTTCAAGAAATCTCGTGTGACCTTGTCTTTAGCCAGAGTACTTAATTCGTTGAGCAGTTGTGTGGGACGCTTGTCGCCCAAGTCGATATCAGAAAGTAGTTTCTGCGTTTTTTTCTGCTCACTTTCGCAGTAGCGTTCTAAAATACATTTTTTAAAATTGTCGTATTTACCATTTTCCGGAGGATTCAATACTGCGTCAGAAATTCTAACCAGGACATTAGACTCTATAGCAGCTACAACCGTGTTGAATTTGGACGTGTCGCTCGAAATTCCAGCGACAGAAAATTGGGCTTCAACTTGAGCCAGCCATATCTCGGCGTGGTCGGACCAAAAGGGTGGCACTTTAACTGCCACACGGTTAATTGTCTGGCCGACGTCACTTGGCGAAACGTTGCTTGGACTCGGTATAGAAGCTGATGTAGTCACTTTCTCCTCAATGCTACTCCCTGCGCTAGCGATCATTTTCACGTGGTTAATACAGGAGCTTTTTGAACGTGTTAAAAGCCTATCACGTCGGGGTCACCAATTTGTGGGTACTTTTCCACAATATTTTATTTTAAATGCTCAAGGCTTAAAAATGTACAAAAGATTATAAAAATGTTAATATTAAAAATGTAGACTGTTCTGCTAAAGTCAAGCGAAAAGAAGAACGTGTAAAAACGATTTTAGCCACACCCAAATAAATGTTGGTAAACGATTTTTATTTTCACTGCAATACGCCCAGTGTTCGGTAAACGCCCAGTGTTCGGCAAACGCCCACTCTTCGGCAATCGCTGGCTTACACCACAAGTCTAAGTTGCATGAATTATATACTATGCAAATATATAAAGTAATATTAAGTTATCAAGATGACAAGAGAAAAGTCAAAAGTGATGGTATAAACACATATGCATGGTATCATATTGAAATTGATGAAACAAATCCTGATTATGAACTTGATATGTTGTTATTAGAAATAGAAAAACTTCAAGAAGATGAGTAAAATATGAATACAAATTAAATCTTCTGTAATTTATTTCTCCAATTATAATTATTTAGTTTTAAAATCTTTGTGTCTATTGTAAATTATTTTTTATTTAAGAAATATTGTCTATTTATTAAGATAACAAAAAGAAAAAAAAATATAACATTTCCTACGTTATGTTTCTCTACATAATTTGATTTCCAAAATTGTATATATTATTTGCAAGATTAGTTTTTAAATAAAATACACTAATATGAAAATAAAAAAGCATTTAAAAAAAAACAAATATTTTTGTGTACAGTTTTTTTTATTTATTATCCATCCTTAAATAAAATTTATGAATTTTCACATCTGTTACAATCTTGTGTTGCATTTTTTTCACCAATCTCATAACAACGTCGTGTTAATTCAATATTTACATCCCTTTCGTGTATTCCTTGTATTTCATTGATTTGCAGTTTTGTTTTGTTTAAAGCGGAGCAGGTTGGTATATAATATTCATGATAGAAATGAAGGATTTGTTTTCTTAGAATGTTGTTCCAACACAAAATTGATGTAAAAAGTACTCGAATTTGAGTTAGTGATCTCCAAGTGCCAGAATCGATTTTTATTTTAAAACAAAACACAAACACCTCTTTTATATTGAAACTTATATTCAACTCTCACTTTCATTCTCTCACTTTCATTATCAATTATATTTATAGAATTTAAAAAATCCCGACGATTAAGCATATCATGAATATACTCCTTATAGCACATGAGATGTAACCACTCTTCTCGATCCAGTCCAATGTATTGCTTATTTTTATAATTCAACCATATCATTGGCTTAAAACCAAAAGCTGTAGAAAATCCACATGCAATCTTCAATTTCCAATTGAGCAAGTATTCAAACTCAAAAACCAAATCATATATTTGAGGTTTTCGTTCTTGATTGTTGTGAAATATATTCTTTAAAGTACGTTTGTCCATCCTCAATGAAAACAATATTTAAACTAATAGCTTTTTCGGTCTATTAATCTGTATGTATACATTAATATGTACATTAAAGTAAATAATAAATCATACACATACAAATACATTTTATATTTATTCATTGTTTTTTTTTTGAGATACATTTTTGTAAGTCTCAATAATTTTAAAAATTATTATTTTCTTATGTGGAACATTGTACACAGACAAGTGTCCGGCCCTTCCTCACATCCTTCGCTATACCAGGGGCAGCTAGCGAAATCCCCACTATCTTCGGAGTCCTCCTGCTCTACAACTCCATACTCCTCATTTTCAGTTAGCATAGGGATAAAAAAATGTATTGTTTCCTTATGCTCATAGAGCAGTAAGTCTCCAAAGGAATGAAGGAATTCAAACAACGTCTCACGTATTTGGCTTATTTTTAATTTGATTTTATTTCTTTAAAGAATTTTGTTGAATGCTATTTTTACACTAATATTCTTGAAAGGTTTACGTACCTATTTGTAGTAAAATATTCTTGTAAAATCAACATTTTACGAATAATTTTAAGTTCTTTTGAAATTTTTTGTTTCACTTACACTTTAGAACATTAATATAACTATCTCTCTGATCTTTGTTTTGAAATTTTATGTTTAAGTTACGTTTTAGAACGTCAATATAACTATCTCTTTCACTACAATTCTATCAGTGACAAAACAAACAAACATTTACATAAAAAATAATTACAATATGAGAACAAGAGATAGCTACGTTACTGATCTTTGGTTTTTTAGATTTTTTTTTTTGTTTTTTGCCTATTTAAAGATTGGTAGAAATTTTTAATACATCACTTTACAAAAGCAGATTGAGCAATCTGTCAAAAAGAGAAGAAGAAAAAAACACATACAAAATACATATAAAAAAATTAAATTTAATTAATTAATATTCTGATAATGAATCCACCAAATTTGATAACAAAGTTCAACAATTTAAATAAGAAAACAATAATCCATATAAAAGAGCTCCAGGACTCAACTAAATATACAGTTAAAAATGCTAAACGGGTGACAAGTAAATACGGCACCACAATTCAAATTGAACTGAAAATAACATAATATTTTTACCAAATCGGTACAACACGCTATCGGATGGTGATATAATAGAACTAGCATCCGGGATATATTGCATATGTAAGGAAGGAGAAAATTCCCTAAAATTGGATACTGCTGCTGAAATAAGTATATTTCTAACAAATGCTCAATACCCACAGTGGGAAGAATATGTAGAAACTATATTTTATAAACTTTTGTATTAATAAAACAGTAAAATTTAAAAAAAATGTTCGTGTCTTGTATTTATTTATTCTTTTCACTTATTTTGTAGAGAAATTGAAGACATAAATATCCACATTTAAATGAATTATAATCTTGATATTGATTGTAATTATATTTTATATTTTTGCCTAGATATTTAACTAATTCTAATGGAGGTTGTAAATTTCCAAAACCATCGAAATATTCTTTATGTTCATTGTTTTTATAATATGCTAACCAATGGGTTCCAGGTCCTCTTGATAAATCCAAATTAATGATTCCGCATTCTCTTTTTCTCGATCGTTTTGGTAGTGTATCCAACATGAAAACTCCTCTAAAGTATGGAATGTTTGTTGAAAAGTTTCTCAGATCAACATCAGATAGGGGTTTATTGGGCAGCATTACGAAAAATTTGGTTTTTGTTTTTCTTGACAAACCAATCCATATCCTTTCCTATATGGTTTAAGGTAAAAACCTTTCCCCATTGCTACTGCTTCCATTGTTTTATTATGTCTAGTTGCTTCATCAAGTTGTTGTTTGGCATTCTTTGCAGCATTTATTGCTTTTGCTATAGCTGCTCCGCCAGTAGAAAGACTACCAATTGCACTCAGAGCAGTAAGAATAGGTACCAAAAGTAAGAAGCCACCAATCTTTGGAACATTAATTACGCGACATATCATAACTTGCGGTTTCTTTCCCCTTAACCACTTGTTGATAATCTTACGTGCAATCCTAATGGCAGAGTTAATGTCTGGAGGTTTTTACTTCTTCAGTACTTTTGTCGCATTTTTAATTGATGTACTGAACAGCTTCTTCAATCCCATACCAAGTTTTCTGTTGGCTTTCATTGCGTTAGTAACCATATACGCGAACAATTTTTCTGCAAGACTGCTATCTTTTGAAAGAGCTCTTTCCCAAGCTTTATTTTCAAGAATTTTATCAGCTTGATGTCTACTATTTAAATCATTTGTTTTGGAATAAGCAATGTCGTGATTTTTACATGCAGCGTCTAATAAATTTATTCCTTTGTCACCGTGGTCTAAACGTTTTTGTAATTTTGTTCCGGGTCCACAAAACTGATATCCAGGAAGGTGTAGTTCAACAGGTAGAGAGTTTATTACTCTATTCACTAAACCTTTTCCAACGGCTGGTGTTTGATAACTAAACGTTTTGTTATAATGTATAAGCATCTTATTTAACTTTTTCCTTCTATAATAAAAGTAACATTTATGACATGCCATTAGTTATAAGAATGCAATTAGTAAAACAAAATAAAAATATTGTGATTCGCAATATTGATGCTTCAACGAAAATCAGATCTAAAATAAAACATAGCTCTCTCTTACCAAATTCTATTCGTGCTCTAATAGTTGGATCATCAAATTGTGGAAAGACTAATGTTATGATTAGCTTGCTAGAAAGTCCTAATGGACTCAAGTTTGAAAACATCTATTTATACTCAAAATCCCTTTATCAACCAAAATATGAATACTTAAAGCGATTAATTTCGCCAATTAAAGGGATGGGATATTACACATTTACAGATAATGAAAAAGTTACTCCTCCTGACGAAGCGAAAACTAATTCAATTATGATCTTTGATGATGTTGCATGCGAGAAGCAAAATAATATACGAGCATATTTTTGCATGGGACGTCATAAGGATGTTGATTCATTTTATTTATGTCAAACTTATAGCAGAATTCCCAAGCACTTAATAAGAGACAATGCAAATGTGATTATAATGTTTAAACAAGATGAAGCACGTTTATAGCGATCATGTTGCCAGTGACATGAGTTATGAAAAGTTTCATGAAATTTGTCGAGAGTGTTGGAAGGATAAATATGGATTTTTGATAATAAGCAAAGATAATGACTTGAAAAATGGTCGCTATAGAAAGCAATTCGACTATTTTATAACAATATAAATTACTCTACATAAAAGTAAAACATTAGTACTTAATTTGGCTTTGGACATAGTACATCTACTTATTTCCTAAAAAATATTTTATGCCGGATCTGATAGCTGATCTGTTACCTGATCTGATATCTGATACGTGATCTGATACCCCCCATACCTGATCTGAAAGCTGCTCAAATATCTGATCTAATACCTGATGTGTTAGCTGATCTAA
Source organism: Tachina grossa (assembly GCA_949987645.1). Classification (NCBI taxonomy): domain Eukaryota; kingdom Metazoa; phylum Arthropoda; class Insecta; order Diptera; family Tachinidae; genus Tachina; species Tachina grossa. Next base: position 94,810,695 of record OX465274.1, read on the forward strand.
TATCTGATACCTGATCTGTTGCCTAATAGTTGAAAATGGATGAAAAAGTTTTAAAAGAGCTAATAAAGACAAGAAATGTTTTAAAGAAAAAATTTCGTAGTATAAAAGTTGATGAAGCAGATACACATGAGCAATTCAAAGATACATTTGAACCCATAATAGATCCTTTAACAGAATTTGTGAACAGTTCTAAACATAATAAAAGAAGTATTAAAGCAGAAAAAGATGAATTTAAAACGAAAGTTTATAAAAAATCAAATTTTCCATTCAACGAACAATCAGGTAAGTTAGAGACAAGTACTCCAAAGAAGCTTGCTGAAGAAACATTATGCAATAAAAATATCTCAGTGATGGAAACGCAAATAAGATTGTTAAAGTTAATACTGATGATGATGGCGATGATGACAACGATGATTTTTACTCTCAATCGGAAACTCTAGACAATTCAGATAATAATAATAAGAGTTATACTGACCTAGCACTCTTGGAAAGCAGAAACGAATTAGATACTCTCTACGGTCCACATAAAGATTTAAATAATGAATGGAAGTTTGGCAATAGTAGTATTAAACTTATTGAAGATAAAATAGTGATTGGAAATCAAATATGGGCTTTTACACTAGGTTTATTTTCTTTACTGTTTCACAAAATACCAAAAAATTACGATAAACATGAATTAGATATATATAAAAAAATTTTAGTAAGCACAAATGCATATAAAAGAGAATATAGACATGATGCACAAATCAAAGGAACGAGAGCATATAAATATAAGCATATTATCAGTAAATTGTTTAAGAAAGAAAGTGAAAAGAACTCATCAACTTCATCATCACTACACAAAATAAAAAGTCCTTACAAGGGCGAGGGTTTGATGCAACTAAACACATACAAACCTAACTATATATACTGGGACGATCCTAATGAGTTAGTAGATCGGCTTAGGCTATTGCTGGCATCACAAGCTGCAGGTCATACTAATCACAATAACGAAATTGTCTCAATTACGAAGAATTATATGAAGCAAACATTATAGAATAATATTTATCTGCATAAATCATGTCCATCGATAAGTTCGGGCACTATCTTAATTATACAACTGGTACTGTTTTTGTGAAAAATGTTCCTAAGCTGCTGGGCTTCGTTATGGATAAAAATAATAACATTGACGTTCAAAACAAAAGAATCAAAAATGTGGCAAAAGCTTTGGAGGAAAACGACGTTGTTAATAAATTGCTTCTGCAAAGTCAAATTCGAGAGGTTCGAGATAATATCAGCATGAGCTTAAGTCAAAAACTCAATGAAATTCAGGAAAAAATTTTAAGTATGAAACTATTTTTTGAAAAAGAAATTAAAAAGATAAATGAGTTAATTTATGGGTATGTAAGAAATATGATGGTTCACAGTACTTAAATGAACTCAATCTGAACTCAACGTATCCCTTAAAATTCAAAATACGTTAAATAATGACTTCAAAAAGAAATTTAGTAAATGAACTGCATAAGCAAGCACGAAAAAATTTTCCACGTCGAAGAGTTGTTATGAAAGGAATAGATGATTTTTGGCAAGCTGATTTAGTTGAAATGGGGAACTATTCTACAGACAATAGAGATTATCGATTTTTGCTGACCGTCATTGATACATTTTCAAAATTTGCTTGGGCAGTACCCTTGAAAAGAAAGACTGCATTGGAAACAAGCCAGGCTATGCTGAATATTTTTCAACTAGGACGAATGCCAAAAAACTTGCAAACAGACGACGGTAAAGAGTTTTTTAATAAACTCTTTGGAAAATTGATGAATAAATACAACATTAATCACTACTCAACATATAGCAGAATGAAAGCATCAATAGTAGAACGATTTAATAGAACATTAAAAGGAATGATGTGGAAAGAGTTTAGCTTTAATGGGTCTTATAACTGGATCGACATTTACAAGGACTTGATTAATACATACAACAGAAAAATTCATCGTACCATCAAAATGCCACCGATTCAAGTTAACTCTACTAACGAGAAAACATTATTAAATACGGTATATAACCGTTTAAAACTTTTTAAATTATCAAAGTTCAATGTTGGAGATCATGTGCGCATAAGTAAATATAAACATGTTTTTGAAAAAGGCTATACACCAAATTGGACCACAGAAATTTTCACGATTAAAAGAGTTCAAAATACATATCCAGCCGCATACATATTAGAAGACTATCGTGGTAATCCTATTAAAGGTGGATTCTATGATGAAGAACTTTCAAAAACTAGATATCCAAATACATATCTAACTAAACTAAAGGAGAGAAGGCATATGTTAAATGGTTGGGATTTACAAATCAACATAACTCTTGGATCAATAAAAATGAAATATTGTAGTTATTTTTATATATATATATATATATATATATATATATATATATATATATATATAAATATGTGTGTGTATATATTTGTGTCTAATATATTAAATAAAATATAATTATATATATAAATCCTCTTCTTATACAAAGTGTTGTGTTTAATTTCACTTATTTGTAATCAGACAAGCATAATGTCAATAACACTTACTCTTAGCTCAAACTCATCTGAGTTATCTGCTAATTACTTTCCTCCTATTCGTTTGGATGGTGAATATGAATGTGCTCTAACTGATTTTCATTCATATAATAGCATTCCTAATGTAGATGATTATAACAATATATTTCATATTGGTGAACACGTAATTAAAATACCAATAGGATCTTATGAATTGAATGATATAGTTGATTATATTAAACACCACTATAAGCAATATTGTCCGGAAAATAAAATTGATATACAAGCTAATAACAATACAATGCAAGTTAGAGTTAATAGCTCTAAGGATCCCATATACTTTAACAAGGATAACACAATTGGAAAACTTTTTGGATTCAATAAGAAAATTCTAGCTCCTAACCAAGACCATTACTCAGATCTACCAGTCAATATTTTCATCGTGAATATCTTGCATGTTGAATGTAGTATAGTGGTTAACACATATACGAATAACTCACAAGCACACACATTACATGAATTTGTGATCAATGTCCCCCTAGGGTATACAATTGTTGAGATTCCTCGAAATCTTATCTATTTGCCAGTTAACTGCCGAGAGATAAGTTCTCTCACTCTACGCATAGTTGATCAGAACGGTGGTTTAATTAATTTCCGAGGAAAGGAAATTACAACAAGAATACATTTGAGATCTAGCAAATAATGATAATATACAACGTCAAGCAATCTAAGGATAAAATTGGATACACTCATAAAACACTATTGCAAACCAAACCACGATTAAAGAGATCATTACACAAAAAACATTTGACACAAGGAAATAAAAAATTTTTGAAGTCTCTCAATTTAAAGTTGACAAAGAAATGAGTTACATACTAGATGTTCTAGAAAAACCTCAATCAGACGAAAGTATAATTAAAAAGGACTATATACACCGTACCTACAATCCTTCAACAATACTGATGAGATTCGAATTTCAATACAAAATGAAGACTTATATGTGCTACCAAGCGAAAGCTACATATATGTCGAGGGAAGTGTTGTAGCTGATAATAACAGCAAACTATCTTCTTTTTTAAATCTGAAATTAAAAAATAGCTTTGTTGCGCATCTCTTTGACGAAATTCTATATGAGCTTAGTGGCATAGAAATTTATCATACAAGACATTTAGCGATTACAAGCAGCTTAAAAAACTTTGTTTCTTTATCACCTACGGAAAGTGTTGGCTTGCTTGTACAATGCTGGATGGAACAAACTCGATGATTTGGATATTTCAAATGGGCACTTTAATTTCTATGTACCACTGAAACAATTTTTAGGCTTTGCTGAAGACTATAATAAAATTATACTCAGCGGTAAACATGAATTGGTTCTCTTACGTAGTAAGAACGATGAAAAACTCGTTTACTCAACTGTTGCTACTGACAAACCAAAAATTAGTATCTCAAACATCTCATGGAGAATTCCGCATGTACAATTATCTGATCTGAGCAAATTGAATATAATTAAAATTATTAACAGTGGTGCTTTTATACCGATGGCATTTCGCAGTTGGGATTGCCACATTAATCCTCAACTAAATACAGGAACTAGCTATATATGGAATGTTAAATTGGCTGCAAATAGAGAACGACCCCGTTTTGTGTTGATTGCTTTTCAACAAGAAAATAAGTTTGTTCATTGTAATTTAAACAATTTAAAAGTACATTTAAATTCCGAATCGTACCCATATGATGATCTAAATATAAAATTTAAAAATGATCGGTATGCCATCCTATATGATATGTATCTACGGTTTCAACAAAGCTACTACATGAGGGCATCACAACCACTTCTAACTGCTGAAGAATTTAAAAATAGTGTGCCGATAGTTGTAGTAGATGTCAGTTATCAAAACGAAGCTCTCTCTAATGGTCCTATTGATATAAAAATTGAAATTGAAACGGACTCCAATATTCCTACCGATACATCAGCCTTTTGCATTCTCATCCACGATCGCATAATAGAATACATACCCTTAAAAGGTCAAGTTCGTAAAATAATGTAAATGAAATATAAGATGATTGGCGGTAAAGTTTTCATCGATATGCAAGGATTTAAATCCAATTCAAACATCTTTATTGTAAAAGAAATATCAATTGTTTTTAACAATAAGGAGCACATTAATTTCATTATTAAACCACCGTTTAACTTTAAAAGATTATCAGTAGCAAAACAAAGAAAAGCGAATTGGCTACCAAGAAACTTTCATCATCTGAATTGGAATGACGAATCAATATCATTTAAGAGTGTTGTAAAATTTTTAAAATCCAATTTAAAACATTCTTCAATCTACGTTAAGGGTATGGAAAAATAGAAATGGTTTGAGAAACTACTTCAACTTAGAGTTTTCAACATCGAGGATATGGGGTGCATCAACTTCAAGCAAATACAACTTAAATATCCGGAATACTTTTACTGCAGTTATCACAATTATGGAGTTTGTGCCTTAAGAAATGCATATTTACTTTATCAGGAAAATAACTAAAAAATGTATATTAATTTTCTATTTTTACATTGCTACAACATATATTTACGATATTTTTTTAAATAAATATGTAGATTAAAAATATGCAACATTTTGTTCATTCATTTATTTATATGTATATGGTATGTACAAGAGACAGAGACAAATGTCAGCAAGCAGTGAAAATAACAACCAATCTTTGACAATCCTCAATATCACAAACTTCAATTTCTTTACAAAAGAAGTAAAAATAATGAATAAATACAACACGCATAAATTGTATATTTTATTCATTTCTTCAAACTCTCTACACATAAAAATATTAAAATCAAACAACAACAAAAACAAAACATTGATATCTCACCAGCATACATAATTACTTTCTAAAATACCCTTCCATGTCCCCAGCTAAAAAACGAATATTACAAACAAAAAAAGTAATGCCGAGTGCACACTATGATATTTTGTGACATCGCAACAGTGTGCCCTAGTGGTAACGTTTATCATTTCCGATTTGCATTCCATATAAAAACATAATGTGAAAGGCGTTGCACACATTTTAAAAAATGATTAGAACACAAGAAAATGCCAGATTTGTACTCGGCATTGCATATATACATATACGACTACTTATCCATCTGCCAACGCTCAAGTTATTGTAAAAACATACACAAATACACACGCATAACGTTGGCTCCCATGATCACGCATCTCTAATTCCCTTTGACAATCCTAAATATCTTACACTTCAATTTTTCCAACCTTCAAATAAGTTCATTGCTCATAAATTACATATTTCGTTTACCTCTTCAAACTCTTTAAATATAGGAAATAGGAAAATCAAACTAAATAAAACCAACAACAAAAACATTCATAGATTTCCCACAAGCATACATAATTTCTTTCTAAAATAATCTTCCATGACCACCAGCTAAAAAAGAATATTGCAAAAAGACCAAAGCAAAATTTTTCTCTATGCACACACGCACTTACACTCTAAAATCATAAATCTGCTGCAACCGCTTAACAAACTAAAAAAAAACATTCAATTCAATTCAAAATTAAAATTAAAACAAAAACCTACATAAAATCCTTCGTACCTACATAATTAACTATGTACATCGACGAACGGATATCAAACCATGCTTATCTCACAAACCATATATTTTATTCATGTCTTCGAACTCTTTAAACATAGGAAAAAAATAAATAAAAATCAAACTAAATAAAACCAACAACAAAAAACATTCATAGATTCCCACACAATTTCTTTCTCAAGTACCCTTCCGCAACCGCTTAACAAACGAAAAAATATACTACATACAAACAAAAGAATATTACAAAAAAGAAAAAACTAAACTATGCACACACGCACACGCACACGCAATATAAAATCATAAACCTGCTGCAACCGCTTAACAAACGAAAAAACATACTACGTACAAACAAGCCCCGCGTGCCTACATAATTAACTATGCACATCGACGAACGGATATCAAACCATAAAATTAAAATAAAAACACATCGACGGGCCAACATCAAACTACCCTTTTCCATGTACAAACCGTCCATAACCCTCGTCACTTCACACCATTGACAGTAATTACCTTAATATGTAAATTTTAGCTCATAAATTACAAAATTTCGATTTTAATTACCCAAATTTGACAATTTTAATTGTTCAGGCTCATACATTCTACTACTACTAAATTACAACACCAAAAAACACATTCATTTTGTTGGTAGAAACAAACGTATAATTGTCAGAAACAGATGCCTTTTGTTTTTAAATATAACATTTACAGGATAACTAAAGTACAATTGCAGACGCGGCATTCATGAATGATTATAGTCATTCAGTGTTGCCAATAGGTGTGTAATTACACAGAGTGTGCAATTACTCTCATATGTAGGCCATGTAATTACATTCATATATAATCTGTGTGTAATTCTACTTTATGTTTTATTTTTATTTATTTTTGTTTTCATTTCAATTTACAAAAAACATTTGTGGTGTAATTTTCTTCAATATGTAATTGGAAACACATCCATGTGTGATTTCATTGGCAACACTGTAATCATTTTATGCACACACATACACTAACATTTTTGTAGCTTGTAAACAAAGTTTGACAACTGTAGGTATTGTATACATTAACAGGCTGGGCTTGTGCATGTACCTGTTATAATTGTATCATGGTAAACTCCATGTGATTTGTAATGCATGTGTGTAGATATGTATGTGCTTTCAACAAATTCTTAATAAAATTGTATTAGTGTACGTAGTTAGTAGCAAGGCAAGTTGTTTTAAGGTGTTCTTAAGATTTTCTACTGTAAAATTGTTTGTAACAACCCTGCAGAAAGTGCGAATAGTGAAATTGTAATGATTTATTTGTGACATTGCCTATAGTAGTACTGACCAGGTATACCCCAGTTGATATAATCATCTATTGACATTTAACATTAGCTTGTCATTGAAAATCCACCACTAGACTATAGAACTGCTGACTAAGTAGTTCTTTTGGGACCACGTGGAGACATTGACACCAAACATTCACTAGGAAATTTTAGGGGCTCTAGTCTACAATATCGATATTTCCTCACTCATTGTCAATAGTAAATTTATAGTGATTTTCTAGTGACATGGTCAAGAGTTTTACTGACTAGATGTACCCCCAGCCAATGTAATCGCCTATTGACATATAACATAGGGTTGCCATTGAAAATCTACCAGTAGACTTTAGCGCTATTGATAAGGTAGGTCTTTTACGACCATATGGAGATATTTGAACCAAAGATTTATAGTATATTTTAGTGACCATCGTCTAAATATATGTATTTATTTAATATTATAAATAAAAAAGGAAAACAAACTATTGGCGCGTTCATTGACAATATTACCAGATATACACTAGAACTGTTGCCTCTAACGTATCTCTACTCACGCAAAAAAGGAAAGTTGTCGAAATTTTAACTAGTGCAATTGTCGCTGGAGAAAAAGTATTGACACCGAGACATATGGTTCTAGGCTGACTATAGGGAATAGCCACCAATTTTTATTTAGAGTAAAATTAAAAAAATAGCGAAAAATTATGATCTGCAAATACCTTGTATATATTCATATACTATATATACTCGTACACACACATGTATGTATGTATGTATGCATATTTATGGTTCAATCCAAGGCTGCCAGATAAAATGATGGAAAATCTCCGAAATCCTGATAAAATATAAAATAATCGTCATTTCATGTCCGAAAAATCGTCAGAAAATCGAACAAATCAAAATTTCCTCTTTAATATATATATATATGTGTTTTATTTTTATTAGAAAACAAAACAAAACAATTCATGTTCATATACAACTTTTTTAGACTAGTGGAAAACTTGTGAAAAATATTCCTAGGTCCAAATTTTGGTATCAGTACTTTTGATGACCGAAATTTTTGATAGGATATCAACTTACACAGGTCAATATATCGTTGGTCTCAAATGGAAAGGCCCTAACGCAAATAATTTTAACTTTACAGGAGAAGGTAAAACATAATAGAAAGTGTAATATTCAAAATGTAACTTTTTTGTACAACTGCTTGTACATAAACAGCTGATTTTGCATTCACACTGCAAGTTTGCTAAATTCAGGTTTTAACTCATAGTCTGTTTAATAACTTTGCTGAAAATAAAATAAATCTCCTGCAGAAATGCGTGTATTTCTTGTTGCATTTTTTCTGCTTTTAATAACACTTATTGGACATACTGTTAAACTGTTTTTGTTTGTATGAAACACTGAGATATTTCACAATGCGCTCTAAAATGGAAATTATTTTATATTTTGTAAATAAAATTTTTTTAAATTATGTAAATTCTTATGCAGAATGAAGAAGTGCTTGGAAATAATGTTAATAATATAAAAATGCACAAATATATTATAAGATAAACCTATTTTATAGGCAGATGAATGTCAGTCATATTGTCTATTTTCACTTTCCAAAGTTCAATGAAAATATTTTCGTTGTTTTCCTTCCAAAAAACTGTTTTCTTCCATAATTTTTTGATTATTGTTGCTGCTGCATCCATTTTTAACTTGAAAATCTTTCAAGCGTCATCTATTGTTATTCACTGGCATAAACATTATTAGCTGCTGCCGGTCATTTTAACTTGGCAGGACTGAATATATCACAGCGAAAACAAGATTTCATTTAATAAAACTAACTTAAAACCAATTCAAAAATGGTTTTAAGTTGGTTTTAACAACAACAATTTGTATGGTAAAACCAGGTTTTAACAGTTGGTTTTAACGTTAAAACCAACTTTTATTAAAACCATGTCAGCGTGAAAACACTAATACATTTATAATTATAACATTAATTTTATTTAAAAATCTTTTATATTTCTTTTACTTTTGAGATATACGTTTATAGTAAAAAATTCTTTTATATAAATTAAAAAGTTTTAATTTACATTCACATATGTTAACATCTTGAACATAATCCTTTGTTATTATATCACAATCATATTTATGCAAGTTATTACGATAATATATGAAAGGAGTGTAGACATTGCTATACATTCTTAATTCGATAATAATTCTCAGGAATAATTTCTTGTGGTCCTTATCAATATGACAGCTATAACCATTTAATAGTTCGTGCAATTCAGCTGATGAAACCATTTCCGATCATAACCAATGTAGCTCGCAACAGGATGATTGAATAACTAATTGAAATTTATCAGTAATGATTATAATTACCCAGCTAAAAAAATATGTATGGAGCATATATGATATCCCATATATGGTTCGGATCCGAAAAATGAGGGTATATGGACATATATGATAATATATATTCATACATTTTCATACCTGAATGTGTATTCCCTATATAGAATGCAAAGTTCATATTGATTCAAAAAGCGCACTGCTGTGCAATAAATTAAATTATTAAAATAATTTTTTTGTAAGATTTTGTGGAGAAAGGCTGTGTTTAATGAAACATTTGTTCGAACAAAATAATTCAAAACGAACTAAAAGACATTTCATACTCGACATTTTAAGAGAAAATCGTACACAACATATAATATCATCATAACCCTCAGTTTAATCAAAGTTATCAGAACTATCATCGAATGGTAGTGATGGAAATTTTGAATCTGATATATTATTATATGATTGAAATGCATCTGATTGTAATCAGGTATTTTAAATGATCTTATATAAAGGTTTTGCTATAGGTGTATATGTTTCTTCCAATAAATCACCGGATTGATAATCATCATAAATTTTTTTATTTATCTTATTCAGGGGTTTTGTTACAGGCTTAAATGTACATATCTTGGAATAAACTAAGTCTATCTAATTCTTTTAATTTTATATATTTTAGTCTTTCGTAGGTTTTGCTACAGGTGTATATGCTTCTTCCAATAAATCACCGGATTGATAATCATCATAAATTTTTTTATTTATCTTATTCAGGGGTTTTGTTACAGGCTAAAATGTACATATATTGGAATAAATTAAGTCTATCTACTTCGTTTAATTTTATATATTTTAGTTTTTCTTTTTATGCCGTCCTTGTCTTAACAATATCTTTTAATAAGTTGTTATTATTTATTTCGAACTGGTTCGTATCTGGTTGTGAACTTCTTTGTATCTGATATTAATCTGCTTTGTATCTATTTTTATCTGCTTTGTATCTGCTTTTTATCTACTTTGTATCTGCTCTGTATCTTCTTTTATCTGCTCTGTATCTGCTTTTTATCTGATCTGTATCTGCTTTTTATCTCCTTTTTATCTGCTTTTTATCTGCTTTATCTAGTTATGAACTGCTTTTTATCTGATTTTATCTAGTATCTGGTCTGTATATACTTTGCATTTGCTTTTATCTGATCTGTATCTGCTTTTTATCTACTTTTTTTCTGCTTTGTATCTGCTTTTATCTGTTTTTTATCTGCTCTGTATCTGCTTTTTATCTACTTTTTATCTGCTTTGTATCTGCTTTGTATCTGCTTTTTATCTACTTTTTATCTGCTTTTTATCTGCTTTTTATCTGCTCTGTATCTGTTTTATATCTGCTTTATCTAGTTATGAACTGCTTTTTATCTGATTTTATCTGGTCTGTATATACTTTGCATTTGCTTTTATCTGCTCTGTATCTGCTTTTTATCTACTTTGTATCTGCTTTTTATCTGCTTTGTATCTGCTTTTATCTGTTTTTTATCTGCTCTGTATCTGCTTTTTATCTGCTTTATCTTGTTATGAACTGCTTTTTATCTGATTTTATCTAATATCTGGTCTGTATCTACTTTGCATTTACTTTTATTGTAGCAATGATATCATTCCATCACTACCATTCGATGATAGTTCTGATAACTTTGATTATACTGAGGGTTATGATGATAATATGATTAATTATAATCTTTACTGATAAATTTCAATTAGTTATTCAATCACCCTGTTGCGAGCTACATTGGTTATGATCGGAAATGGTTTCATTAGCTGAATTGCAGGAACTATTAAATGGTGATAGTTGTCATATTGATAAGGACCACAAGAAATTATTCCTGAGAATTATTAACGAATTAAGAATGTATAGCAATGTCTACACTACTTTCATATATTATCTTAATAACTTGCATAATCATGATTGTGATATAATAACAAAAGATTATATTCAAGATGTTAACATATGTGCATGTAAATTACATTAAAATGAATATTTATTAACTCAAAAACTTTTTAATTTATATAAAAGAATTTTTTAGTATAAGCCTATATCTCAAAAGTAAAAGAAATATAGAAGATTTTTAAATAAAATTAATGTTATAATTATAAATGTATTAGTGTTTTCACGCTGACATGGTTTTAATAAAAGTTGGTTTTAACGTTAAAACCAACTGTTAAAACCTGGTTTTACCATACAAATTGTTGTTGTTAAAACCAACTTAAAACCATTTTTGCATTGGTTTTAAGTTAGTTTTATTAAATGGAACCTTGTTTTGGCTGTGATATATTCAGTCCTGCCAAGTTAAAATGACCGGCAGCAGCTAATAATGTTTATGCCAGTGAATAACAATAGATGACGCTTGAAAGATTTTCAAGTTAAAAATGGATGCAGCAGCAACAATAATCAAAAAATTATGGAAGAAAACAGTTTTTTGGAAGGAAAACAACGAAAATATTTTCATTGAACTTTGGAAAGTGAAAATAGACAATATGACTGACATTCATCTGCCTATAAAATAGGTTTATCTTATAATATATTTGTGCATTTTTATATTATTAATATTATTTCCAAGCACTTCTTCATTCTGCATAAGAATTTACATAATTTAAAAAAATTTTATTTACAAAATATAAAATAATTTCCATTTTAGAGCGCATTGTGAAATATCTCAGTGTTTCATACAAACAAAAACAGTTTAACAGTATGTCCAATAAGTGTTATTAAAAGCAGAAAAAATGCAACAAGAAATACACGCATTTCTGCAGGAGATTTATTTTATTTTCATTAAAGTTATTAAACAGACTATGGGTTAAAACCTGAATTTAGCAAACTTGCAGTGTGAATGCAAAATCAGCTGTTTAATATTTTAACGTTAAAACCAGGTTTTAATATTCAGTGTGAAAACACTATATAATGTGTTTTTATCTATTTGATCAAAAACATATGTAAGTATATTTTTTTTTTTTTCCATAACAATAGAACTGACCAGTGCACACAAACCCACACACACAACTTCAGCTAGTTAAATTATCTAATGCTAACACAACTCACACACACATTTTTTTTTTTTTTTGTAATGCATGTATTTATTTATTGGATCTTCATATATGAACTAACAATAAGTATTCAAATCTTAAATCTATAAAAAAAAAATTATTAGGCCCGACCAGTGTCGGACATAAACTTAGTGGTAGTTATAAATAATACATTAGTAGTGATAATAAAAAAGGGGGGGGGGGGGAAGTATTTTCAAGTAGTCCCATCTGGAGTGTTAGGTATAAGAGCCAGTGTGTCCCTCTTTTTTAAGCGGATGTGTCCAGTAAAGTTCAAAATATTACGAGCAAGCGGACTAGGATGTGATTCGAGTTTTGTTAAATATTTGCCTGCGTATTTTTCAATTTCACACACACATAACACGGTGAAATATTCTAAGGCAGAGAGTAAAACTAACTAAGATTTTTTTCTTGTACCCTTTTTTGTTGAATGCATATTTTTCCCTCTTTAAATAACCAATAATCATAAAAATTAAATTTTAAACGAAAAAAAAAACAATTCTAACCCTCAAAAACTATTACATCTCGCACGTGCACCTCTTCTATATGCACTAAACAATTCAATACAATACCATACAAGACTCAAGACACTAAGAAGAAAACAATAACTCAATTCCTAAACAACAGGCACTGCGTTTCACAACCCTAATTGAACGATTTTTCCCACCCATAGATGCACACACAAATCTGAGAATTCATCTCCTTTTGTATGTCTTTCCGCACTTACAAAAGTAAACATATAAAAAGTAAAAAGAATTAACACATCGAAATAATTAAACAAAAATTTCATACATTTACGTGCTGCAAATGCACGTTCGTTTTCTTTCATCCTTTTTTTAATTACCGATCCTTTTTCTTGGGGAAAGCTATAAAATATGTGTAATAAAAATAGCCAGATAGACAGAGGAGACAAACGATCATAAAAATTTTATTTTAAACAAAAATAAAAATTCAAACCAAAAATGTGCACTAAGAAAATATTTATATATACAGTGTTAACCATAACAATAAAACTAAGCAATGCACACAAACACACACATTTGTAATAAAAAGAGACAACAACAAGATATGTGATATAAAAACACAGTTAGAAAATTATTCAATGCAAACACAATCCCCTCAACAAAATTTTCATCGTAATATAATAAAATTTCCTAACGCACACAAACACAATAACTAATACAAATGTATTACTTATAAGTGAATAAAATAGAAAAAGATAAAATAAAGATGCGAAATATTTGAAAAATTCCCCTCAACAAAATTTTCATCGTAATATAATACAATTTCCTTACGCACACAAACACAATAACTAATAGAAATGTATTACTTATAAGTGAATAAAATAGAAAAAGATAAAATAAAGATACGAAATATTTAAAAAATTCCCCTCAACAAAATTTTCATCGTAATATAATACAATTTCCTAACGCACACAAACACAATAACCAATAGAAATGTATTACTTGTAAGTGCATAAAATAGAAAAAGATAAAATAAAGATACGAAATATTTAAAAAATTCCCCTCAACAAAATTTTCATTTCAAATTATATTCCCTTAAAAATAATAGTGATGAAGGAAAATAACACGACGGCAATACCTAGCATGATGTGCATTTTTACATTGCACTTTGATACATACATAAAATAGCAAGAAGACAAATACCACTTTGGCAACACCTTGCATGATGTGCACTTTTACATTGATCCTTATGGCACATTTTGGCCCCCGAACCGCATAAACACACTACTCTTTGCAATTCAGTTTTGTCAGAAGTAAGTCATTGATAGCTGAACCGCTTAACTTCGAGTGCCATTTTGATAGTCCTGATTCACACACATCTGGTTTTCCTGATCAGTTTATTGTTCAATTTTCTTTTGAACCTACATTTGCGGTCATACAACGTTAAGTTTGTTTCATCAAGTCTCATCAATTTGTGTTGTAGTAGAGTATTAGCAATGACACAACAAAACGAAAAAGCAAACTTGACTGGTACGGTTCAGTCTGTACAAGAATGATATAAACTACAAGATTACGCCAGTGCAAAAAAAAAATAGTAGACGTGTGACGTCACGCACACTGCGTTTATATTGGCTGATAATTTGGTTTATTTATTTTATGAAACTCTTTAAAGCTATTTTGACTGTAGGATTGCCAACCGCTATATAAGTACTGGTTTTGCTAAGTTCGGTGAAGAAAAGTGGACATATAATAATCACTCTTTTTTACTTTTGCAGTTACTTACGAACAAGAAGACAAAACAATATTGTTTTTGTTGTAGGTATTTACTAGAGATGTGCAAATGTCGTGATTTTATCGTGTCACGCGTGAGTCACGCGTGATTCACGTAATTCGTTATCAAATATTATAACTAATCACGCGTGAGTGCGGAGCGTGATTGAAAAAAAATTTACTCGTGCGTGATCGTGCGTGAGCTTTTTTTTAATAATCACGCACGAATTCTCACGAGATAATATTCCTGCATAGGTACATATGTAACTGTATTCAATCATTTGAAATAAATTATTTTATAATAATAAATGCATATATGTATGTATAGTAATATGTATGGTAGTATGAGCTTATAAACATAATGAATACCCCCAAACAAAATGTTTCAACTTTTTCTGAAGTCAGACTTGTCGTACCGAATTCGTTAAGATATTTGTAGTTTCTCTGAACAATTTTTTTTAAACATTAACCCCCTTATGCAAAAAAATATTTTAATTTAGCTTTAAAGTTCATAGTAGTTGATAAGCACTTTAAGACTAACACAGCTTTATTAAAAAATCATATGCAAAAGACAACTTTAAATATTTTGTGATTTAATAATAAATACTGGTAACACCACCGTGTTCAACAACCACTTCACAGCTTATGATGTACAAAATTGAATACAATTTCATTCGGGTATTCAAATATTTTTTTTATTTTATTAAATAAATTTTTATTATCTTGAAGTAAAGCAACCTAATTTAAAAAATATGAGCTTCTGACTTAATAGGAAAACAGATAAACACAACCATGAAGTAAAACTAAAAACAAGTGAAAAATTATCACAATTTGTTTTATTCGAATGAAACGAGTATTTGAATATTCAGCTTTTTTGCGATTTGTTTTGATTGTATGTACATCACTAAAACATTTTTGTATAATTGTATTTATTTTGATATTTTTTTATGGATTCTGCTATGTATTTCGAATCAGTTGGATAATTTGGTGATGTTTCCCATTACATGCCAGAAATAATAAATTTAAGATAAGAGCAGGCACTTCTAGCTTCATTTTCAGATGTAACATGAATCAGTATGTGCTATATTAGTAAAAATATTTGAGGTACAAAATACACATTTTGGAAATATCAACTTAAAGTAGTCTTAACAAACGTGGGTGCCTACTTTAGAATTTTTATACAATAATTTTTTTAGAATACAACTTTACTTAACATTGCTTGGCAAAGCTTTATTAAGTTTTTTTGCATAAGACCCTAAAACTTTGATTTTTGAGTACATAAGTAAAAGTCTGTGAAATTTTTTTTTAAACAAATAAATAATATTACATATTATGTAAGTATATGTTAATAAAAAAAAAGAATTGTAACAAATATTAAAAAACGTGAGTATGTGCAAATTATTTCGACAATAGCAGCAACATAACGGTGAAGCGGTACTCTGCTATAAAAGCGAAAAGAAATCGTACCTACATGTCGTTAGGAATTCGTACCGACTTATCGTAACGTATTCGTACCGACATGTCGTTACGAAGTCGTGTCAACCATTTCATACAAAAATTTTTACGATTTCGGTAATATTTCGTGCCGAAATCGGAAGATTTTGTCGACCAATCGTTACGAATTCGGAGCATTTTGTTTTGTATACATACACCTTTGTAAGTATGTATGTATGTTCCTTAGATACCCTGTAGGAAGTATCAATTGAGAAACACTACTGATTCAACAGTGCCTTTGTCAATAATACTACTGACGAATTGTACTGCAGAAAATGTTTTTTGCTTTAGGGGCCGTCCATATATTACGTAACGCTGTAAGGGAGGAGGGGTGGGGTTCGAGTTTTGTTTTGATTTGTTATGATGGGGCTTCCCCCACTCACCCTTTGAAAATGTTACGTAACAGAATTTTTTTTTGTAATTTGTATGTTTTCTCATTTAATATGCTTTTCTCATTTATTTGATTATCATTTATTTAATTGATCATACGCCTTACCTTCACATTTATATTATGTACCCTCTAGTCAGCCTAGAACCATATGTCTCTATGTCAATACTCTTTCTCCAGCGACAATTGCACTAGTTAAAATGTCGACAACTTTCCTCTTTTGCGCGAGTAGAGATATGTTAGAGACAACAGTTCTAGTGTATATCTGGTAATATTGTCAATGAACGCGTCAATATTTTGTTTTTCTTTTTTATTTATAATATTAAATAAATATATTTAGACGAGGGTCACTAAAATATACTAGTGAATCTTTGGTTCAAATATCTCCATATGGTCGTAAAAGACCTACCTTATCAATAGCTCTAAAGTCTACTGGTAGTTTTTCAATGACAACTCTATGTTATATATCAATAGGCGATTACATTGGCTGGGGTACATCTAGTCAGTTGCACTATTGACCATGTCACTAGAGAATCACTATAATTTTACTATTGACAACGAGCGAGAAAATATCGACATTGTGGACTAGAGTCCCTAAAATTTACTAAAGAATCTTTGGTGTCAATGTCTCCATGTGGCCCCAAAAGAACACTACTTAGTCAGCAGTTCTATGGTGTAGTGGTGGATTTTCAACGACAAGCTAATGTTAAATGTCAATAGATGATTACATCGGCTGGGGTACACCTGGTCAGTAATACTATTGACAATGTGACAAGTAAATCACTACAATTTCACTATTCGCACTTTCTGCAGGGTATGTATACATACATACATACATGTGCTGAATGTCAATTTTTGATATACGTGAACTCGCATTCGAATATTTAAAATGATATCCGCGAATACGAATATTTAAAACGATATGAAATTAACTTTGCTTTATTTTAATTTACATTATAAATTTTACAAAAACGCGAGCATACATATGTATATACATAGACATGTACCTATTTTTCAACCCAAAAACATTAAAATTATATTATAAATATACTTTTTCGTGAGCGTACGTGATCGTGATAAATTGTAAGCCACTCGTGCCTGATTAAAAATATTTTATTCGTGAGCGAGCGTGATCGTAAAAATTTTCAAAATCATTCGTGCGTGAAAGTGCGTGAGTAAAATATTTGTCTGCGTGAGGGTGCGTGTCGTGAGTCAGAAAACACTCACGTGCACATCTCTAGTATTTACCTTTTTTTAATATTATCCGCAATTAGATAATTGGGTTTTAACCGATATACAAATTAAGACCCGTAAACTCTTAAGCAGTTCAGTTTGTGTGTGTTGTTAAGGCCGTGATACACTATCATACAAATTCGTGCGATCTACGAAAATATACAACCCTGGTGTGATGAATTGTTATTGTCTTTTGAAAATTTTCATAAACTACATCATACCAGCGTTGTACTTTTTCGTAGATCGCACGACTTTGTATGATAGTGTATCACGGCCTTTAGCATGTAACCAAAAGTATTTGTAACAACTTTTCCATGAAAAATGCTAAAATATTTTTTTTAATAATTAACTGACCGCAATGCGCATGTATGTAGATGTTATGTTTGTATGGATATACACACTACATACGCATATCCATAGGTACATATTAGAGTCCTGCGTAAACAGTCTTTAAATGCAAATACATCATGATTTTTAAATGTATTCACGTCGCATGTATTATACTAAACCAATAATAAATGCTCTCGTGCTATAAGCGAAGAACGATGGATGTATTGGTGTATGTGTATATCAGTTGTAACAAGCGATGTCGCCAAGACAGCTTGTTTGTAACATACACTCGAAAGAAGTACTGTTGATTAGTGTATGCTTGTTATTTTTCTATTGTACGTTTGAGTGTGTGTGTAATATGTAGATGGTGAGCTATTATGTGATTAACCGCATACAACTAATGTTAATGCATGTGTGTGCCTTTGAATGTGCGCAGAAAAATAAAAGATCATACACACATACATGCATGACGTTTTTACACGCGTTCATGCGTAGAAAGAAGCAAGTATCACAAATTCGTCCGTCACGAAGTGTTTTCTTCTTTACTCTTATACCTACAATACTGAAACAAATTTCTTGCAAACAGTGTTGTTAACGTTTGTTTTATAAGATTTCGTTGTAGTTAAGCATTTGAAAAATCCCTCATGTCTTGGAAGTTCTTATAAGATGTCTTGTGCAGGACACTAGTACATATACATACATATATGTAAGTATGTAAGCAATGCAATGCTGGTACATTGGGTATTTATAGCCACAAAAAACTAGTTTATGTTTTATATATTGAAATATAATATGTGTATGTATGTATGTATACATATACAAATGTACATAAATTTGTACATTAAAGCCGCTCACATAAAAAATTCTTGTTATCCCTCCCAGAATAAAGTTCGGTAGTTTTAATGAGGCTTCCCAAACCATTTGAGTGGTCAAAAGATGACCGTTCGGGAGCTGGACCGTGTCTTAAAATGTTTATTTTGGTAGTTTTTTTATATTTTCTCCCAAGACAACATTTAACAAAAAATATCATCTGAAAGAGTTTTTTAAGCCGCATCCAATGGTGCATTAAACTGTACCATTCATAACATCAACAATGCGTTAAAAATTAATATTTTTAAGCGTCTTTATAGCAGAGAATATAGAGAATATTCTCACAAAACTGCAACCACTTCTTAATACAGACTTATGTACATACACACATATGTATTTTTTATGAATGTATATAAATAAATATCATTCCTTTTGTAATTTTTATAATGTAACTGTTAGAAGGGGTGTTATGCCAACAAAATATTAGTGCCGTTCGCACTGAATTTGTTATTTGTTTACTTGGTAAAAGGATGTACCATTTTTGATGTTCTAAAATTTAAACGTTTACTTTCTAAAATTTTAAACAAAAATATTATTAAACAATATTACTAAATAAACAAATAGCAAATTCAGTGTGAACTATATTAGAAAATAGCTATTTAAAAATATATCATAGTTAGAATCTTTAGTTTTGGTATGTTTCGATTTGATGCTACATATGTATTAACACAGAAAATATTAAATAAGTAATAAAATTAAAAATTAGGCGCTTTGTTAAGATTAATAAAACAAGTTTAATTTCAAAAATTAAAAGAAACTCTCACCAACAAATAAAAAAAATTTTGTAGAGAAAAGAAAATAATAGAATATAATTTGATTGTTGTGATTTCTTTGTTTAAATTTCTTAGTTTCCCATACTTATGCTTTAAGTCTTTCATTTGATTTTTCCCAGCCTTTATGGCAACTCTTACAATAGACGTGTGACGTCACGCTTTCGGTTGAATTACGGATATTCCCGCCATTAACTGGTCGTTAAAAAACTAATTCCAGGAATCCTCATCTCACTTGTAGTTAAAAATTCATTGCGGGGATTTCCATAATTTACAGGCCATTAAGAGGATTATAGCTAATTTTCAAATTAGCATGGATTATAAGCGCTGCTCACAACAAAATTGTGAGTTTAAAATAGTGGGAGGGGTAATGCTCATAAAATTTAAAGGTATAATTCGCGCTAGAGAGCTGAAATTTATGCACAAGTAATTGTAGATGAGTAAGCCAATGGGAAAATCTTAAAACCAAGAAGTTTTATACGTTAAAACTTCAATTCGTACTAGAGAGCTGAAATTTGATTCACAAATAAATCTAGATCAGAGATCACTATGAAAAACATAAGAAACCAAAAGTGTGTGTGGGACAGAGAACGACAAAATCTGATTGAAAAAATATTCATACGTAATCAATATCCTAAAAGCATGCCTTTGTGTTCATACAATCAAACTGGTTCCAACATACATAACCGTTGCTGCTTTTTAATCATTCCAATCATACGGTTGTTGTTGGCTCTACGACTTTAAACATGTGTCCCATCATACCAATCAATGCGGGTGTTTGCTCCTTTTTCCCATTCATGATTATTTTGATGAAAAATAAAATAAGTAGGCAAAAGCGTTCGTTCTGATTATCAACAAATATTTGTATGATGATTAAAATAAAAAAGCAAAAATGAGCGCGTATGCATCAAGTGATGATGATTTTTTAGAAACAAGGGAATATTATGTACTTATGTATTTAGCAATTTATATACCGATGGTATCAAGTAGAAAAGCCATATTTCGTACTTTTTACGAAATTAAGTTTTTCAGTGATTCAAACACATTTCACACAAATACACCTCGTCACAAAAATTTAATGCAGTGTAAAAAATAACGCTTTTACAAGCAATTGGACAAAAAAAGTTACATTGTGAATATTACAGTTTCTACCATACCTTCTCCTGTAAAGTTGCAATTACTTGTTATGGCCCTTCTATATACTTATATATATATACAGGCAAATTCCGGTATAACGAACGATATAATGTCAGGCCCATTCGTTATACCGAAAAATTCGTTATATCGCAAAGTTTTTTCAAGTGTTATTTTAATTATTATTATTGTAGACAAGATACAATACAATAAAAATAATAAGGGTAATTTGTTTTCAAATAATCTACCAAGTGCAAAGTAACGGTATCACATTTTTTTGCATTTTCATTGCGGCTGTCGATTTTGTTTAATATTTTTTGCCGTTCGTTATATAAACCACATATGTACTTATTTATCAAAACATTGGCTATATAAGGTAGAACTAAATGTTATAGATATGTTCCTAGCAAGTTTTTGTGTTTTATTTTGCGATCTTTTCTTTATCATTCGTTATATCCAGTATAAAATTAGGATAATATTCGTAATATAAGGTAGTTAATGTAAAAAATTTGGACGTTGGTTATATCGGATTTTCGTTAAAGCGAGATTCGTTATACCGAGATTTGCTTGTATATATATTTATTTATTATTTATCCTTTTCCTCTCGGTGATAAAGTATAAACACTTTTAGAAATTTGGTCTAGCACAAAATCCTGGTTGTTTTCCATTTTTCCATTTTAAAGTGTTTGCTTAAGCCGCGTTCAGACTATTATACTTTGTATTTATACTTGTCAAAAATTCAAATAATACGTGCAAGTGTGATAGCCTGAACGCAACATGTCATCAAAGTGGCAAATAATACGATACAAATTTTGACATCCCATAATTTTCTAAACGATAATACTTTTAATTAGATCAGGGTTGCATTTTCACACAAACCAAACTTCCAAGTCGGCTGTTTCGCCGCCGATAGCGTGTCGTCATTGATGTAATGTTTTGTCATATGTATATCGGCTCAAAATTTTGAATAAGTGAATCGTATGGAAGTATATTTCGTTGACGTAATTTTTTAACGTTTTTGTAATATATTTTCTTAAATTTTTTCTGTTATTTACATAGAATATTTTTAACTGCTGAATTTTTTCAAGTGTCGGCACGTCCCCGCCTGCATGAAACCGTTTTGCCGCCGCTAGTAAGTGAATAGCGCAGACATTTTCATTGAACAGCTGTTTTGTTTTCTACTTGTATTACACATTTGATTTGAAGTGTGATGGTCTGAACACAGTATGTGATTTTACGTTAGTTTTTTTGACAGTCGCAACGAATGTATTTAGATTTCTGTATCGTAAAATGTGATGAAAGTATTAATACTTGTATAATAGTCAGAACGGGGCTTTACTGATTTGTATTAAAACAATAATATTTTTCATTACTCCTCTGTTTTGATTTTATTCAACATGAAAACCTGATTATATAAAAATTTGAATAAAACATGTATGACATTACTTGCAACTAACCAAACGATACGTTCGTAAGTATGATTCTGATTTTATTCAACATTAAGTTTTGTTGCATGATTAAGGGCCAATTTCACCAACTTATTTAAATATCAATTCATATTTAAAAGTAATTATTCCCTACAAAAATTAATGAAAATCAACATTTATATATGAATTGATATTTAAATAGACTTGGTGAAATAGGCCCTAAATCTGAACAAAAGTTTAATGTATGATGAATGATGTGAATAAAACATGTTCGATCGCTGGACTAACATTTACTTAAATGAAGCGTTCGCCATTACGATGATGATTATACTCAATGTTGATTTATTTTGCATGATTAAAAGTGAATAACAAATTTATAGTATGATTAAATCATGAAATACGTGTTTTTTGTCGTTCTCTGGTGTGGGAACAAGCACTGTAAGCCAGAGTCCTACAGTAATTAGTTAATTATTGGTAAACTAAAATGATAACTATTGTTTAACTAATACTTCATATTCACAGTGCATTGTTTAACTAAAGTTCTTATTATGTGCAAAAAATGGTAACCCTATCAAACAATTAAGTTTTACTATTGCCAGCTCTGCTATAGCATATGGTTTTTGTTTACATTTGCTATATTATTTCTTAAAATCGATAAAAGAGTGCTCGATCGTGTAACTTTATCGTACATCAATTAGTGATGAAATTGGTTCGGAAAAACCGAAATATAACAGAAAATAAAAAGAATGTGTTACAGCTAAATACAAAGAAGATGCCTGATAATGTATGTGTAAAATGTGTATACAAATTTTTACAATGCAACAATACTAATAAAGTTTACAGCGAATCAGCTGTTGTCTAACTATTTGTTAACCAATGACATTTGGCGGTTTAACTAATGGTAAACAAAGAGCTGTGAATCAAATATTATTGGTTAAACTATTGCTATTAGTTAAGTAACGACTGTAAATTTGGGCCTAAGCCGGCTTATGTAGTTTTTCTTTATTTAGTTATTTTAACTAAAAATATACGTACACACATATCGATGGTTTAATAACGCAACCTCGTAACTCGATTTTTTACGATTTTGTGTTTTAACCGGAAAAGTAATAAGTGAATGCCGTTTCACAATTTAGCAAAGTCTTAGGCGTAAGCATTTGCTACTTAACTTTTTATTCAACAATATGCAAACGCGTATCTCAGCTGCTGAAAACATGTGCATAATCTCGTATGTAGAAGTAAAAAATGACAATACTTTAGGTTTACAGTGCTATTCTTGAACTAGTTGTAACAAAATTTTTGTAATATTAAAAACATTTGTGACAATAATAGACAAAAAGCTATTCTGGATTTCAAATAAAAGCTTTTTGTATTAATTTGTAATTAAAGTTATTATATACATAACAGCAGGCACATGACAATAATAATTTATTGTAGAAAATCAACAAAAAACCTACTTTTTCCGATAAATATGGAAGAGTACTTATTATTTTAGTGTCCAATAGAAATCATGTGCATGACGTTTTATTTCAAGAAATTAGAGTATATTAATATTTTGAGTTTTTATTAGATTGGCATTTCGAAAACTAAATTTAACCCTTTGTTAACAAAACTTTCAAAATATATTTCATACAAATATTTCAGAAAATATTTCCACGAACAACATTATTATTATAAGCAATCGTCTATATGCATTTCGGTCCCACTTTTGTCTAATAAATATACTTCGGCATTTCATATATCAAATATTTATTACTAAAAAGCTATGGGTTCTTTTTGAAATATGGATGAAAGTAAATTTTGTTTAATTCACCGATGTACGTACGCACTTTATTAATCTTCCCAACCCCACAATGAAAGTTTATTTAAACTCGGTAGCCCTACCTTTAGTTATATGTCATGTGTAATCGGTTAAATATCAAATAAGTTTAGGTTCTCAAGTAGTAGGGAACTCCCACTTCTGGACCAATTAAAATTGTGAAATTGTTGCTGAAATTGTTAAATTGTGGGCTGAAATTGTTAAATTGTGGCTGAAATTGTTAAATTGTTGCTGAAATTGTTAAATTCTTGGAAATTTGTGTTTTTTTGTTTACATAAGGAGTTTTTTGTTTACATTAGGAGTTTTTTGTTTACATTAGGAGTTTTTGTTTACATTAAGTGTATGTCTGTCTGTCGGTCTGTCTGTCTGCCTGCCTGACCGTGGGAAGTTTGTGTGTGGAATATTTTGTGTGAATGTATTAAGGCGGTTCATAGTTTGGCGGTTTTTATGTGTGTATGTGACGACGGGGAAAATCATGAGAATGGTTTTTCCTAATGCTGACGGAAAATCATCTAATGATTTTTCGTAATTCCGAAGGCAAAACATGATAATTTTTCGTAATACCGAAGGCAAAACATGATAATTTTTCCTAATGCCTACTGCATACATGATAATTTTTCCTAATGCCTACTGCAATACATGATTATTATTTTTTTCAAATGCCGACGGCAAAAAATGAATATAATTTTTTCAAATGCCGACGGGAAAATGATTTTTCCTAATGACGATGGGAAAACGTGAAAGTTATTTTTTCTAATGCTAATGTAGGTGTTGCTAGACTGTGGGAATTTAAGGCTGACCGTGATTTGAGTGGGTGGCGTTGTTGCCGTAATATGTAACCATAGGAATTTGCGGATGTATCTGTCTGTCTGTGAGAATTTAGGTGAGGGTTTGATTGGAAGGGGCGGGGTGTAGTTGAGGTAGATCGATTGCGTGTGTGTGTGTGTGTGTGTGTGTGTGTATGTTTGTAGGAATTTCAATGTGTGTATTTCTGTAGGAGCTTAGGGCTGATTGTGATTTATGAGGGGTGAGGTGTTCTAGTAATATGTAACCGGGGGAATCTGTGTGTTTGTATGTCTGTAGGAGTTTAAGGCTGACCATGATTTGGGTGGGCAGGGTTGTTGACGTAATATGTATCCATGGGGATTTGTGGATGTGTCTGTCTATAGTAGTTTAAGGCTGATCGTGATTTGAGGTAGGTGAGGATGTTGTTGAGGTAAATTGGTTATGTGTATGTATGTATGTATGTATTTTTGTAAGAATTTAAGATGATTGTGATTTATTAGGGGCGAGGTGTTCTTGTAATATGTAGCCGTGAGAATCTATGTATATAGACGTCTGTAGAAGTTTAAGACTATCTGTAATTTCAGGTAGGTGAGAGTGTTGTGTTGTTGAGATTAATCTTATGTATTGTATATGTATGTATGTATGATCATGGGAATTTGTGTATGTATATCTGAGGGAGAATTTAAGGCTCGTCATGATTTGCAAAAGGTGGGGTGTTGTTGAAATTTTCTTGGATATTTCTTATATGAATTCTGCTATGTGTGTGTGTGTATTTGCGCTAATATTTATATGTAGATAGAAATAAATTGTTTTCAGTATCGACATTTGGTACTATAAAATACTATCATATGTCTGGACTTTATACTTACGCTTGTTTTATATTTCCTCATGCTTAAATTTGTCTCGCGTTAAAGTCTGCCTATATGAAATTTGTTTATATTTCAGATTTTGTTTATTTCAATCTTTGAATACATTTTTTTTTTGTCATTGATGTCTTTTGTTCTTCTTGTTGTTGGTGTTGTTGTTGTAAATATTCGTCTGTGTATAGATGCGATATATTCAGTTTTTATTTTTTATTTGAAAATAAAAACGTTTTAATTTTTATCTGCGTTTACTCAAAAGTTTGTGAGGATTTTCTGTTTTTAAGTAAAACTGAATTCCTGAAGATACATACTCTATAGTAATAACAACTATAATAGAAATATTCCTTATACTCAATTTACATTTTTTAAAGTTGATGCAACGTTAGTAAGTTAACGTTAGAAATTTTTGGGGTACATAATTTTTTCTAACTATAGACTTTTTTCTTCACTTTCTACATTTGTTTTCGAAATCTTACTTTGCTTTATGAAAATGTATAAACATTTTTAAATGAAACTGATCCGGCACTCCAGCTTATACACTGATAGTTTTTTTTTCTTTGGTAGTCAACTTACTTCTTTTTTTTATTTTTATTGATAAACATTTAAAATCAAAAGGGAGCTTTATATTGAAATTATTATTTTCATAATTGTTGAAAACAATCACTAGTTTTTTTTTTTTTTGTGATGAAATCATTTGAAGTTGAAGCTGATATCTTTGCTTACTGTTTTAAATTAAAATTTTATTCAATAGAATAAAAGGAGCTTTTTTCTTAAATTCTGATGCAGTTAAGATCGGATATGAGACTGAATTTAAATGTACTTTTAAATTAGTCACAATGAACAAACTTATTTTCTTGTTGAAAAGCGATCATCAGAAAACGAAGTGGTTTTCAGAGACTTTAGGTATACCCTTTCGACGGTTCCTCTAGGATACAAGATGACTTTGTTTGACGAAATTTCTGTTGCTTTATACTGATAATATTTTTACATTAATAAGGTACATATATGTTTGTTTTATGAAGGGTGAGCACCTTTCACTTTTATTTGTTGTCCTATATGATTTTTTTTTTAATTTTATTAAAGTTCAGCGTATTGTGTATATATTTCTGAAATGTTTAAGTGTGTTTTGTGTTTCCATCGGACAGAGTGTACGTATTAGTTGGTCAGTCACTCTATATTTTTATTTATTTTTTTCTTCTAATGTGCCACTCCTTTTTTCAGATTTTACTACTTGGAATAGAGTATTTTTGTCTAATTTTTGGTGGGTATATACATTAGGTATATAGAAATTAGTTTACTTACAAAGAAATGTATGTTTAATAAACAACTATTGTAGCAAATCGATCTCAGCAATTCACCGTCGGTGTTTTCATAAAATGTTAGAAACAATGAAATATCTATGTTTGGGAGAATTTTTTTGCCTCAAGTAGGTATTTCTACATGAGGTTTGCTGGTTGACTCCTATCGCATTCATATGTAATGATTATCCACTTAAAAAAGGTCATCATCACCATCAATCACTCCCGTATACAATACATTCATGAGTTGGGTTGATCCAGATACAATTGCTGTCTCATCACTTTCTAACAGCTTTATATATTTTGCTAGTATGCATGCCTTAGCATGCTTCTATCGATAGTGACGTAAGAGTCCGAGATGTAGTAGTGTTACAATTAAAAATCTTTACTATTAGAATTTACCAGATCGCTCTTTTGAATTTTTGCAAAGTAGATACATATGTATGTATGTATTTAAGTGACCACAAAATTATAAAATTTCTTTGCTTACAAAATTGTATGACGTGAGGATTTTTTTTTTTTTTTTTTTTTGAAATTATTCATGCTTCGGCATGTTTTCATTTTTTTTCTGTAAATTTATTTAATACTCATACAGATATAAAGTAAGATCTGTTTGCAGTATGCATGCTTCAGCATGATTCTAGTTGAAGCGTATATTCACTCACTAAGTTTGCTTGATACTTATTCATACACATGTACATTCTTAAAGATTGGATATCAAAGTCCAAATTCCGTAGTTTATCTATATTTTCTAAAGATCTGATAGCTAAAGAAATAAATAGAGCGAAGATCTTCTATAATAATCCCATTTTCATATTGTAAAATTTTGCGTTCTAACGCTTTCGATGGGAAAATGTACATAGAACTTTATAAAAAGTGATAATATGATGTGCTGCTGAATATTGCACTATGTTATAGTTTATTTTAAACACTGAAGTCTTAGCAAATTTCATTCAGACCAACAAGTTTAGAGAATTCCACTACATTTAGCTAATTATCTAATTCCACTACATTTAGTTAATTACCTTTCTTAAGACCCATCATTTCTAATCAATCCTACAAAAAAACTAGATTTTTCGTTTTAATTTAATTTTTATTTTTATTAAATTCAACATTCATTCTTCAAATTACTTTATACTGTATTAAGCAGCTTTTTCTCATTTGTTGAGTTAACTTTAATCGTAAACATTTTAATGGTGAGATACATTTTTCTATTTTATGCACTAAGTAATTCCTTATATATGTATACCAATCCTTTTATATGAACCATTAAAGCTAATTCTTTTCACATCATTCCTTTTAATGCTCAATTAAATCATTGTACTATTGATGCTTTCATATTAAGTAATGCTTAATCTTCTATTTATGTACGAGTTTTCCAAAGTATTTATTAAAAAATTCCTTAGAATCATCTGTTTGTAAGTTTTTTTT
Source organism: Tachina grossa (assembly GCA_949987645.1). Lineage (NCBI taxonomy): Eukaryota > Metazoa > Arthropoda > Insecta > Diptera > Tachinidae > Tachina > Tachina grossa. The sequence goes on from OX465274.1 coordinate 94,839,588, forward strand.
TTTTGGTACCCGTACCACTTCAAAAATATTTTCCATTCCTTGGTTTTTGGACTGCAGCTTTTATTTTCAGCTGTACTACAATTTGATAATATGTCAATTACACTCTTCAAAAATGAACAATTTCTATTTTCTGTAGAATAGTTCTCCATTTCACCTAACTTAGCTCCATAAAACTTCATATATTCCTGTCATTGCATCTCTACAAGCACAATCAATTTTCGAGTTTTAATATGGAGTTCGTTTACTAAATTTCTTTTTAAAGACATTGAGTTGTTTTAAAGATTTTTTCGATAGTGTGGTGATCTACATGTTGCACTTTCAGCTATTTATACTAACATGTAGTTAATTTTCTAATCTATGTATTTAATCGTACAGCTCTTCATTTTATTTTTAATTATTTAATTTTTAGAATTGCTTTTCAATTTTATAACTCTCTTCCTTCTCTAATTTTATTTCACGTTGTAGTCCACCAATATGCATTTGAATATATTCTTGAATTATATCAATGCCTTAAGCTATATTATTAATTTGTTCTTTAGTTTGTCGATTTCAGTTTCCAGAAAAATTAACTTATATCATCGTTCTCTGACGGAGAACGATGATGATTCTGTATGCATACATTAGTAGTAATTAAAATCTTTTTATAGATTTCGAGTTCAAATTTATCATAATTTTTTGGTATTTTATCAAACATTAGAGAAAATAGTCCTAGTGTTAGAGCCCATATTTACCACCAACTTGTATTTTATCTTCATTCAGTTTGAGGTTACTATCACCATTAGTTTGTATCTAATTCATTTCTTCCTTCCAATACTGATAAGTCTTCGGAATTGGAAGTCTTTGAATACAAATCATCGTCATCATCATTCTCAGTATTAGCATCATTAAATAAGATGGTATTATCAAATATTATTCCTTCTGCTAGTTTCTTTGGTGTACTTGTCTCTATCTTGACTAATGGTTTCTCCTGCTTTAAAATTGTATATTTTCAACTTCTGTCTTGATTTTACTTTCTTCTTTCATAAGAATTCTTTTAATATTTTTAGAACTATTTTTGAATTCTTCTGTTATAGGTTTAAATGTATCTTTTAGTTGCTCACTTGTATCTATTTCACCAGTTTTTATACTACGAAGCTTTTTCTTCATCACATTTCTTGTCAACACCAAATGCTTTAAATCTTTCTCATCCATGTTTGCTAACAGCAAATTCAGGTATCGGCTACTAGATCAGCTTATCAGGAGCTTATCTGGTTTTCAGATCAGCTTATCAGGAGCTGGTCTAGTTATCAGATCAGCTTATCAGGAGCTGGTCTGGTTATCAGATCAGCTTATCAGGAGCTGGTCTGGTTATCAGATCAGCTTATCAGGACCTGATCTGGTTATCAGATCAGCTTATCAGGAGCTGGTCTGGTTATCAGATCAGCTTATCAGGACCTGATCTGGTTATCAGATCAGCTTATCAGGAGCTGGTCTGGTTATCAGATCAGCTTATCAGGATCTGATCTGGTTATCAGATCAGCTTATCAGGACCTGATCTGGTTATCAGATCAGCTTATCAGGAGCTGGTCTGGTTATCAGATCAGCTTATCAGGATCTGGTCTGGTTATCAGATCAGCTTATCAGGACCTGATCTGGTTATCAGATCAGCTTATCAGGAGCTGGTCTGGTTATCAGATCAGCTTATCAGGACCTGATCTGGTTATCAGATCAGCTTATCAGGAGCTGGTCTGATTTTCAGATCAGCTTATCAGGAGCTGATCTGGTTATCAGATCAGCTTATCAGGAGCTGGTCTGGTTTTCAGATCAGCTTATCAGGAGCTGGTCTGGTTTTTAGATCAGCTTATCAGGAGCTGGTCTGGTTTTCAGATCAGCTTATCAGGAGCTGATCTGATTTTCAGATCAGCTTATCAGGAGCTGGTCTGGTTTTCAGATCAGCTTATCAGGAGCTGGTCTGCTTATCAGATCAGCTTATCAGGACCTGATCTGGTTATCAGATCAGCTTATCAGGACCTGATCTGGTTTTTAGATCAGCTTATCAGGACCTGATCTGGTTATCAGATCAGCTTATCAGGAGCTGGTCTGGTTTTCAGATCAGCTTATCAGGAGCTGGTCTGGTTATCAGATCAGCTTATCAGGACCTGATCTGATTTTCAGTTTAGCTTATCAGGAGCTGGTCTGGTTATCAGATCAGCTTGTCAGGTAACAGATCAGGCTATCAGGAGCTGTTCAGATTTTCATTTCAAGATATCTGAGTCAGATTTAGTTATCAGTGTACAAGTAGCTAGCCATTTATAACATTTACATACATGAACTTTAAAGTCAGATGAAATACGAAAAAGTAAAGTTTTATGTAGTAAAATTATTTTCTATAACCACCATCGTTTAATTCAATATCTTTGCGTATAATCAAAAATTCATATTTAGCTTTCAACATGCTTTATATTTTTCTCACCTTACTTAAACATTAAAATTACATTTGATGATCTCTTATCAAATGTTTGGTGATTCTGGTGTAAGTTTTACATAAGTAGAATGAATCAACATTCTTATCTCTCCCCATACAAAAGTATTCTTCCCATACGCATCATCGTTAAATATCATATTGGAATTACTTTGGACTGAAATAACAGATTCACTATCGGTAAATTTTGTAATATATTATTGTTTTAATTGATGAAATTAATTTCTTTATATCTAGGTTGATATAAAGATTTTGAATGTTCTCAAATTTAAGTCCATTAGGACTTTCTAGCAAGCCAATCATAGCGTTTTTTTTTCGCAATTTGACAGGTCAACTATTGTTGCACGAATAGAATTTGATATAAAGGAACTATGATTTATTTTTGAACTATCGTTCGATGATTCATCAATATTTCGTACTAAGAATTATTTATGTTGTTTTGACTAAGGGTATGAGTCAATATTTATAAAATCCATTTCATAAATATCAGCTCATGCTCATAGTCAAAACAAAGTATGCTTTAAGTGTTTAAAACCGGTATTACCATAAAATGGTGGTTTTAAACACTTAAAATATACTTTGTTTTACTAACCGCATTTTATAACTAAATGCATTTCATAAATATTGACGCATACTCATAATCAAAACAGCATATAAATATCCTTTGTTTTGACTATGAGTATGAGTCATTATCTCTTATTATAGAAAAATAAAATAGTATGATTATATGATATCAGAAATCATGTTTTCTAATATCATATAACCATACTATTTGATTCTTTCTATAATCATAGATAATATTTATGAAATGCATTTATTTATAAAATGCGATTAGTAAAACAACATAAATATAGGATGGTATGAAATTTTGATGATTCATCAATATTTCGTACCAAGGTTTTTTAGGTTGTTTTACTAACCGCATTTATGTAGCTAAATACATTTTATAAATATTATCTCTTATTATAAAAAAATAAACTAATACAGCTATATCATATCAGAAAATATTTTCTGAAATCGTATAGCTGCATTAGTTTATTTTTTCTATAATAAGAGATAATGATCCACACTCATAATCAAAACAGCATAAAAATATCCTTTGTTTTGACTATGAGTATGCATCAATATTTATGAAATGCGTTTAGTTACAAAAATGTGGTTAGTAAAACAAAGTATATTTTAACAGCCTTATTTATAACACTTATTAGGGCTTTATAAAGAATTTTTAAAACAAATTTTTATAAAAAATTTGTTTTAAAAAGCCTTTACAAAGCCTTAATAAGTTTTATAAATAAGGCTGTAAGATTTTAAAATCAGTATTTTGTATGATAATACGGATTTGAAACTCTTAAAATATTCTTTGTTTTGACTATGAGTAGGAACCATTATCTCTTATTATAGGACAAATAAAATAATATAGCTATACGATTTCAGAAAATATTTTCTGATATCGTATAGCTACATTTTTAATTTTTCTATACTAAGAGATAATATTTATGAAATAAATTTCATAAATATTGGCGCATACTCATAGTAAAAACAACCTAAAAATACCTTGGTACGAAATATTGATGAATCATCAAAATTTCATACCATCCTATATTTATGTTGTTTTACTAATCGCATTTTGTAAATAAATGCATTTCATAAATATTATCTATTATTATAGAAAGAATCAAATAGTATGGTTATATGATATTAGAAAACATGATTTCTGATATCATATAATCATACTATTTTATTTTTCTATAATAAGAGATAATGACTCATACTCATAGTCAAAACAAAGGATATTTTTATGCTGTTTTGATTATGAGTGTGGATCAATATTTATGAAATGCATTTAGTTATAAAATGCGGTTAGTAAAACAAAGTATATTTTAAGTGTTTAAAACCACCATTTTTATGGTAATAGCGGTTTTAAACACTTAAAGCATACTTTGTTTTGACTATGAGCATGAGCTGATATTTATGAAATGGATTTTATAAATATTGACTCATACCCTTAGTCAAAACAACATAAATAATTCTTAGTACGAAATATTGATGAATCATCGAACGATAGTTCAAAAATAAATCATAGTTCCTTTATATCAAATTCTATTCGTGCAACAATAGTTGACCTGTCAAATTGCGAAAAAAAAACGCTATGATTGGCTTGCTAGAAAGTCCTAATGGACTTAAATTTGAGAACATTCAAAATCTTTATATCAACCTAGATATAAAGAAATTAATTTCATCAATTAAAACAATAATATATTACAAAATTTACCGATAGTGAATCTGTTATTTCAGTCCAAAGTAATTCCAATATGATATTTAACGATGATGCGTATGGGAAGAATACTTTTGTATGGGGAGAGATAAGAATGTTGATTCATTCTACTTATGTAAAACTTACACCAGAATCACCAAACATTTGATAAGAGATCATCAAATGTAATTTTAATGTTTAAGTAAGGTGAGAAAAATATAAAGCATGTTGAAAGCTAAATATGAATTTTTGATTATACGCAAAGATATTGAATTAAACGATGATGGTTATAGAAAATAATTTTACTACATAAAACTTTACTTTTTCGTATTTCATCTGATTTTAAACTTCATGTATATAAATGTTATAAATGGCTAGCTACTTGTACACTGATAACTAAATCTGACTCAGATATCTTGAAATGAAAATCTGAACAGCTCCTGATAGCCTGATCTATTACCTGATAAGCTGATCTGATAACCAGACCAGCTCCTGATAAGCTAATCTGAAAATCAGATCAGGTCCTGATAAGCTGATCTGATAACCAGACCAGCTCCTGATAAGCTGATCTGAAAACCAGATCAGCTCCTGATAAGCTGATCTGATAACCAGATCAGGTCCTGATAAGCTGATCTAAAAACCAGATCAGGTCCTGATAAGCTGATCTGATAACCAGATCAGGTCCTGATAAGCTGATCTGATAACCAGCTCCTGATAAGCTGATCTGATAACCAGATCAGGTCCTGATAAGCTGATCTGATAACCAGACCAGCTCCTGATAAGCTGATCTGATAACCAGACCAGCTCCTGATAAGCTGATCTGATAACTAGACCAGCTCCTGATAAGCTGATCTGAAAACCAGATAAGCTCCTGATAAGCTGATCTAGTAGCCGATACCTGAATTTGCTGTTAGCAAACATGGATGAGAAAGATTTAAAGCATTTGGTGTTGACAAGAAATGTGATGAAGAAAAAGCTTCGTAGTATAAAAACTGGTGAAATAGATACAAGTGAGCAACTAAAAGATACATTTAAACCTATAACAGAAGAATTCAAAAATAGTTCTAAAAATATTAAAAGAATTCTTATGAAAGAAGAAAGTAAAATCAAGACAGAAGTTGAAAATATACAAGTTTAAAGCAGGAGAAACCATTAGTCAAGATAGAGACAAGTACACCAAAGAAACTAGCAGAAGGAATAATATTTGATAATACCATCTTATTTAATGATGCTAATACTGAGAATGATGATGACGATGATTTGTATTCAAAGACTTCCAATTCCGAAGACTTATCAGTATTGGAAGGAAGAAATGAATTAGATACAAACTAATGGTGATAGTAACCTCAAACTGAATGAAGATAAAATACAAGTTGGTGGTAAATATGGGCTCTAACACTAGGACTATTTTCTCTAATGTTTGATAAAATACCAAAAAATTATGATAAATTTGAACTCGAAATCTATAAAAAGATTTTAATTACTACTAATGTATGCATACAGAATCATCATCGTTCTCCGTCAGAGAACGATGATATAAGTTAATTTTTCTGGAAACTGAAATCGACAAACTAAAGAACAAATTAATAATATAGCTTAAGGCATTGATATAATTCAAGAATATATTCAAATGCATATTGGTGGACTACAACGTGAAATAAAATTAGAGAAGGAAGAGAGTTATAAAATTGAAAAGCAATTCTAAAAATTAAATAATTAAAAATAAATTGAAGAGCTGTACGATTAAATACATAGATTAGAAAATTAACTACATGTTAGTATAAATAGCTGAAAGTGCAACATGTAGATCACCACACTATCGAAAAAATCTTTAAAACAACTCAATGTCTTTAAAAAGAAATTTAGTAAACGAACTCCATATTAAAACTCGAAAATTGTTTGTGCTTGTAGAGATGCAATGACAGGAATATATGAAGTTTTATGGAGCTAAGTTAGGTGAAATGGAGAACTATTCTACAGAAAATAGAAATTGTTCATTTTTGAAGAGTGTAATTGACATATTATCAAATTGTAGTACAGCTGAAAATAAAAGCTGCAGTCCAAAAACCAAGGAATGGAAAATATTTTTGAAGTGGTACGGGTACCAAAAAAAAAAAAACTTACAAACAGATGATTCTAAGGAATTTTTTAATAAATACTTTGGAAAACTCGTACATAAATAGAAGATTAAGCATTACTTAATATGAAAGCATCAATAGTACAATGATTTAATTGAGCATTAAAAGGAATGATGTGAAAAGAATTAGCTTTAATGGTTCATATAAAAGGATTGGTATACATATATAAGGAATTACTTAGTGCATAAAATAGAAAAATGTATCTCACCATTAAAATGTTTACGATTAAAGTTAACTCAACAAATGAGAAAAAGCTGCTTAATACAGTATAAAGTAATTTGAAGAATGAATGTTGAATTTAATAAAAATAAAAATTAAATTAAAACGAAAAATCTAGTTTTTTTGTAGGATTGATTAGGAATGATGGGTCTTAAGAAAGGTAATTAACTAAATGTAGTGGAATTAGATAATTAGCTAAATGTAGTGGAATTCTCTAAACTTGTTGGTCTGAATGAAATTTGCTAAAACTTCAGTGTTTAAAATAAACTATAACATAGTGCAATATTCAGCAGCACATCATATTATCACTTTTTATAAAGTTCTATGTACATTTTCCCATCGAAAGCGTTAGAACGCAAGATTTTACAATATGAAAATGGGATTATTATAGAAGATCTTCGCTCTATTTATTTCTGTAGCTATCAGATCTTTAGAAAATATAGATAAACTACGGAATTTGGACTTTGATATCCAATCTTTAAGAATGTACATGTGTATGAATAAGTATCAAGCAAACTTAGTGAGTGAATATACGCTTCAACTAGAATCATGCTGAAGCATGCATACTGCAAACAGATCTTACTTTATATCTGTATGAGTATTAAATAAATTTACAGAAAAAAAAAAATGAAAGCATGCCGAAGCATGAATAATTTCAAAAAAAAAAAAAATCCTCACGTCATACAATTTTGTAAGCAAAGAAATTTTATAATTTTGTGGTCACTTAAATACATACATACATATGTATCTACTTTGCAAAAATTCAAAAGAGCGATCTGGTAAATTCTAATAGTAAAGATTTTTAATTGTAACACTACTACATCTCGGACTCTTACGTCACTATCGATAGAAGCATGCTAAGGCATGCATACTAGCAAAATATATAAAGCTGTTAGAAAGTGATGAGACAGCAATTGTATCTGGATCAACCCAACTCATGAATGTATTGTATACGGAGATGATTGATGGTGATGATGACCTTTTTTAAGTGAATAATCATTACATATGAATGCGATAGGAGTCAACCAGCAAACCTCATGTAGAAATACCTACTTGAGGCAAAAAAATTCTCCCAAACATAGATATTTCATTGTTTCTAACATTTTATGAAAACACCGACGGTGAATTGCTGAGATCGATTTGCTATAATAGTTGTTTATTAAACATACATTTCTTTGTAAGTAAACTAATTTCTACATACCTAATGTATATACCAACAAAAAAATTAGACAAAAATACTCTATTCCAAGTAGTAAAATCTGAAAAAAGGAGTGGCACATTAGAAGAAAAAAATAAATAAAAATATAGAGTGACTGACCAACTAATACGTACACTCTGTCCGATGGAAACACAAAACACACTTAAACATTTCAGAAATATATACACAATACGCTGAACTTTAATAAAATTAAAAAAAAAATCATATGGGACAACAAATAAAAGTGAAAGGTGCTCACCCTTCATAAAACAAACATATATGTACCTTATTAATGTAAAAATATTATTAGTATAAAGCAACAGAAATTTCGTCAAACAAAGTCATCTTGTTTCCTAGAGGAACCGTCGAAAGGGTATACCTAAAGTCTCTGAAAACCACTTCGTTTTCTGATGATCGCTTTTCAACAAGAAAATAAGTTTGTTCATTGTGACTAATTTAAAAGTACATTTAAATTCAGTCTCATATCCGATCTTAACTGCATCAGAATTTAAGAAAAAAGCTCCTTTTATTCTATTGAATAAAATTTTAATTTAAAACAGTAAGCAAAGATATCAGCTTCAACTTCAAATGATTTCATCACAAAAAAAAAAACTAGTGATTGTTTTCAACAATTATGAAAATAATAATTTCAATATAAAGCTCCCTTTTGATTTTAAATGTTTATCAATAAAAATAAAAAAAAAGAAGTAAGTTGACTACCAAAGAAAAAAAAAACTATCAGTATATAAGCTGGAGTGCCGGATCAGTTTCATTTAAAAATGTTTATACATTTTCATAAAGCAAAGTAAGATTTCGAAAACAAATGTAGAAAGTGAAGAAAAAAGTCTATAGTTAGAAAAAATTATGTACCCCAAAAATTTCTAACGTTAACTTACTAACGTTGCATCAACTTTAAAAAATGTAAATTGAGTATAAGGAATATTTCTATTATAGTTGTTATTACTATAGAGTATGTATCTTCAGGAATTCAGTTTTACTTAAAAACAGAAAATCCTCACAAACTTTTAAGTAAACGCAGATAAAAATTAAAACGTTTTTATTTTCAAATAAAAAAAAAACTGAATATATCGCATCTATACACAGACGAATATTTACAACAACAACACCAACAACAAGAAGAACAAAAGACATCAATGACAAAAAAAAAATGTATTCAAAGATTGAAATAAACAAAATCTGTAATATAAACAAATTTCATATAGGCAGACTTTAACGCGAGACAAATTTAAGTATGAGAAAATATAAAACAAGCGTAAGTATAAAAACATAATAATATTAGGGAAGTCCAGACATATGATAGAATTTTATAGTACCAAATGTCGATACTGAAAACAATTTATTTCTATCTACATATAAATATTACAAATACAATATTGCAAATACACACACACACATAGCAGAATTCATATAAGAAATATCCAAGAAAATTTCAACAACACCCCACCTTTTGCAAATCATGACGAGCCTTAAATTCTCCCTCAGATATACATACACAAATTCCCATGATCATACATACATACATATACAATACATAAGATTAATCTCAACAACACAACACTCTCACCTACCTGAAATTACAGATAGTCTTAAACTTCTACAGACGTCTATATACATAGATTCTCACGGCTACATATTACAAGAACACCTCGCCCCTAATAAATCACAATCATCTTAAATTCTTACAAAAATACATACATACATACATACACATAACCAATTTAACTCAACAACATCCTCACCTACCTCAAATCACGATCAGCCTTAAACTACTATAGACAGACACATCCAGAAATCCCCATGGATACATATTACGTCAACAACCCTGCCCACCCAAATCATGGTCAGCCTTAAACTCCTACAGACATACAAACACACAGATTCCCCCGGTTACATATTACTAGAACACCTCACCCTTCATAAATCACAATCAGCCCTAAGCTCCTACAGAAATACACACATTGAAATTCCTACAAACATACACACACACACACACACACACACACATACACACAGACACACACACACACGCACACATACACACGCAATCGATCTACCTCAACTACACCCCGCCCCTTCCAATCAAACCCTCACCTAAATTCTCACAGACAGACAGATACATCCGCAAATTCCTATGGTTACATATTACGGCAACAACGCCACCCACTCAAATCACGGTCAGCCTTAAATTCCCACAGTCTAGCAACACCTACATTAGCATTAGAAAAAATAACTTTCACGTTTTCCCATCGTCATTAGGAAAAATCATTTTCCCGTCGGCATTTGAAAAAATTATATTAATTTTTTGCCGTCGGCATTTGAAAAAAATAATAATCATGTATTGCAGTAGGCATTAGGAAAAATTATCATGTATTGCAGTAGGCATTAGGAAAAATTATCATGTTTTGCCTTCGGTATTACGAAAAATTATCATGTTTTGCCTTCGGAATTACGAAAAATCATTAGATGATTTTCCGTCAGCATTAGGAAAAACCATTTTCATGATTTTCCCCGTCGTCACATACACACATAAAAACCGCCAAACTATGAACCGCCTTAATACATTCACACAAAATATTCCACACACAAACTTCCCACGGTCAGGCAGGCAGACAGACAGACCGACATACAGACATACACTTAATGTAAACAAAAACTCCTAATGTAAACAAAAAACTCCTAATGTAAACAAAAAACTCCTTATGTAAACAAAAAAACACAAATTTCCAAGAATTTAACAATTTCAGCAACAATTTAACAATTTCAGCCACAATTTAACAATTTCAGCCCACAATTTAACAATTTCAGCAACAATTTTACAATTTTAATTGGTCCAGAAGTGGGAGTTCCCTACTACTTTCTCATTTGATGAATAACTACTTTTTAATGAATTCTTGTATTATAAACTTTAAATTTCCATCATTTTAAGTGATATGTCTGTGCGTTTATATATGCAAATATTTTAAAAGTGTACATATTTATGAATGTAGGTACATGGCGTTGGGTAAAATATTTAATATTCTTTTTACGCAACACCATCGATATGTATTTAAGATTTTATTGGCAGCAATTGGGAAAAATTATTTTGTTTAATTATTAAGTCCTACTTTTTTACGTGAATGTCCGGCTTTTTTCGCGCGGCTGTCCTCTTTTTATAGATTAGGCGATAACAACCATAATCTATACATGTGACAGCGCAGAGAGAAAGGGACCTAAGGGTAAAAAAACCAATTTTCACTTTTTTTTTAAGTGGACAACATCTGGGCATCGAATGAGACCGATCCCATGCCCCAAAAGTGTTCCCTCCCAGAGATATGCGCGTTTTATGATGTAATGGTACACCAAGGATGAACGTATTTAAATCTTTAAAATGGCTCTCCAGAACAAAACCGGTTTTTACCCTTAGGTCCCTTTCTATTTTGCGCGTCACATGTATATAAAAATTAATCAAATTTTTAGTAATAGTTATAACATTAAAAATTAAGGGATTATTCTATTATCCAAAAAAAAAGTTATGAAAAAGAACCGTTTTGTTAAAATTGAAAAAAAAATTAAATAAAATATAGAAATTTGAAACCGTTTATGGCCTGCATTGGCTAGGTTATTGGTAATAAATAAATAAATAAAAATACTTGTTATAAAGAATTTTTTGTCTCTCCTGAAAAGTACTAGTTTTTAAGTTACGAGGTTGCGTTAATAAACCATCGATATGTATGTTGATAAATAGTATGCAACATCTTGTACAGGGTGGGCCAAAAGAAACCAAGGGGTGTAAAAGTTTAATAACTTTTTTGTTTATTAATTTTTTTTATTTTTTCTTTCAGATTATATAGACAACACTTGGAGAATTTATAATGGAGAGGTTCACAACTGAACAGAGAACCAGAACAATAGAATTTTATTATTTAAACCAGGGATCAATTATTTTAACGCAAAGAGCATATCGTCGACATTTTAACGTCAGAATTTCGCCCTCTGAAGCGATGATTCGTTGCTTAGTTAATCGTCATCACCAACATGGCAGCGTAAGAGATTTGCCTCGAACCGGTAGACCACGTTTAAGTCGCACTACGGAAAATGTTGAACGAGTACAGCAAAGTGTTAACGAAGCACCAGAAACATCTGGCAGAAGGCGTTCTGTTCAGCTAGAAATGTCTCGTACGTCACTACGGCGCATTTTAAAAAAAGATTTACAGTTATACCCGTATAAGGTGCAATTGGTCCAAGAGTTAAAACCCGCAGATCATCGGCAACGTCTAACTTTTGCAGTTAAATTTCAAGAGTTGGCCAGAAATGAAATCAACTTTATTGAAAATTTGATTATGAGTGATGAAGCTCATTTTCATTTGAATGGCTTTGTTAATAAGCAGAACTGTAGGTTCTGGGGTTCTCAAAATCCAAGAGCCATTCATCAACGCCAATTGCACCCCATCAGGTGTACAGTATGGTGTGGGATCACATCTGAAAATGTCATTGGGCCCTACTTCTTCGAGAATGAAGATGGAAGTGCTGTAACCGTAAGTGGAGAGCGGTATCGGTTTATGATAGAAAATTTTTTACGTCCTGCTCTTGAAAACAGACCTGGTATGTGGTTTCAGCAGGACGGAGCCACTGCCCATATTGCCCGAGACACAATGGCACTTTTAAGTCAAATTTTTGGAGAGCGAATAATTTCTCGAAATTCGGAAATTATTTGGCCAGCGCGATCGCCAGATTTGACAGCACCCGACTATTTTCTTTGGGGTTTTTTGAAGGAGCGAGTGTATGTGAACAAGCCAGAGACAATCCTTGAACTCAAGGCAAACATTGTTGCAGAAATTCGAACGCTACAGCCACAAGTTTTGAAAGATGTTATGGAAAATGCTCTAAAAAGAGCCCATCAGTGCGAAGCTGAAAACGGTGGTCATTTAAGAGACATCATTTTTCATACTTAGTGTAAAAAAATTTCCATTTTGTATATTATATAATCTGAGAGAAAAAATAAAAAAAGTTAATAAACAAAAAAGTTATTAAACTTTTACACCCCTTGGTTTCTTTTGGCCCACCCTGTATATAGTACATACATATGTACATAGCATAAATGGAGGAAGAAGTAACGAAATGAAATAGTTGAAGTTCTATTGTTGTTTATAGTTTGGCAGTTAATTATGACAGATTTTCAAACATTTGTAGATACATAGAAAAAAATATCATCGAAATGCAACCCACAAAACAAATTGTTCACATTTAATTTAAAAATTAACAATCATCATTGTTGTTATAACAAAATTAAGGTTTTGTAGTCAATTAAATTACTTAACAAAATTATTTGTTAAATATCATAAAGGAATGAGCACATGTAGAAGAAATATAAGAAATCATGTTTTGAGTGTATTCATTATTTGCGTATTTAATAAAGTGTTGCTCTTTACTTGAGAGGTAAGTAAGTTGGTTTATTAGTCCTGAGGTTGCCGGTTCAACTCAGCTCAAAGAGATCCAGGACGTGTCCCACGATGTCGACAACGTTCAACTTGTCGCACAGTTACATTGGAAGAAACAACAAAATTTAAAATTTTCGTTTGTTCTGAACGTCGACATCGTGGGACAGCTCCTCAGTGTTTTTCGCAGACAAGCAAAAAATCCTTTCAAGTAGTGTGATTGTGTATAAAAACATTGCTAATATAAAAGTTATGATAATCAAAATGTGTACCCAAGTTCAACAATTCGCATTGTTTTTGTAGCAATAACTTTAATTGAAATAACTTTAAAATCTAACAAAAATAAATGTTGAAAAAGTAAGTAAATTTCAACAAACTATTTATTAGTATATTTAATTGAAAATATTTTTCAGATTTTCCTTTAACTTACAATTTCGTAATTATATTTACAAAAATCGTTGGAGGTTCCAAATCAATTAATTATTTAATTGATATAACAAAAAAAATTTATTGCATTTACAGTGTTTGCAATGTAAGTATTTAAAAATTTGGAAGTATGCTTATTGATAGATACACAGAGGTGTATAGTAAACTTGATGGATCTTAATTTGAAAAAATGCAAACACATGTTATTTTACAGAGCAAATCCATTAGTATCTAATTATACGATAAATGAACATACTCTTGAAAAAGTTGATACATTCTTAGATCTTGGAGTACTTTTGGATAATAAACTAAGTTTTAACGCACACATGAATTTGATGATCCGTATATTACTAAGCAGTTATATACCTCCCTAGTAAGACCAACTTTGGAATATGCCTCTGTGGTCTGGGACCCACAATATGAAGTACATATAAAGAAAATTGAGTCCGTTCAAAAGAAATTCTTTTTATTTTGCCTCCGAAGTCTTACTTGGAATAGAGATACTAACCTTCCATCATATGAAAGCCGATTAGCACTCATTAATCTTCCTACACTAAAAAGCAGAAGAGTATATTTGAATATATCGTTTTTTATGAATCTAATAAATGGCAATACCCCTTCTGAAACTCTTCTTCGCAAAATTGAATTTGTAATTCCAAATCATCCAACTCGAAATTATGTTCCTCTTAAACTCCAGTATTTCCGTTACAACTATGCAAACTTTGATCCGTTCCGAAGAATATGTGTTGAATTCAATAACTACTATGCGTATATTGATTTTTCATCAAATCCTGATATCCTAAAAAGGAATATTATTAATTTTTTAAATCGTTAAATGCATTAACAAAACCATTTTATTTAGCCTGTAAGAAAATTATTTTCATAGGCTTTTACCTAAATAAATAAATAAATACTTAGACAAGGGCACAAAACATTATTAAAGCTGAACTTCTTTTCATTCGACTTAAGCGATTGTTCCACTCTGCCTCAAATAAAAATAATATTTTTTTTAACATTACGAATGAGAAAGCAAAACGTATTGACAGTACAAGAGTACACGTTTATTTTCGCCTGTATATATTCAAGCGAATATATTTCCATGCGGTTTTTCAATTGTCCGTTGTAGACGATTATTTATAATACCGATGTTTGTTAAATTCGAACTTAAAAAGTTCCTATCAAAAATTTCGGCCATCAGAAGTAGTTTGATATAAATTTTGACCAAGTTCTTGTTTGGCACAATACCTAACACTGAAATTTGCTATTCATTGTATAAATTTGTAATCGTAAGGGTGTCATATAATTTCTAGATAATCTGCTAACTTGACAACATTTTCACCGATATAAAGAAATGAACCAATATACATTATTCTCTCCCTTTTGAGAAAGGTAAAAATATTGCCAAACAAGAACTTGGTCAAAATTTATATCTCACTGCTTTTGATGGCCGAAATTTTCGATAGGAACTTGGCCTTTTTTCACATTTATGTTTTTGTGAGGATATTATGTATTACGAATATTTTTTTATGATTTTTTGTTTTTAGTATGTACATATATAAAAAAAACTACGCTAAGACTTCTGTTCACTAAGAATGTTCAAATAATTTAGAAACAAAATATTTACCCCCTTATGCAAAAACATTTGTTAAAGCTAAAGCATGTGTTAAAACCGGTTTTGCCATACAAAATTCGTTGTTAAACCAACTTCAAATTCGTTTAATCGTTTTTGCATAAGGGGGTTAATTTTTAATAAAAATAATAATATTGAACAAATATATATGAATGTTTTTAAGTTTGTTGCCCCCAACCCTTATGAAAATGTACACGACGGTCACTAAAATGTAGTAGTGAACCTTTGGTTCAATTGTCGCCATCTGGTCGTAAAAGAACAACTCGTCAATAGTGCTAAAGTCTACTGGTAGACTGGTATGGTGTGTTATATGTCAATAGGTGATTACATTGGCTACGGTACACCTGGTCAGTAGTACTATTGACAATGTTACTAGTAAATCACTACAATTTTACTATTGTTATCGACCAAGGAAATATCAATTTTGTATACCAGAGCCCCCAAAAATTTTCTTGTGAATCTTTGGTGCTAATATCGCCATGTAATCCCCAAAGAACTACTTATTCAGTAGTGATACAGTCAACTGGTTGATTTTCAATGACAAGCTAATGTCAAATGTCAATATATGTTTACATTTGCTGTGGTACAGCTGGTCAGTAGTACTACTGACAATGTCACTAGTAAATCACTACAATTTCACTATTCGAATTCCTGCAGGGTCTTTACATTGATTGTAAACACTCATATATATTGACTCAAGTAGACTTGTGCCATTTAGTTCATTTCAGTGACCGGTCATTTTAGTTCATTATTTATAAATGGACTAGTTCGTTCATTTAGTTCATACGCTCTTTTTAGTTCAATGAACTAGTTACGTCTTTTTAGTTCAATGATTTTACATCTGCATGCATATGTATGTATGTAGATATGTTGTGGTTTTTGACAGTATTAAAAACACAGATCAGTCGTAATTTAACTCTGGGTGGGTGAACACCTTTTCGTGGCGTCGTAGTTTTTTTTAATGCGGCCAGGCATTTTGTTGTTGTTTTGCTTTCGAGAATTTTGCGGCTGTCGCATTGTTTAATGTTTTTTTCCACGATTAACCGTAATTAATTGCGGTTCTGTCTGGAATTCTTCATTGGCATATACAATCGTTTTCTTTGTTAAGTACATACTCATACATATGTATAACTGTTCGTGATTTGTGACATTTTGATGACCTGTTCAACCGCTTATATTGTAACTAGCATAACTACACTTTTTTATGGATTGTATGACACGTGAAGGATTTCGATGAAACATATAAATACTAGATACTGACTTTTTAAAATTTTGGAACAATAAACTGGTGGAGACCACATTGAATACTCTATGAACTGGATAAATAAACTGATTTGGAACACGTAATAATAATCTGACGATAGCATTTTGTTGAAGAACCTGGTGGAGACCAAATATAATACTCGGATGGTGGATAGTGTTTGTGTTGGGCATAATTGGCAATTTGTTGTAGAACCTGGTGGAGAACCATATATAACTCGAATTTGAAGAGAATTTTGACTGGTGGAGACCATTTAAACTCTAGGAGTGGACACTAGGATTCTCTACTTCCCATGTGTAGGCGTGGGTCGAATGAGGCCTTGAGAAAACTTCTATTTGTTGAAGAACCTGGCACTTTGCTCCTGGTAGCTAGCCATAATCTTTACGAAAGCTAATATTAATTAATTAATTAATAAATAAATTTGCTTTAAAAAGGGTTTATAAAACAAATTTAGTGTGAAAATCATCTTTAAAAATCTCATAAATCCAAAATATTTTTGTGAATAGGTTAGTATAAGTGTTTGCTTGTTTATTGCATTTGCGGTAGTAGCCAGCGATGAACAAGAACTAAATATACATACATACATGCATACATATGGATGAGTATAGAAGCAAAGCACACACACAGAAAGAAGTAAAGCAAAACGTTGAAAACATTTAGTTCATTTTGTGTCTTAGTTCTTAGTTCAAAAAATGAACTAGTTCAAAAATTGAACTAGTGAGCGTAAAACAATTGAACTAGTTCACTTAGTTCAAAGTACTGAATCGTTCATTTGAACTAGTTCGTTCATGAGCTACACAAGACTAGACTCAAGTGCATCCAAGTTGACAACACTGTTGACGCTGCCGGCAAGTTGCATTCTGCAGAGTCAGCATAAAAAGAATTTCACAACGTTCACACGCGCAACGAGTACATACCGGCCAGAAGCGTGTCAGGTAGCATGGGAATACTTTTTGCTGCATCAGCGTCTGGTTACTTGAGCATGCTGGTGCAACGTGATCATGGTGGTTGAGGTGGTGGAAAATGTGATGGAAAAAAGGCAGTTTTGGTTCCCTGTCGAATCGAAATAGTGCAGCTTTCAGAAGAATAAATTTAAATTGTAAAAAATCCTTTAATAAAATAATTTGTAATAAAAGAAGTGTTCAAGTGTTTTGATTAATCTTTGGTGCAGTTCGTCGCGCCTAAATTTATTTTTTAAGCTTAAGGTAAGGAATCCCTTAACTTCCATCGTGCTTCGCTTATTATACCAACAGTATTTATTTTGATTTAGTATAATACATGCCACGAGAATACATTTAAAAAACAAGACTTATTTAAATTTCAAGACTGTTTACCCAAGCCTCTACTGTGTAAGAATAAAAAGAGGAAAAAATAATTGTTTCAATACATATTTTCAATATTTATAAGAAGTAAAATGCTCGGCGGATGATAAAATAACTACATACTTGAAAATTTTAAAATTGAAAAAATGTTGCATTGAACCAGAGTTTTTTAATGTGTTTTTAAGTTTTTTTATAAGAAAATATTTGTTGAGGAAGCAATTAATCTGTTACATTTTTCAAATATTTAATATCACTAAATGTTAAAAAAATAATAAATATGTATTTTTTAATTTTAAAATCATATATTTTTTAAATTTAATGTATACTTTATCTACATAAAACGCAATTTTAAATGAATGAAAATCCTATCCTTATACGAGTACATGTATTGCCATCTAAAGATACCTGAAGTAATAACACTAGTTATTTAATGTTAATTACGGCCCCAGTATAATATGATTAAGGTACCTTAAGCAACTGTGCGGTTACATATAAATCGCATGTGGCAAACTATAAGTACTTAACAAACTTTTCGTCAAGCTTCGTCAAATGTCATTTGCTTAAGTAAAGTGCCAAAGTGAACGCACATTTCGTAAGGAAACAACTGTTTGTGCATTTTTTAAACTCAAGCAAGCAGCAGAAAATATTCATTAATTTTAAATATTTTTTTATTGTTTCTTATTTTAAACTCAGAAAATAAAGCAAAACTTTTATTTTCATTCATTGTTTTACAATACATATGTATATACATACATACACATGTGTTTACTTATGTATATTCATTGTTGTACTTTTTAGTAGGCAAAACAAATAAAACAAGTAATAAAGTGATAGATACATATTTATATGTGAATTTTCATTGAACATTCTTTCAAGTTAGTTTGATTGAATTGCATTCATTTAGGAGTTATGAGAAGAAAAAAAATTACTACAAAATTATTAACAATACATAGATGTGCAGCTGTGGCTAAAGAATACTTAAGTGCATGTGAGTACATTATGGCCAGCTAAAAGTGACATCTGAATTGCTTAAGCATTTTCTTCTGACATTAGCTTAAGCCTGCTTATTCATATTATAGTTGGGCCTTTAGTCCTAATTTACACTATGCAAGTCTTATTGCTAAGCTGATTAGTTTGATAGGAGAAAGAGACGAGGTGAAAAGAAACGTTTCTGTTCCCTCGTCTCTCTCTCTCTCTCTCCTATCAAACTAATCAACTTAGCAATAAGTCTTGCATAGTCTAAACTAGGACTTATTCCTTATTTTTTATTCACAAAAATTATTTATTTTTTCAGACACTATGGCAATACACATGGAAAATCGAATATCCTGACGTCAGGTGACTTGACTTCATTTATGTATCAAGTTGCCAAGGGAATGGATTATCTAACTTCAAGAGGGGTATGTGTAACACATTTAGAAATTTTTGGAAGAAAATACATATACATTAGGGTAGCCAGTCGGGCTTGTTTTAGCTGGATTGTCCCGCTTTTTAAGTACCTGTCCAGTTTCAAGCTAAAATCAAATTTGTCCAGCTAAAACAATTTTCCACAAAACATTTATTGCCTTAAATTTCTAACGATAAACTATGCATCGGCTATTGCTGTCTTCGTTCAGTTTATAAACAATTACTAAAAGATTTGTAAAATGACAAAATATGGTCCTACATTTTAATGAAAATAATATATATATGAAATAATATAATATATTAAGAAATTTATACCGAAAAGAAAGAAATCAAAATTCTTTGGTTCTTATTAGAGCGGAAATATTAATAAGAACTATCTTAAAGGAATCTTGCAAAGATTTCACTGCACAACAAAATAGAGGGTTTTTTATGATGTTTAAATAAAAATGACTGATCCTTATGTATTTTTGTCTCCTGATTACGTTGGCGTCATTAGTTTTTCTCTATCAGCTCTATGTATATATATATATATAACTAATTCTTATGTATTTTTGTTCGCTGACTACAAAAATAGGTTTATTTATTTTCTAGCACCTCTAGTTTGAGAGATACTTTGTGTTACATAAAAAAATTCTTAAAATTTTTCTTTTCGAAAGCCATCCAAAAAAGTTGTTTTTTATATTACATTTGTCCATTTACAAGTTATTACTGCAATTATTACGGAAAAAAAATGTTGTATGGACCAGTCCAGAAAATTTGTAGTTAATATATCACATATTTTAATATTCCAGCTTTTACGAAATAAAGAAAAAATATATGTGATATATTAACTACAAATAGCATAAAAATTTTCTGGACTGGTCCATACAACATTTTTTTGCGTAATAATTGCAGTAATAACTTGTAAATGGACAAATGTAATATAAAAAACAATATTTTTGGATGGCTTTCGAAAAGAAAAATTTCAAGATTTTTTTTTTATGTAACACAAAGTATCTCTCAAGCTAGAGGTGGTAGAAAATAAATAAACCTATTTTTGTAGTCAGCGAACAAAAATACATAAGAATTAGTTATATGCGGTCAAAAAAAATTATAATCAAAAAATGTTAAAAGGACCGAACTAAAAACACACGATTTTTAACATCCTTGCAATAATAGTCAGATACCATAAAATACTCACCAATGTGAATCTATTTAAGTGAAAGGGATTTTTGTGTAGATAAGTAATCCAGAAAGTATTTTTAAGTTTGGAGTACCATTCGTAATATATTAACGGTATAATACAAAAAGAGATGCAAATTATGCAAATCCTAAATGACACTATATCTTCAAAACTAGAGCTGATAGAGAAAAACCAACGGCAGGAGACAATAATACAGTAGGATCGGCTATTTTTATTTAAACATCCAAATCACTGTTGTGCAGTGTTTTCAAAGTTTTCTTCAAATCACTAAAGGTTTAGAATTAGCAAAATCCGTAAGCGCAACTACAAAATACATGTAACAGAAAAAATAAAATTGGGCGCATTTATAAGACGTAGCTGTTGAGCTCAACAGTTGTGAAACTGTTGGCAACCGTTGGCCATAACAGTTACGTCTTAGAAATGGCTTGATGGATATAGTTTGATTTTATATCTTTATTTCGTTACTTTATCGCATTTGTAATGTAAAATTTAACAAATATTTGCTCCTGCCACCTAACAGAGCATATAAACGGAATAATACTATTCGATCAGCTGTTCAGGCTGAACACAACATGTTGACTATGGGTAGCGAAAAAACGTTATGATGGAAAATTATTCAACTGTTGGTGGAGCAAACTACTCAACTAAGCGTTTCTAAGACAAACCCTCAAAGGCTGCTCAACAACTACGTCATGAATGCACTAGGGTGATCGATTATTGAACTTTTTCCTGAAACCGGGTTTCGAATAGTTCAAATATTTGAAATTATGAAAAATCCGGTCTCGGTTTTTACAATTCATGAAAAACCGGTCCAGCGAGTTCTTAAGTAAGAAAATTATTATACAAAAGTTTTGATTTTAAATTTCTTTATTAAAAAAGGAGTTAACAGTTCATGTAAAGACTATAAAACAATACAAAAATTAAAGGTAAAACATAAAAATTAATTTCATATATTTTGTATAGTACATATTAGCAATTGTCAAATTTGATTGCGTCCATGAAATTTCCTACGTGTAAACAGCGATTGCCCTAACTGTTAATCCATTGCGCAATGATTGCTGTGCTGATTGCTAGAGCAATTATTGCCAGTGTTACAGGCGTTTAGCCCAGTGAGGTGCCAACTAGCTCATACATCCGGTAAACAATTCCCAGGAGATTCCACCCTACTCACCGGGGACGCTGCACATTAAAGTTTGAGACAACTACAACAAAAAAAACTGAAATACTAAACTCAAACACGTATTACATAAATGACACTGCAAAGTTTTATGGGGATTAGTTGTTATACCCCTTATGTAGCCCTCCCAACCGTTTCACAAGTAAATCCAAACACGTATTTGTTTGTGACCCAATATATATCCGAAGTAGTAGGGAACTCCCACTTCTGGCGCCGATTAAAATTGTTAAATTGTGGCTGAAATTGTTAAATTGTTGCTGAAATTGTTAAATTTGGGTAATTAAAATTTGAAAATTTTAAAATTCTTGAAATTTGATACCTACGAGGGTGGTTCGATAAGTCCTTTAAATATTTTTCGAGGGTGGTTCAATAAGTCTGTCTTTTTCCTAATGCCTACGACATGCATGATAATTTTTCCTAATGCCTACGGCAATGCATGATAATTTTTCCTAATGCCTACGGCAATGCATGATAATTTTTTCAAATGCCGACGGCAATACATGATTATTTTTTTTTCCTAATGCCGACGGCAATACATACTTATTTTTCCTAATGCCTACGGCAATACATAATTATTTTCAAATGCCGACGGCAAAACATGATTATTTTTTTCAAATGCCGACGGCAATACATGATTATTTTTTTTCCTAATGCCGACGGCAATACATACTTATTTTTCCTAATGCCTACGGCAATACATAATTATTTTCAAATGCTGACGGCAATACATGATAATTTTTCCTAATGCCTACGTCAATGCATGATAATTTTTCCTAATGCCTACGGCAATGCATGATAATTTTTCCTAATGCCTACGGCAATGCATGATAATTTTTTCAAATGCCGACGGCAATACATGATTATTTTTTTTCCTAATGCCGACGGCAATACATACTTATTTTTCCTAATGCCTACGGCAATACATAATTATTTTCAAATGCCGACGGCAAAACATGATTATTTTTTTCAAATGCCGACGGCAATACATGATTATTTTTTTTCCTAATGCCGACGGCAATACATACTTATTTTTCCTAATGCCTACGGCAATACATAATTATTTTCAAATGCCGACGGCAATACATGATAATTTTTCCTAATGCCTACGTCAATGCATGATAATTTTTCCTAATGCCTACGTCAATGCATGATAATTTTTCCTAATGCCGACGGCAAAACATGATTATTATTTTTTTCAAATGCCGACGGCAAAACATGATTTTTATTTTCTAATGCTCCCAGTGTTGCCATACTGTAGAAATTTGTTATCGTAATACTATATCAGTAATATCAGAGAAAGAAGGTTTTATGACTACTAGGTCATATGGTTTCATATGAATCATGGGAATGTGCTTGTGTGATTTCCTCACGCTAATAAATTCTTATAAAATAAAATAATTAAATAAATGAATAAAATAATTACATAAATTATTTTATTTATTTATAAAACGTTCTCATGTATGTGAACACCCCTAATGCTTGTGTGTGGGGGGTCCAGCTTGTTTGTCGCTGGTAAGCTTATATTCTGTTTATTTGTTTAAGAAATATATTTGTATGTAGGTATGTATGTGTGTATGATGCATGCATGCATGTATGTATGTATGTATGTATGTATGTGTGTATGATGTTTGTATGTATGTATGTATGTATGTGCGATCGAAAGAACTTGTGCGTGGAATATTTTGTGGCTGTGTAGAATACATTTATATTTTGCAACGTAATCATTTTCTTTGGCTGCGATTATTTTAAAGCAGCAAGTTTCAACTAACTACAGTCATAAGCAGAGAAACAAAAAGTAAAAATTTGCAAGTTAGCAAAAATGCTAACTTCTCCTCCTCCTTCCCACTTCCTTCTCTTTCCTTTATGTAGTTTGTTTTTGAAATAAGAAAACACTTGTAGATTTTTTATTTTTCTATACATTTATTGTTTAAAGTTTTTTAAAATTTTATAATAATACATACATACATATATATTTTGAAGAGTGTAAAAATTCATTTAAAGCAAGATATTTCTTTTGTTAGTAAAATAGCATTTTTTAATGCGCAAACACCAAGTTTATGATAATTACAATAAAAATATTCTGGATACTTAATCTCCATTTGTTTAAAGTTGATACAGCCTATATCCTCAACGTTAAAAATTTTTCGGCATAAAATTTTTTCCAACCATCGTCTTTTCTCTTCACCTTTTACATAAATTTTAGAACATCTTGCGTTGGCTTTTAAAAAATTGCAAACGCTTTCAAAAGAAACTGATCCAGCAGTCCAGCTGAGGTGATGATAGTTTTTCGTTAGCCACTTTGCTTCTCTTTGCTTTTTTATTGATAAGCATTTAAAATCAAATGGTGGTTTTATAATGAAATTGTTATATTCATAATTGTTGAAAACAATCGCTACTTCTTTTGCGATGAAATCATTTGAATTACTTTTGAAACCTTGTACGTCTATAAAAATTGTGTTATTTTCCATATTACTCAATTTATAAGACTTTTCGAACTTGTCCTTTGATGGGTATATATTCTATTATGCGATCATGAATAAGAATGCAGTAAGCTGATGTCTTTGCTGCAATATTAGTTGCTGTTTCAAATGCTATTTTTATATCAATCGGTCCATTATTGAGTGATTCATTCTGATGACTGACATCTACTACAATAATAGGAGCTTTTGTCTTAAACTCTGATGCAGATAGAAGCGGTTGAGATTCCCTCATATAGTAACTTTGTTGGAATCTTAGATACATATCATATAGAATTGCATATCGTTCATTTTTGAACTTTATGTTAAGATCATCATATGGATATGAGACTGAATTTAAATGTACTTTTAAATTAGTCAAATCACAATGAACAAACTTATTTTCTTGTTGAAAAGCAATCAATACAAAACGGGGGCGTTCTCTATTTGCAGCCAGTTTAACATTCCAAATATGGCTAGTACCTGTGTTTAATTGTGGATTAACATGACAATCCCAACTGCGAAATGCCATAGGTATAGAAGCACCATTGTTAATAATTTTTATCATATTCAATTTGCTAAAGTCGGATAATTGTACATGTGGGATTCTCCATGAGATGAGTGAAATTGTAAGTTTAGCTTTTTCAGTAGAAACACTCGAGCGTACAAGATCTTCATCATTCTTATTGCGCAAGAGTATCAATTCATGTTTTCCATTTAGTATAACTTTGTTGTAGTCTTCGGCGAATCCTAGAAGCATTTTTAGAGGTACATAAAAATTGAAAAATCCATTTTCAAGAGTGACATCGTCAATTTTGTTCCATCCAGCATTTTGCATCACATTGCTTTCTGTTGGTGACAGAGAAACCAAATTTTTTATAGTGCTTGTGGCTCCTAAATATCTTGTATGGTCAATTTCAATTCCATTGAGCTCATAGCGAATTTCATCAAATAGATATGCCACAAAGTTGTTTTTTAATAAAAAGTTCTCCGAAGAAGAAGAAGATTTGGCCTTATTATCATCGACAACAAATCCCTCTACATAAATGTAGCTCTCACTGGGTAGCACATACAAATCTTGATTTTGTATTGAAATTCTAATTTCATCATTATTGTTGTAAGATTGTAAGTATGGTACATATGTATGATAGTCCTTTTTGATTATATTCTCATCAGACAAGGGTTAATCTAAGACATCTATTATTGAACTCATTTTGTCTTCAATTTAAAATTCAAGGACTTTAGAAAATTTTTATTTGATGTTGTTAGAGCTTTTTGTTGAGCTGGTCGCTTTAATGTTGTTGTTGTTGTTCTTGATGCTATATTTTTCAATGTATTTGTGTTGTATATTAGCATTATTTAGTTGGCCTTAAATGTATTCGTATTGTAATTTCCTCTCCTCGGAAATTAATTAAATCACCGTGTTGATCCAGTACGCGCAGCGCTAGTGAACTTATCTCTCTGGTGTTTACAGGTAAATAGATAAGATTTCTTGGAACCTCATCTATTTTATAGCCTGGAGGCACATTAATCGGAAATTCATGAAGTGTATGCGATTTCGAGTTATTCATATATGTGTTCATAGCGATACTACTTTCAATTCGCAAGAGATTCACTTTAAAAATATTAACTGGAAGATCTGAATAATAATATTTGTTTGGTGTTAGGATTTTGCTATTGAATCCTAAAAGTTTTCCAATTGTATTGTCTTTATTAAAATATACAAGATCCTTGGAACTATTAACTTTAACTTGCATTGTATTGTTATTGGCTTCAATAAAAATCTTATTTGCTGGGCAGAGTCGTTTGTATTCCTCTTCTATAAAATCAACTATATTATTTAATTCGTAAGATCCAATTGGTATTTCAATTATATGTTCCCCTATATGAAACATATTGTTGTAGGTGTCTACATTTGGAATACTGTTGTATGAATGAAAATCAGTTAGAGCACACTCATATGCACCATGTAATTCAATAAGAGGAAAGTAACTAGCAGATAGTTCTGATGAGTTAGAGCTCAGAGTAAGTGTTATTGACATTATAACAGTCTGATTACAATTAAATAATGTTTAGTACACAGTATGGTTTATAAGTATGATTTACATATTTTATTTAAAACTTTTTCTCATTTCAAAATTAACATTAGTTTCTTAATATTAATGCTATTGTTGTTGTTGCAATTGATGTTGTTGTTGTTTCTAATTTAGTTTTTCTTCCAACTATAATATTTCATCTTTACTTATCCAAGAATTGTGTTGATTAGAAAATCCCAGCCATTTAACATATACCTCCTTCCCTTTAATTTTAAGAACCTTTTCAACTAGATATGTATTTGGAAATCTAGTTTTTGAAAGTTCCTCAGTATAGAAGCCACCTTTAATAGGATTGCCAAGATAGTCTTCTAATATGTATGTTGCAGGATTTGTATTTTGAACTCTTGTAATTGTGAAAATTTCTGTAGTCCAATTTGGAGTATAACCTTTTTCAAATGTGTGCTTATATTTGCTTATGCGAACATGATCTCCCACATTAAATTTTGACATTTTATACATTTTCAAATGACTGTATACTGTATTTAGCAGCTTTTCCTCATTTGTTGTGTTGACTTTAATAGGAGCCATTTTAATGGTACGATGAACTTTTCTATTGTATGCATTGAGTAAATCTTTGTATATATCAATCCACTTATATGAACCATTATAACTAAATTCTTTCCACATCATTCCTTTCAATGTTCTATTAAATCGTTCTACTATTGATGCTTTCATAATGCTATATGTTGAGTAGTGATTAATGTTGTATTTATGCATTAATTTTCCAAAGTGTTTGTTGAAAAATTCTTTTCCATCATCTGTTTGTAAGTATTTTGGTACTCGTCCCAATTCAAAAATATCTTCCATTGCCTTGGTTGTTTCGAGTGCTGTTTTTGTTTTTAGCGGTACTGCCCATGCAAATTTTGAGAATGTGTCAATTACAGTCAACAAAAATCGATAATTTCTATTTTCTTTAGAATAGTTCCCCATTTCAACTAAATCAGCTTGCCAAAGATCATCTATTCCTTTCATTACAACTCTGCGACGCACAAATTGTTTTCGTGCTTGCTTATGGAGTTCATTTACTAAATTTCTTTTTGAAGACATTAAGTTGTTTTTAAAGATTTTTTGCAGAGTGTTGTGATCTGCTTGACGCACTTTCAGCTATTGATACAAACATATAATTTTCTAATCTATAAATTTTTTCATTAAGCTGTTCAATTTGTTCTTCAAAGGATGTTTTAATATCTAGAATATCTTTTTCAATTTTATAATTTTCTTCTATATATAATTTTATTTCGCGTTGTAGTTCCTCAATTTGCATTTGAATATCTTCTCGTATTATAGTATTATCCCCCTTAAAGTATGTTAATAATTTCTCTTCTAAATTTTCGATTTGAGTTTGCAAAAACAATTTATTGGTAACATCGTTTTCCTCCAGAGCTTTTGCAACATTTTTGATCCTTTTGTTTTGGACATCAATGTTGTTGTTCGTATCCACAAAGAACCCCAGCAGTTTAGGTGCATTTTTCAAAGAAATTGTGCTGCTAGTATCGTTTAAATAGTGTCCAAATTTATCAACAGACATACTCTATTTAGTTTATTAAAGTTAGTGTATTATATTCGCTTCACGTAGTTCTTCAATAATTGATACAATTTCGTTATTGTGATTAGTATGACCTGCACCTTGTGATGCGAGCAGTAGTCGAAGTCTATCTACTAACTCATTTGGATCGTCCCAGTATATATAGTTGGGATTATTGATGTTAACTTGCATCATTCCCTCACCTAAATAGCTACCTTTGGGCTTAGACCCTGTTGATTCAGGTAAATTCTTCTGGTTTTTCTCATCAATAAATTTCTTAATAATATATTTATATTTATATCCTGTAGTACCCTTAATTTTACCATCAGGTTTAAAGTCTCTTCTATATGCATTAGTAGTAATTAAAATCTTTTTATAGATTTCAAGTTCAAATTTATCGTAATTTTTTGGTATTTTATGAAACATTAGAGAAAATAGTCCTGGTGTTAGAGCCCATATTTGACCACCAACTTGTATTTTATCTTCATTCAGTTTTAGGCTACTATCACCAAAGTTCCATTCATTATTGTAATCTTTATGTGGGCCATAGTTTGTACTTAACTCATTTCTTCCTTCCAAAACTGATAAATCAGTATAAGTATATTCTGTATTGGAAGTCTGTGAGTAAAAATCATCTTCATCATCATCATCATCGTCATCATTTTCAGTATTAACATCATTAAATAAGATGGTATTATCAAAAATTGTCCCTTCTACTAGTTTTTTTGGTGTACTTGTCTCTATCTTGACTGATGGGTTTTCAGGCTTTAAACTTGTATTATTTTCAACTTCTGTCTTGATGTTACTTTCTTCTTTTATACGAATTCTTTTAAAATTTTTAGAACTATTTATGAATTCTTTAAGAGGTTCTGTTATAGGTTTGAATGTATCTCTTAATTGTTCACGTGTATCTATTTCACCAGTTTTTATACTACGAAGCTTTTTCTTCAACACATTCCTTGTCAACACCAACTGTTTTAAAATTTTCTCATCCATGTTTGCTAAGGGCAAATAACAGGTATCAGCAATGAGATCAGCTTTTCAGGACCTGGTCTGGTTTTCAGATCAGCTTATCAGGACCTGGTCTGGTTTTCAGATCAGCTTTTCAGGACCTGGTCTGGTTTTCAGATCAGCTTATCAGGACCTGGTCTGGTTTTCAGATCAGCTTTTCAGGACCTGGTCTGGTTTTCAGATCAGCTTATCAGGACCTGGTCTGGTTTTTAGATCAGCTTATCAGAACCTGGTCTGGTTTTCAGATCAGCTTTTCAGGACCTGGTCTGGTTTTCAGATCAGCTTATCAGGACCTGGTCTGGTTTTCAGATCAGCTTTTCAGGACCTGGTCTGACTTTCAGATCAGCTTTTCAGGACCTGGTCTGGTTTTCAGATCAGCTTATCAGGAGATGGTCTGGTTATGAGATCAGCTTATCAGGAGCTGCTCTGGTTATCAAATCAGCTTATCAGGAGCTGGTGTGGTTATCAGATCAGCTTATCAGGAGCTGGTCTGGTTATCAGATCAGCTTATCAGGACCTGGTCTGGTTTTCAGATCAGCTTTTCAGGACCTGGTCTGGTTTTCAGATCAGCTTATCAGGACCTGGTCTGGTTTTTAGATCAGGTTATCAGGAGCTGGTCTGGTTTTCAGGTAGCTGGTATAGTTTGGAGATCAGCTTATCAGGTATCGGATTAGGTTATAGCAAATAGATGTATCAAGTTTAAAGTTAGATTAATAACTAAAGTCAATCTTTTATGAGAAGTAGTTTATATAGTTATGAAAAAGTCAAATTACTTTCTGTAGCGACCATCATTTAATTCATTATCTTTGCTTATCACTAAAAAGCCATATTTATCCTTCCAACATTCTCTACAAATTTCTTGGAACTTTTCGTAACTCATATCGCTGCCAACATGATCCCTATAAACATGCTTCATATTTGTATCATCTTGCTTAAACATTATAATAACATTTGCATTGTCTTTTATTAAATGCTTGGGAATTCTAGTATAAGTTTGACACAAGTAGAATGAATCAATATGCCTATGTCGCCCCATACAAAAATATGTACGTATATTATTCTGCTTTTCACATGCAACATCATCAAATATCATAATTGAATTAGTTTTAGCTTCGTCAGGTGGAATAACTGATTCATTATCGGTGAATGTATAATATCCCATTCCTTTAATTGGTGAAATTAGTTTCTTCAAGTACTCATATTTGGGTTGATAAAGAGATTTTGAGTATAAATAGATGTTTTCAAACTTGAGTCCATTAGGACTTTCTAGTAAGCCGATCATAACATTAGTCTTTCCACAATTTGATGGTCCCACTATTAGAGCACGAACAGAATTTGGTAAGAGGGGGCTATGCTTTATTTTTGAAGTGATGTTCGATGATTCATCAATATTACGAACTAAAATATTTTTATGTTGTTTCACTAACTGCATTTTTGTAACTAAATACATTTCATAAATGTTACCTCTTATTATAGAAAAAATCAGATAATATGGTTATACGATATCAGAAAACGTTTAGTCATAAAAACACCTTCGTTGGAGGAGGTATAGTAGATAAAATAATAAACTCTCTACCTCTTGAACTTCATCTTCCTGGATATCAGTACTGTGGACCTGGAACAAAACTACAAAAACGTTTAAATCGAGGTGATAAAGGAATTAATTTATTGGACTCTGCTTGTAAAGATCACGATATAGCTTATTCGAAAAATAAGGATTTAAGCACTAGACACAAGGCTGATAAAATACTTGAAAATTCAGCTTGGGATCGAGTTTTATCAAAAGATAGTAGTATTGCTGAAAAATCATTTGCCTATATGGTTACTAACGCAATGAAAGCCAAAACAAAATTTGGTATGGGTGTGGAGAAAAAGAAAAATGTTAAAAAGAACAAGCTAAATGATAAAAAACTGTTTAGAACATCAATTAGAGCTGCAACAAAAATACTAAAGAAGAAAAAACCATTAGATATTAATTCAGCAATTAAAATTGCCCGAAAAACTATCAACAAATCATTAAAAGGAAGAAAATCTCAAATTATAGTACCACGTGTAATACGTGTCCCAAAAATTGGTGGGTTTTTGCCTCTAATACCGATTTTAACTGCTCTGGGTGCAATTGGTAGTCTAACAACTGGAGGTGCTGCTATAGCTAAAGCTGTTAATGCAACAAAGAATGCAAAAAATCAACTTGATGAAGCAACTAGACATAATAAAGCGATGGAATCTATTGCAGTTGGAAAGGGACTTTACTTAAAACCATATAAAAAGGGTTATGGTTTAGTTTTCAAAGAGGAATCAAAAAACTATTAGAGATGCTACCCAACAGACCACTATCTGATGAGGACCTAAACCGTTTCTCTATAAATATTCCATATTTTAGAGGAGTTTTCATGTTGAATACTCTACCAAAACGAACAAAGAAAATATAATGTGGAATAATCAATTTAGACGTATCAACAGGACCTGGTACACATTGGGTAGCATATTATAAGAACAACAATGAAAAAGAATATTTCGACAGCTTTGGAAACTTACAACCTCCTTCGGAAGTAGTCAAATATCTTGGTACAAATATAAAATACAACTATAATCAACATCAGAATTTCAATACATTTACCTGTGGTCATTTATGTCTTAAATTTCTTTATGAAATAACTGAAAATATTAAATAAAAAAGCAAAAACATTTATTTTTTACAAAACTGTTTCATGTATTTTTATTTATAATTTAAAATACAAAATTATTATATATTATTGCCAAATTGGAAATTGGGAATTTTGAATTAGAAATTCACTCAGCTCGCTTTCAACAATTAAGCTTTGTTCACCTTCTCTACTTAAGCAATATGATCCGCTCGAGAGCTCTTTAATTTCATCATCGGTTAAAGCATTATATCGCTTTGGGAGGAACATTATGTGGTTTTCCATTTCAACTTTTAGTGTTGGCCCATATTTTGTTGTTACTCTTGACATTTTTCGAATGGTGTATTTAATTGATGTCTCAAGCTCCTTTATGTGGATTAAGGTTTTATTTTTTAGTGAATTAAATTTTGATGTTAGATTTGTTGTAGACTCCATTTTTTATTTACTTCTACTCACTTTAAATGTTTAACTGAAAATGATCTTAAAAGTAGCGATGATGACTTCTAGAAGGCTATTCGAAAATATTTATGGTGAAATAGTGAATAAGTGGGGGATAGTGATAGACAGAAAGAGATGATTATAGAGAGAAAAGGGATAGAGAGAGATAGAGTGCTAAAAAAGAAGTATGGAATATAGATGATGGTATAGATATTTTAAATATCAAAAGATAGTACTTTTAAAATTTAAAGAGCAAATTAGTCTTAAAGAAACCTTCAAACAATCATCATTCATTAATTTATCGGCAAATACAATGAGCCAAATTAGACGTACTCTAAACCAATTTTTAAGAGATTTCGAAAGCTTCAGGCTTTTTGATCATTGGGAGATGATCAAATTTTTCGAAAATATGCTAGATAAGAACGAAGAATATGGTATCATGGAAGATGAAGACAATACAGAAGGACACTTCAAAAGCTGTTCTTGGTATGATCCTGAGTGTGAGGAAGGACCTGATACTTGCAGATGTACAATATATTTTTTGCGCAAAAGTATATTAGAAAATTTAATAATTAGATACTATGAAATGTTTCCATCATTATAATAAAAATAAATAAAATTAAATTAAATTATTCCTTGTTTTGTATTATTTTTTAAAGGATATTTAGGAATCATTTATTCGAATAGAAAATTACAGAAACTTGTATGTAGTGAAAAATATAAGGACTTATCCGATTATCTAAATTGTTTCTCTTTATGAAAATATGAAATTTAATGGAATTTCATAATATTGTGAAATTCAATTTGTTTTGTGCAGAACCTCTCAGGGAAAACAAGACTGTGCATGTTTAAGCGATATGAAAACAAGAATTTGCAAATAAGCAAAAACGAAAGTTTTTTTGATTCAACGAAGTAAAGCCAATAAAGAAATAAACACTTTGGAAAATTAATGCATAAATACAACATTAATCACTACTCAACATATAGCATTATGAAAGCATCAATAGTAGAACGATTTAATAGAACATTGAAAGGAATGATGTGGAAAGAATTTAGTTATAATGGTTCATATAAGTGGATTGATATATACAAAGATTTACTCAATGCATACAATAGAAAAGTTCATCGTACCATTAAAATGGCTCCTATTAAAGTCAACTCAACAAATGAGGAAAAGCTGCTAAATACAGTATACAGTCATTTGAAAATGTATAAAATGTCAAAATTTAATGTGGGAGATGATGTTCGCATAAGCAAATACAAGCACACATTTGAAAAAGGTTATACTCCAAATTGGACTACAGAAATTTTCACAATTACAAGAGTTCAAAATACAAATCCTGCAACATACATATTAGAAGACTATCTTGGCAATCCTATTAAAGGTGGCTTCTATACTGAGGAACTTTCAAAAGCTAGATTTCCAAATACATATCTAGTTGAAAAGGTTCTTAAAATTAAAGGGAAGGAGGTATATGTTAAATGGCTGGGATTTTCTAATCAACACAATTCTTGGATAAGTAAAGATGAAATATTAAAGTTGGAAGAAAAACTAAATTAGAAACAACAACAACATCAATTGCAACAACAACAATAGCATTAATATTAAGAAACTAATGTTAATTTTAAAATGAGAAAAAGTTTTAAATAAAATATGTAAATCATACTTATAAACCATACTGTGTACTAAACATTATTTAATTGTAATCAGACTGTTATAATGTCAATAACACTTACTCTGAGCTCTAACTCATCAGAACTATCTGCTAGTTACTTTCCTCCTATTGAATTACATGGTGCATATGAGTGTGCTCTAACTGATTTTCATTCATACAACAGTATTCCAAATGTAGACACCTACAACAATATGTTTCATATAGGGGAACATATAATTGATATACCAATTGGATCTTACGAATTAAATAATATAGTTGATTTTATAGAAGAGGAATACAAACGACTCTGCCCAGCAAATAAGATTTTTATTGAAGCCAATAACAATACAATGCAAGTTAAAGTTAATAGTTCCAAGGATCTTGTATATTTTAATAAAGACAATACAATTGGAAAACTTTTAGGATTCAATAGCAAAATCCTAACACCAAACAAATATTATTATTCAGATCTTCCAGTTAATATTTTTAAAGTGAATCTCTTGCGAATTGAAAGTAGTATCGCTATGAACACATATATGAATAACTCGAAATCGCATACACTTCATGAATTTCCGATTAATGTGCCTCCAGGCTATAAAATAGATGAGGTTCCAAGAAATCTTATCTATTTACCTGTAAACACCAGAGAGATAAGTTCACTAGCGCTGCGCGTACTGGATCAACACGGTGATTTAATTAATTTCCGAGGAGAGGAAATTACAATACGAATACATTTAAGGCCAACTTAATAATGCTAATATACAACACAAATACATTGAAAAATATAGCATCAAGAACAACAACAACAACATTAAAGCGACCAGCTCAACAAAAAGCTCTAACAACATCAAATAAAAATTTTCTAAAGTCCTTGAATTTTAAATTGAAGACAAAATGAGTTCAATAATAGATGTCTTAGATAAACCCTGGTCTGATGAGAATATAATCAAAAAGGACTATCATACATATGTACCATACTTACAATCTTACAACAATAATGATGAAATTAGAATTTCAATACAAAATCAAGATTTGTATGTGCTACCCAGTGAGAGCTACATTTATGTAGAGGGATTTGTTGTCGATGATAATAAGGCCAAATCTTCTTCTTCTTCGGAGAACTTTTTATTAAAAAACAACTTTGTGGCATATCTATTTGATGAAATTCGCTATGAGCTCAATGGAATTGAAATTGACCATACAAGATATTTAGGAGCCACAAGCACTATAAAAAATTTGGTTTCTCTGTCACCAACAGAAAGCAATGTGATGCAAAATGCTGGATGGAACAAAATTGACGATGTCACTCTTGAAAATGGATTTTTCAATTTTTATGTACCTCTAAAAATGCTTCTAGGATTCGCCGAAGACTACAACAAAGTTATACTAAATGGAAAACATGAATTGATACTCTTGCGCAATAA
Organism: Tachina grossa; assembly: GCA_949987645.1. Classification (NCBI taxonomy): domain Eukaryota; kingdom Metazoa; phylum Arthropoda; class Insecta; order Diptera; family Tachinidae; genus Tachina; species Tachina grossa. Next base: position 94,874,949 of record OX465274.1, read on the forward strand.
GAATGATGAAGATCTTGTACGCTCGAGTGTTTCTACTGAAAAAGCTAAACTTACAATTTCACTCATCTCATGGAGAATCCCACATGTACAATTATCCGACTTTAGCAAATTGAATATGATAAAAATTATTAACAATGGTGCTTCTATACCTATGGCATTTCGCAGTTGGGATTGTCATGTTAATCCACAATTAAACACAGGTACTAGCCATATTTGGAATGTTAAACTGGCTGCAAATAGAGAACGCCCCCGTTTTGTATTGATTGCTTTTCAACAAGAAAATAAGTTTGTTCATTGTGATTTGACTAATTTAAAAGTACATTTAAATTCAGTCTCATATCCATATGATGATCTTAACATAAAGTTCAAAAATGAACGATATGCAATTCTATATGATATGTATCTAAGATTCCAACAAAGTTACTATATGAGGGAATCTCAACCGCTTCTATCTGCATCAGAGTTTAAGACAAAAGCTCCTATTATTGTAGTAGATGTCAGTCATCAGAATGAATCACTCAATAATGGACCGATTGATATAAAAATAGCATTTGAAACAGCAACTAATATTGCAGCAAAGACATCAGCTTACTGCATTCTTATTCATGATCGCATAATAGAATATATACCCATCAAAGGACAAGTTCGAAAAGTCTTATAAATTGAGTAATATGGAAAATAACACAATTTTTATAGACGTACAAGGTTTCAAAAGTAATTCAAATGATTTCATCGCAAAAGAAGTAGCGATTGTTTTCAACAATTATGAATATAACAATTTCATTATAAAACCACCATTTGATTTTAAATGCTTATCAATAAAAAAGCAAAGAGAAGCAAAGTGGCTAACGAAAAACTATCATCACCTCAGCTGCACTGCTGGATCAGTTTCTTTTGAAAGCGTTTGCAATTTTTTAAAAGCCAACGCAAGATGTTCTAAAATTTATGTAAAAGGTGAAGAGAAAAGACGATGGTTGGAAAAAATTTTATGCCGAAAAATTTTTAACGTTGAGGATATAGGCTGTATCAACTTTAAGCAAATGGAGATTAAGTATCCAGAATATTTTTATTGTAATTATCATAAACTTGGTGTTTGCGCATTAAAAAATGCTATTTTACTAACAAAAGAAATATCTTGCTTTAAATGAATTTTTACACTCTTTAAAATATATATGTATGTATGTATTATTATAAAATTTTAAAAAACTTTAAACAATAAATGTATAGAAAAATAAAAAATCTACAAGTGTTTTCTTATTTCAAAAACAAACTACATAAAGGAAAGAGAAGGAAGTGGGAAGGAGGAGGAGAAGTTAGCATTTTTGCTAACTTGCAAATTTTTACTTTTTGTTTCTCTGCTTATGACTGTAGTTAGTTGAAACTTGCTGCTTTAAAATAATCGCAGCCAAAGAAAATGATTACGTTGCAAAATATAAATGTATTCTACACAGCCACAAAATATTCCACGCACAAGTTCTTTCGATCGCACATACATACATACATACATACAAACATCATACACACATACATACATACATACATACATACATGCATGCATGCATCATACACACATACATACCTACATACAAATATATTTCTTAAACAAATAAACAGAATATAAGCTTACCAGCGACAAACAAGCTGGACCCCCCACACACAAGCATTAGGGGTGTTCACATACATGAGAACGTTTTATAAATAAATAAAATAATTTATGTAATTATTTTATTCATTTATTTAATTATTTTATTTTATAAGAATTTATTAGCGTGAGGAAATCACACAAGCACATTCCCATGATTCATATGAAACCATATGACCTAGTAGTCATAAAACCTTCTTTCTCTGATATTACTGATATAGTATTACGATAACAAATTTCTACAGTATGGCAACACTGGGAGCATTAGAAAATAATAATCATGTTTTGCCGTCGGCATTTGAAAAAAATAATAATCATGTTTTGCCGTCGGCATTAGGAAAAATTATCATGCATTGACGTAGGCATTAGGAAAAATTATCATGCATTGACGTAGGCATTAGGAAAAATTATCATGTATTGCCGTCGGCATTTGAAAATAATTATGTATTGCCGTAGGCATTAGGAAAAATAAGTATGTATTGCCGTCGGCATTAGGAAAAAAAATAATCATGTATTGCCGTCGGCATTTGAAAAAAATAATCATGTTTTGCCGTCGGCATTTGAAAATAATTATGTATTGCCGTAGGCATTAGGAAAAATAAGTATGTATTGCCGTCGGCATTAGGAAAAAAAAATAATCATGTATTGCCGTCGGCATTTGAAAAAATTATCATGCATTGCCGTAGGCATTAGGAAAAATTATCATGCATTGCCGTAGGCATTAGGAAAAATTATCAAGCATTGCCGTAGGCATTAGGAAAAATTATCATGCATGCCGTAGGCATTAGGAAAAAGACAGACTTATTGAACCACCCTCGAAAAATATTTAAAGGACTTATCGAACCACCCTCGTAGGTATCAAATTTCAAGAATTTTAAAATTTTCAAATTTTAATTACCCAAATTTAACAATTTCAGCAACAATTTAACAATTTCAGCCACAATTTAACAATTTTAATCGGCGCCAGAAGTGGGAGTTCCCTACTACTATCCGACTTCTCCTTCCTTAACTTACCTTCATGCCTTTTCCCTTTTTATTTATTCCAATTTCATTATTTTAGAATTTTTTCATTCAATAATATACATCCTTAGTTTATTTTAAATATTCTTAATCCTATACAATATGAGTACCTTACTACTAATTTTAAACTTTTCTAAGACAATTAAATTTTAATAAATCAGACAAAAAAAAACTTTAAATTATAAACAATCTATATATCTTTTTTTCGCGCAAAGCAAAAATATCAAATATTAAAATGCACAAATAATATTTTTTCTATTTTTTTCCGTCGAAAAATTTTTTAATTCTGGCCACTCTAATCTTTTAAATTTACCCAATCTATTGCCTATCCTGAGGGAGCTCTCTTAGGTTAGTACATGTGTTTTAGCACATTCAAAGCTAATTACTGCTAAACAAATTATCTACCATAAAAATGGCCTGCTACTTATAAACTTTTTCCGGTAAAGGTTTAAATCTTGGAACGGGATTTTTTCTTATTTTTGCTTTGCTATAAAAAAAACTTAGTTCACTTTTTACTTTTACTATATATTGCACTAGACACAAATAAAATTTATGACACTAATGAACAAGGTATGTTTTAATAAATCTATAATAAATATTTAAATAGTTAATAATTGCAATCTTTATTTTATTTATTTCTCCTGGATTCGCCCGCATATGGTTGTGACTATAACCGGTCTTAATTTTTTTTGTTTTTGCTTTCTTGTTTTAGATTTCTATTTTATTTTATATACTGAACTTATACCTGGCTACTCCCATAAAAATTATTTTTGTGTTCCTTTTGCCTTATCTCTTCGGTAGCACCATCCAATCTTTGAAACCTTTCTTTGGCTCCTTGGTTTATTCTCTGTTCTTAAGTGTTGGGTGTTGACGCAGATAGCCAACTACATCATAAAAAACATATTTCTTTGTATTTTCTTCAGAATTCACTTAATTATTAATTTTGTTGTTTCTTACTTTTTTTTTCTTTATTTTTCAATATGGTATAGCTTGAGCAATGTATTTTTTTATTTAATTTTTTTTTTACTATGGGATTCAACCCTAAAAGTCACAAAAGTTTACTTTATTTATTTTTTTTAAAAGAACAATACTATTAATTTTTACATTTTTTTCAATTTGTAATATTTTTTTAATGTGTTATCACTTTGGCGAACTTTTTACCAAATGATCTTTCCCAACACAATTTCTTTCTTCTTGAGCTATGTTTTTCATTGCTATTTTCCAGCCTGGATTATATTTTCTTTCCATTTTCCTACATTTCGATTTCTCTAGACTCTTCTTTGGTCCCGCCAAATCGCCATCTTTTTCAATCCTATTGTATATATAAAAACTTGTTCTAGAATCTTCCTTTTTTTCTATAAATTTTTAATAAACTGCATTATGTCCCTTGTTTCCACTACCTTCTTTTCCTATTTTTCCACTCTAATTTTCCGTGGTCATCGACTTTCGTCCTCGCAAGAATTTTCTTTTCATAGGGTCTCATGAATTTAGCAAGTTCTTAAATTTTATTTTCAAATTATATTTGCCTGTTATTTAAACGTTTATTTTCATGATGTTCCTCCCTGACCTGAATGAAAATTGCAACCCTGTGTTCCTAAAAATATTAGGTTCCACAAGATTTCATGCTGGCAACGGTATCGTGTGTAATTTGACAATTGGCTAAGCCACACACATTTTAATATTTTAATTTAATTTATAAATTATAAATGACAAAACTAAGCCTTCCATTTGGACGACGTGCAGAACCTAAAGAGTTTTTTTTCATATTCACATGCCACTGGTAAGAGGTGAGTAAAGTTTTGCCAGAAAAACTATACATATGTATGTACTTGCAAAACACCAATTGCACAAACGTTCACACATGTTTGGCATACATAAGGACGGGTCAAGTGGTTTAGTTTGGACAAATGGACGAAGCTACAACATGGTAACTTGGACATTTTCTCCATGATGGACACGGGAATCATAGGCCTAGCTAGAGACAACAACGACACTGTGGTGGTGGTGGTTTTTTTCTGTCTGTTTGTTTGTACATATATATGTACATATATTTCTTATGCTAGAGTAGCTATATTTCTCTTGTTTAAATCTTTATTTTTCTTTTCAGTTTTTTGACAAAGCCATTGTGGAGTATGTTAGTGCCGTGATACGGGTAAACCCGCCGCAACACCAGGCAATCTGCTATCACTTTTGTTATTCTAGCAAAATATAAAAAGACATAATTCGAAAATATAATACAAGAAAACATAAATATACATTTTTCGTATTTTTGCATTGGAAATACATATGTATATATTTTAGGCAATACCTGCCATATGAATGTGTATGATTTGTAGAAAAAATTGCCATACGTGTTCTCCGCTTCAAGCGCGAAGCAAAAAAAAAAAATAATTCTGCTGACGTTATTGCTTGTTCTCAGCAATGAAATTGCTACGTGAAGACCCAGTGTAAAATATGAAGCAAAATGTAAATAAAACAAAACATCACTTTTTGGAAATGGATTTTGACATCCATTGCACACCATAGGGCCAATTTGATTCGTCTCTGCTACTATCTCATAAAATAATTTAGCTGAAATTTCATGCTTCAGTAAGCGTTGTCATGCAAAAAAAAAAAACGCTTAGAACTTTTACACTGAAAAAAAATAGTTAAAAAAATCAACAGAACACATTGGTCTAAATTTTAATATTGTAAAAACTAATTTTATTGCAAAATATGCAAATCGAAAAATATTCGACTCAGCCGGTTTTTAAATTGTAAAAAACCGGGCTATTTGACATTCGAAAATTCAACAGTTTGTAAAAAACCGGGGTTTAAAACCGGTTGAAAAACCAAGTCGATCACCCTAGAATGCACTAATTTCTAATAATTTTTTATACATAATTTTTTACACCAATGTACACACACGTACAGCTACGATCAAAATAATATCAGCACGAAATAATAAGTACCCAGCTAAAAAAAATATGTATGGAGCATATATGATATACCATATATGGTTCGAATCCGAAAAATGCGGGTATATGGGCATATATTATTATATACAATCATACATTTTCATACATGTATGCGTAAATATTCCCTATACGGTATAAAAAGTTCATATTCCCAGCTAAAAAAATATGTATGGAGCATATATGATATCCCATACATGGTTCGGATCCAAAAAATGAGGGTATATGACCATATATGATTATATATATTCATACATTTTCATACATGTATGTGTAAATTTTCCCTCTACAGAATGAAAATTTCATATTCATACTCTCTTGATTCACAAAAGCGCACTGCTGTGCAATAAATTAAATTACTAAAATTACTTTTTTTAGATTTTGAACAGGAAGGTTGTATTTAATGAAACATTTGTTTGGACAAATAATGAAAAACGAACTAAAAAAACATTTCATTCATCATTTTAAGTCAAAAGGTGAATCAATTATTTAAAAAACGCAAAACTCATATTCGTACATAAAATTTAATTTAAGAAATCATATTAAAAAGTAATGCAATTAATTATAAAAGAAAAAATAATCCGTCGTAACAATAGTTTTCAATATAATTTTTTGCAGTAATATGAACTTTCTTTCTTATCTAGAGAATTCTGTTATTTTCTATAAAATTAATGGTTTATCCTTTTGCTTATTTAATATATTAAATGGGGCCACACAAGAATGGTTTTTTTTTTGTAACAAAAGTTTTTCTTTTTTAAACGTTGAGGGTACGCATATAAACTTTACATACCGCATCTATTTTCTAATGGATTTTCAATTCACCAGTGATAAAATCCAAGCTTTTTTGATTGCAAAAACAATTTTATGTGAGATATCATGTATGCATACATTCTTATATGGCTCCATATATTAAATCTTATTTCTATATATGGATCCACATATGAAGAGCTTCATAATTAAATTTCCATATATGAGCTCATGTATTATAATACATTTCATATATTAGTCCATATATTAGTTCATATATAATAGTTTTGCCATGTATAATCCCATACATTTCCATACAGGAATTCATACGTACTCATATATAGTTATATTCATTCATATATTAAAAATATATGGACCATATAAAATTTTTTTAGCTGGGTTCATACTTTCTTGATTCAAAAAAGCGCATTGCTGTGCAATAAACTAAATTTCTAAAATTAGTTATTTTTTTTAAGTTTTTGTAAGGGGAGGTTGTATTTAATGAAACATTTGTTTGGACAAAATAATTAAAAAATAACTACCCAGCTAAAAATATATGTATAGAGCATATATGATATCCCATACATGGCTCGGATCCGCAAAATGAGGGTATATGGCCATATATGATTATATATATTCATACAATTTCATACATGTATGTGTAAATATTCCTTATACAGTATGCAGAGTTCATATTAAAGGGTTGCATTTGTATACTCGTTTGTATAGCCAAAACAAATATACCATGGTATGTACCATATAATTGTAGTGTGAGCGACAGAACTAGTATAAGAGTTATTGTGTGTGCGTGCTTTTCCAAATTAAAATACAATTGAAAACAAATAACAATTGCTTATTGTATTACTGCTGAGCAACTATTTGATCTGCTTTTGCTCAAAAAATACATATTGTAATACAAATATATGAAAAAACCACTACTGAGACAAATACATGATGTGCAGATGTATGTGCGGACGTTCGTTATGTTATTTTGTGGCGCAGCCAAAGTATAGAGAGAGAAAGAGACAATTTTGCTCTGAGAGTAATTACAAATGCATGTGTTTCATGTACATGTATCATTTACTTACATATGTATGTGAAATTTTACTTTCATTCATTCATTCATCAACCATGGATTTTTTTTTCAACACACCATGTGGTACTTATGTTAAAACCAGTTTTATGTATCTTATTTGTTATAGAAAAACAAATACATACAAACGAGTTTTTCTCATTTGGTCATTGCACAACCATACAATAACTGCCTTAAAAATCAACATTTACAACTAATAAAAGAAACGCTATATAACATATTTTTTTATACAAGAACCAAAAAACACGCAAAACTGGTGCAAACAGATGCATCTGTGATGCTATATTAAGAATCTGCTTTATTAAAATTTTTTCTAGCTTATATACTACTTATGAAAATAAGTCTTAACCTTTCTAACTTACTCATGTTTTAGACTCGGCAGTTTTTCTTGAAGCAAATCTGAGTTTATGGGAGAGAGAGGAAAGAAGAAAGAAGAGGGGTACTGACTTGCTTGTACAGAAAAGTTACTTAAATTCTCTTTTGTTATTTCATTCGCAGCATTAAAATAATAGGAAAATTGAACAAGAAACTGTCTGAGTGTAAACAAGCGAGCAGTTTTAAAAGAGAATTGAAGATAACTGCTTCAAGAAAAATTGCCAAGTCTAAAACATGACTTACTCTAGCTTATTACAATTAACTTTCGTTTTATTTGCCATTATGGAGGATCATGTTGCACACTTTCACTTGACCAATCATGTAGTCGTTTCTAAAATAAAAACTCAATGGTAATTGAAAGTGAAAGTGTGTCA